>RJWM01000035.1:129332-370697 GCA_004363535.1 Dasyprocta punctata | reverse complement strand
AGTGCATTTTAATAGCACACATACAGAGCAACATAAACATTGAGTCATACCATCAAAGTATCCCTTTTTAGTCTCCATTTTTTAATTAAGTTCTTGCAAAATAGGGCCCATGTTTGTTGACACACACTTATCTTTCTTTTCACCATTTTGCTGTTTAATTAAAGAAGGAGAAATAGAGGTGAAGACCTTAATATGAAGAGAGGATCACATGAAAATAATTCATACCTTGATTATCCCACATTTCCAAAAAGATTCTTAGTTTCTATGAATTTCACTTAGTCATTAAATACCCCTCTAAAGCCTTCTGTCTCTCCTTCTTCCACCTCCAGACTTTTTCAACAGTGTATTTCCTTAAATGTATACACATCTATTTATTCTATAGACACACACTAATATATTTGCATTCTTAGATTCTCTACAATACAAATCTTTTGAAGCTGATAAATCTAAAAACAATTTCAGAGATATTTTGTAAACTTTTACAGAGGCCATTTCACTTATATTAGTAGGGCACAAGGATACTACACAATTTCATTTTCTCTGGGAGGCAATCTTAATCTTTATATTCTTTTTATGAAAACATTACACTGTTAAAAGAGAAAACATACCAGATTTGTGAACCTGAATTATTCTGTACTTTTTGACAATGTAAATGGAATTACATCAAAAATATAATGACTCTCTGCCCATGTGTGACAAGGTATCTGGGTGATGAACCTAGAAAAGGAATTGCAGTTACTGGGTATGAAATTATCAATCATCATCATCCTTATCATTGTACAGAAATTTAGTTCCACCTTCTCTATTTATAATACAAGAGAACAAGAGTAGATACTTTATGACCATCATGAGTAGAATCAACGCACATACTGATTTCACAAGTTACCATGGGAAGACCATAGTGTGTGGCGTGCTGAAAGTGGTGGAAAGAGTCTCCTTGAGATGAATTCAGAAAACCCTGGGCAGGATTAGGAACCCACTAACTTTGGTCTATCTTTTTCAGCTTTCTGTCATTAACCATCTGGAAGAATCAAAATGTCATGTGTTATAAAAAAGAATTGGGTATAGTCATACATGGTTGGTATGCTAAATAAAAGCAAGATGAGTGTGTTTTAGTTGGAGAATTTGGGAATGGAGAGAAAGAGTATTGATTACTTTAGAGCCTCAGACTGAGGAAGCAGATAGTGGAATATGAGTCAAACTTGAGCACACACTCTCTTGAATATCTTGCCAGATGAGGGGTGTTTATCACTATTAGCATCACCTCAGTCATTCTATGTTGGGCAATAGAGTGGTACTATTAAAGGCATGCTTAGTTTTTGGCCAGCAAAACAAGTTAAGAGAGAGAAGAGTTTGCTTTAGCAGGTTTTATAGCAATATAAAATTTCTGGGACATTCCAGTACTTGTTGAGTATTAATATCAATATTGCTTTGCAAATTGAAAATAAAGTAATTCTTCACAATGTCGTTTGAAGTGTGGTACTGTGAAATGTCCTCAGAGAATAGGATTCTTCCCAAATTGACAACTGGAGAGTTGAGCTGCAGTCTGCTGAAAGTAGAAGGCCCAGACCTCTGTGGAAGCCTATATTGTGAATGCCGGTGCACTCAGCATTTGGCAGGTCCATTCATCATGACCCTGAGAGGCAGAGTAAAGCAGCTAAAATTTTCAAGAAGTGGCCCAATGGTTCTTCTGCTCTGTGTGTGTGTGTATACACGTACGCGTTTATGCCTGTGCACATGCAGTTTGAGTGAGTAAATGACATTGGTGATGAAGATGGTGCAAAGACATAGAGATGAAGCAAATTATATCTGGAGCATCTTGAAAGGAGTCCTGAGAGTGAGTAATCAGGTAGTAGAAGTACAGTGTAGATCAGTCTCCTCCTATGGCAGAAACTGCAAGTCATACTCAGCAATTTTCACTTGAATGAAAGTGTTGCTAAGGGGAAGAAGGTCTTAAAAGTTGGTGCACATGTCAGTCAAGGATCTCCATAGAAATGGACCCAAGAGGGGATATCTGTATTTAGCTATCTATTGATATGAATGTACAATAAACATAGTAGAAAAGAGACTAATTGACTTTAGAAAATTTGGCTTATTCAACTGTAGGGGTAGCAATTTTGAAATCTGTAGAGAAGAGCAGGAGTCTAGAAATTGAGGAAAATGTTGGTGCTTCATTCTTGTGTCTGACTTCTGCAGGGCTGCAAGCTGGAAACTCAGGCAGGGCTTCTAGGATGAAATCTTGAAAAGAATTCCATATTCTTTGGGGAAAGTTTGGTATGTGTTTTCTGAACCTTTAACTGATCAAGTAAAATCTACTCACACTTTGGATAATACTTTGCTTTCTCAAAATCTACTGTCTTAAATGTTAACCTAAGGAAAATACCAGTTAGCAACATTTAGACGAATTCTTTGAGCAAACAACTGGTCACAACTCAGCCAAGTTGATGTAAACAAAAGTAACCATTGAAATGTGAGACTTTATACAAATCTTATTGCAGCAGTCACTGTACATACCTCCCAAGGGGGAAGGTTTCAGTGCATGGTTGAATTTTACGTCTTCTAATAAACCCAATCAACAAACCCTACACAAATATGATCTGATTGGCATTTCCTAAAAACTTTGTCTATAAAGAAGAGCAACGGTTCATCATATATTCATAAAGGGTTGCAATTGCATTAGAAAATTGATTTCTTACTCTGAATTACAAAATAATATTATTTTACAAAGAACATTAGTTTCATGTGAAAAATGACATGATGGCTTGTATAAATGGAAGAGGATTTTAAGGCACAAAACCTACAGCTCCATGCCTATATCAATTGGCTTTTAGGTTCTGAAATTTGCTGGAAGCGATCCTGTTCTGTTTTCCATGTTGTTGAAGAATGGCAAGCATCGTTTTTCTGCAATATTTTCACAGAGATAGGAATAGTGTGTCCCTGCCCAAAGCCCTCATCCCATTCATGAGATAGAATCATACACTGGGGGTGCTATCTCCTAGACTCAAAGGTCAGGTGAAGAGTAGAAGGACAATTTTCAATGGGAAGCACTTGGTCACTGCATGCTCAGAGGTTATACCAGACCAGAAACCTGCACATTGCTGGTTAGCAAGACTGAGAGGCTAGTCTGGTAGAAACACATGTTGGAGACAGACAGAAAGCCCACAGAATGACAACTAGAGAATCCAAGAAAAAAAAAAAAGCTTCATGTCAGGGTTCTAGGATTCCCATGGGTTGCTTCTGACAGAGCAGATACTTTTGAGGAGATTGTTGGGCAGGGTGAATCTGCCAAAGGGGTGACCTCCTGACTATGAAATCAGTCTTAGTGTAAACAAGTGCCTCAGCCTCTCCCATGCTCACTTTCCTTCCCTGATTCTTATTTGCTCTTTGGTGCATTCTAAATAAAAAGTAAGGCATGGACTTGTCAGGATGAATTTCATAGTTCACCTCTAAAGATTCTGGTTTTTCTCCTGTCATGCTAATGTTAAAATCAGAAGAAACCCTTTTGCTTCACCATAAGATAGGAAAACAGTTAATTACAAACATCTCAGAATGCCAAAGGAAGTGGTCTTGAGATTGTACAGTTGTAATAAAAAATACACGTTTCTCAATCTGATTCAGCACACTTATATTCTGAGTAAGAAGTGCAAGAAAGTATCTCCCATTTAAAAAGTATTGGACTGAGAATGAGAGGTAGAGACCATAAAAACATCTCTCTAAATATTAACAGTAAAAAGTCTCACAGAATAAGTATAAACAAAAGCCTGCAAATTGCTGTGCAATAAAGTCATATACTGTATGTATTTGCAAATGCATTTACATTCAGTCATACATCAAACATAGCCAAAAGATTTGTTTCTTTGACCTATTCATTAGAAAATTTGCAAATAAAAGGCACATTTCCTCATATTCATATATATATATATATGTATATACACACATATGTATATGCTCATTGTGATTTAATAGTTACAATTTTTAAAAAGATATTTCTTTTGAGTCTTTTCTGTGCAATATACCAGTGGAAATACTAAATTAAACTTTTAAAAATTTTCCCCACAGATATTTGATATTTAGTATATGGAAACATATTTGTAATTATTTAGTACAAATACAAAAATTAACATAAACTTACTTTTGGTGTATCTGAAGAAAGTAACCTACAAACTCACTTCATTCCTGGGTCTTGTTATTTCCAAGAAAATGGCTCACATTTCTTACTGGCCTGTATGTTTTTCTTACACTTGAACTCTTTGCCTGCTCTGAAAACTCCCAGTCAGTTTGGTTTTTGGAGAGAGCACAGTTGCAATTTTCTTGGCCTGCTGAACATTGAATTCACGTGATCACTCGAGCTATTTCCTTTTATTGACTTCCAGCCAGTTTCTGTAGCAGAGACCAGCCAGCTGTACTCGGTTGCCTGGCTGTTATAGAATTCTAAAGAGCTCTGTTGCTGAAGGAATCCAGTATTTGTAATTTTTCTATGCCCCAGAAGAAACCGGCAGATTTCAAAACATAAGGCACTAACTTTAAACAGTAAAAAATAAAAAGCTAAGAGAAAAGACTTTTATCTCTCCCCAGGAATTCTCAATCTTCTGATGGACGTGTTGAGCCTCTATGAGAGTTTTTCAACTTGAACACTTTTGATATTTTGGACTATGTAATTCTGTGGTGCGTTAGAGGGTGGAAGAAACAGTGACAGAGGAGAAATAAATTAAAAGATCAAAGGAAATGAGAAAGTCAAGGAAATGATACACTAGAGTGCTGGGTGGAACACTGGGTCATCAAGTCAGATGTTAAAGCACCCAAAAATGATGTCAGGAATAATGGTGAAGACACGCTGTGGTTTTTGCATACATACTGAGTCCCTAAGAAAGCTACACAGGATAACAAGGAACGCAAGTCATACACACATGTATGCAGTTTTATTGCATTTGGCAAGCATGAGAAATATTTTTCTTGGACAATGCCCAAATTAAGTTAAAGAATGCAAAGCTGTAGGGTTCTGGTTAGGTAGTTTAGGATAGGTGTGGTGGCAAGTTAAAGTTGGAAGGTAAAGTGTGGTTGAAGAGTGTAGTCTTTAAGTGATAAAAGGAATGAAATTGGCTAGAATTAGAAGGCAGAACACAACATGACTAGATTATAAATTCCCTTTTGATAATGTAAATAAATGACACAAAGAATTGCCAAAGAAACTAAAAATAGTGAGAAAATCAATTACTGAATAAACTGAGCTACTAAAAGTGATAGACTAACATGAGTTTAGTTGAAGAAGTAGGGCCATATCAAATCTGCATTATCCAACACAAACATTTTTGCCTCAATTTTCCATTCTTTTTCAGATCTTTTATTTTTCAACTTTTAATAATATTTTTTGTAATTATTGCATTTCTTTTTCTTCTTCCTCTTCTTCTTCCTCCTCTTCTTCTTCTTCTTCTTCTTCTTCTTCTTCTTCTTCTTCTTCTTCTTCTTCTTCTTCTTCTTCTTTTGTTTTGGTCTTTGCTTTTTGCCACAGTCTTGCTATATGGTTCAGGCTGCCTTGAACTCACTGTGGGTAGCACAAGTTGGTCTCCGGTTTCAGCATCCCAAGTGCTGGTATGACAGGCATGCACCACCATGCCCAGTGGGAACATTACTGTTTTTATTCCCATGGACAGTCTTTTTCACCCTTTCCAGTTCACTTCCTGAACTCAGCACCATTAGTCACTGGGCCTCATCTTAAATATATGCTCAACACAAAAGATCATAAACAAACCAATGTGGTTCATGAATGGCATGGAGCGATGCCGATAAAAATGAAAATCCAAACTAAGCCAGCCATAAAAGAGAGTTTACTCTTAAGCAAACAAATTAAAATTTAATGCACATTTATTAGTGAGGAAAGAACTGTCATTATCCAATCTCTAGTTAAAATCTTGTATTTAATTTTACATAGCTCTAAGTATTGAAAAAAACGTTTCCAGCCATCAATGCACCTTCAAAAGTTAAATCTGCAAATTCAGTCATGACCTGAGGTACAGCTATATTTTACTGAACAAATAATGTTTCTGTTACATTCTAACTTGTGAAATAAACAATGATGATAAAATTTCTGAGGTTCTTTACTGCTCAGAATCCTGAGAGAATTTTGAATGAATGAGCTAAGTATATTGCCAAGTTCTAGGCAAGGAGAATTCAGTGCAGAGTAAGGATTTTTTTTCCTTCTAAGGTAATACATCTGCCTCATCATTAACCTTTTCTACATGGCTTTTTCTTCAGTAACTGCTGGAACACCACTCCTACAAAGCAGGGTTTCACTTTGTTTCTAAGTAGTTGCCACACTTCCTTTTGGAGATATCATTACAGACTCCAGTTAGTGGGGTACCCTATTTTCCCTCACAGAAATAATTTACAGACTATTGCACAATACTTTACCAAGGCTTCTGCTCTCTTAAAAATATTCAGGGCTGCGAACTTCAAGCAAAAGTTATTGCAAAGTTTATACATGTTTCTTATTGATTACTGACCATTTTCATTGCTAATTTACTAGATTGGTTCCATAAGAACAGTTTTTGTACTGTAGTCCAGAAACCAAGACTCCTATGAAAAGATCCATGATTATGAAATCCACATTTTTTATTTTGTCTCAATGCAATAAAATTATCAAGTAATTGATTTAAAAGACAGATAAGTATTCAAAAGACAGTGCAATAGCGTTGATCTTGGAAATGTCTTCAGGTATTCTGGGTTTCCACACCCAGGTGAGAATGTGACTGGCATTTTCTGGACAGAGACTGAGGATATACAGTACACAAGACAGCTTCCACCCCTATCTAAAAAATAATTTTGCAGGAGAAATTGTTAATTATGATCCTGTTAAGAAACTTGCATCTCATATAAGAATGGATAAATGAAGTATCACTAAAATTAACTCTTCATAGTCATTGCAATGTTTTCATTTATTAAGCCCTCAGGATGCATTAATCCTACCTTTTGCTTGAAATGCTCCAAACATTCACTCAGTACAACTTTGTATACTGAGGTTTAGATCTACTATATAATATGAAGCAGAGTGGACCAATCGGAACACATCTTGTCTTGGCTTAAATTGTGTTGCTTTTGGCTAGCTTAGGTTCTTGCTTTTAGTAAAAGAGAAAAATAAGACTAAAGCACAGTTTACAAGGGTGAAATGTTTTAATTGGAAAGTCAGAGGGAAGATAAAAGATTGGAGCTTAGGTAGCTGGAAGGGGCATACCCTGATACAGGTCTACCCACAATGTGAGGTAGCCAGTTTTAGAGGATTAGTTTGTGTGTTGGGATATCATTGAGTACTATCACAGTCCTGGTGTCATAGTTCTGGAATTTTTTTGACTGAGGGGTGGCCTCATTTTTAGGTGTTTATAAATTCATGACAATGGTTAGAAACTTCAGGGAGGAACTAAAGATCCTGAAAGTCTTCCAACCTGGTGTCCTCAATCTTGAACAGGGCGAGAATATATAAATTCAGAGCTAGCCAACCTTGTTTTGCCAAATTTTAGACAGATACTCCTCAATGATTAACATATTTATATGCAGAACCGAGAAGAGACTTGACTCAAGACTTACAGTAACAAAGGATAAAAAATTACAGCCAGACTTTGTTTTCCTTTTAGTTACCTATTGGCCATGCACAGGTCCAAATGAAGAGTCATGGTTCATACAAAAAATGGCTTTTAAATTTGTAGGTGTTTCAGGAAAAATGCAAATTATGCTTCTAATGAGTAGCAGGTAAGGGCCCAGGATGCTGCCTGTTTCTCTTATTTTTATGGGTCTCCACTTATGTCATGATTGTGTCAGTTGCAACCAAAGTGGGATTTTGAAGTGACATTAAAATATATTTTGCAATTTACAGTAAGAGATTTATTTGAAGGTAGCAATTTTAATGCAAGATTTTAACTGCCTTGCCTTGAAATTTCCACAGGTATAATTCAATAAATCAAGAGAAAATTTATATGGGCATCGTAATAGATAAGTTACTCTCTTTTGGTTAGACATTTTGGAGATGGTTATAGTGCAGACTGGGAATAAAGACCGTATCAACAAGCAGAGTCAACACAGATAAACATGTAGGACAATAATGGTGGCACTGGATAATATGATCTTTGAAAATGGGAACAATAGAGATGAGATGGGGCCAAATATTGCCAGCACACATATTGTTGCTTTATTGGAGTGAAGAGGGCAGACAACACTTTATTAGAGTAAGGAGGGTAGCTTCAAACGAACAAGGACTTAAGCCAACGAGAGTCAGCACTAGTCAAGGGAGGGACCAAGCTACTCACGGAACAAAAAAAAAGCAACAAGTTTTTATGAATTTGCTGTGGTAGAAGAAAGCCCAGATGGAGGCCCCATTTCAAAAGATGTTTCTTCTTTTGACCACCCAGTATTCACTGTGGTCACAATGGACTTGTCCTAGGGTTTGGCAAGTTACTCTTCAGGCTGTTGTGCAAACATTCTAGCTTTGTGGTTTGGTCCAGGCCTTATGGTAGGGTTGAAGGACTTCAGGTGCTTAAGCTATTGTACCTGCTGAAGGAGCACAATGGTTAGAGGGGAAAAAGTGGAAAGGGAAGGAAAAGGAAACACGCATCAACTCCAATAGGTAACAGAATAAATTCATTCTATATCATAGTTATTTCTGAAATTTAAATTTATTTTTTTATTGATACACGCTTACAGTGCATATAGCATGATTACATTCAACATGGGGAGTTGGTACATAACATATCTTCATTCTTTTTATTTTCCCTTCTCCTCGCTTCTTTCTCCCCTCCCCACTTCTCTAGATCCTCTTTTCATTTGCAAAAGATCTATCTCCCTCTTCCCTATTGTCTATCTTTTACCATGCTCTTTAAATTTTTCATACTTTGGGGTTTTTCATCTAAGACAAGGTATGTGATATTTAGAGTTGTACATCTGATTTGTTTCACTTAATACTATGGCCTCAAGGTGCAATATAGTCTTAGGTGAAACATTTTTAAGTGATCAATATATCTACATGCATAAGTGAGTAGAATTTGTCACAAGGCGCGAGAGTTAACTGATTTGTCGAGTGAGTAAGTAAGCCTTACTAAACTGGATCAGCATAGTTCTAGGCATGAAATCATCACATATATAACTCAATAATGGCATATAATTTAATAAACGAGTTCACTGAGGACAGATGACCCGCCATGGGTAGGCTCATAACCTGAATGGAATGAAAGGAAACCAAGCAGGAAGGCTGGCGTCTGTGTTTTTGGAGGGGCTTCCACCACAGGCCCTTCAGCCTCCTGACACAGACTTGCACAGGACTCTACAGTGAGCGCCAGGCCTTCGACCTTCTACTGGACCCTTCATACCTTCATTGTGCAGGCAGCACTTTTGCATCTTTCCAACACCTGAGTCTGTGAGTGGCCATTATAAACCTACCTTGTAAGTCCTTTTATTTATATATCTTCAATTAAATTTATTTCTCTAGTGATCACTGACTGATACACAAGGGTTAAGGCGCTCAATGAAGACAGAGATGTCAAACCTTTTATCCCATTGGCAGTCACTGATGAGATTTCCGTAGGCTCAAGTGAAAAGTCAATGTTTTCAGCAAAAGCAACATTTAGGTTCCCAAGAAATAATCTAGGCGACTATTATCAACACCTACATGTCAGAGATGTTTTCTACACTAAAGTTAATGAGAAACTAGTAATGTATTGCCCAACTGTGATCTTTACAATTAATGATCTTTAAGTATAGTAAGATCAAGTGAAGAAAGAGGATTTTTAAGGTTTTTTGGGTAACAATTCACTCGTTTTGTTAAACATTTTGCTTCTGTGGTTCTATCATGGTCTCATGACAGTTTGCTGAGAAAAGCACAAGGGAAAAGGAGTAACATATCATGCTAGAAAAAGTAATGGTTTATGCTGCAACCCATGCAGCTCTTGAGGTTCTTGGGGTGAAGGACTGCGAGAGGATGAGAAAAATAAAGAAAAGACAAAGCTGGGGTCAGGTGGAGCCCTTATCCTCCTGATGGGAAGAAAGGAACTGCTCAATCAGTGCTGCATGTTTATTTATATACCGGCAAGGATGATGTCAATTTCAGCCCCTTTGCCTAGCAACCCACTGCTTGGATTGTCTAGAGGCCTCCTGTTTTTCTGGGCTGTAGCAACTTTTTCAGGTGGTTGACCTGGGACTCTTTGTTACTTTGGTAGGGTCATGTCTGGTTCATGCCCTAGGTCAATTTCCAGCTTCAGTGGCTCCCAACAGGTTTATGGTGTCCAGGGGTTTGTTTGCTGTCCTATCCTCCAGTCCCAGCCTGGTGGTCCCTAAGTGTCTCAGCAGGAATGGTCACCCTCGAACAGTTCTGTCCACGAGAGGACTGGGGACAAACAGCTTGGCTTAGCTCATAGGTCCTGACAATTGCATCAGTACCTTCCAGAAGAAACACTTCTTCCAGGTTTTTCATTTCTATTGTTATTAGTACCATTATTGTTACTAGCTAACTGAACATTCAAAGGCAGTTATGTGAAAAATCTTTACTCTTATTCTAGTGTTTCTTGCATGTTTCTAGTTCATGAAAATGACACACTGCTATCAGTCTACTGACAGGAGACAATAGAAATGCTACTAAATTAAGTGTAAAAGCTTATTTATTGATTTTAAGGTGTTACACGGTGACTAGTTGTATAGGCCATAATATAGACAGATATGATAAAATCAGACCAATGAAATAATGAATTTTTAATGCTTTACATAAGAGTACAATATGAGAGATTTCAAGTTTGCGGTAAAAATACATCATAATATGTTTCATTAACTTGAATATTAGAATTCATATTGCAAGTATGCATCTTAACAGGATTCAAATTCATTTACAGCCACAATAGATAAAACAATATTCTACAAACTAAAGTCTGAAAATGATTTAAAACAAAAGATTCAGGGAATTAAGAACTGGTTAACTGGTTAAGGGAAGAAAGTTACAAAAAGCAAAATCTGTGCTTTTGGGTAATATCTTTCCTATAATGTCAATATTATGCCTGATTTTGTACCTTACCTAATCAAAAAGGTAAGAAAATATTCAATACTTCTAAGTCCATGGAAAGAAAAGCAGTCCCTGTGTCATCCTCAAACATGTAAACAAATCTATCACAAATGCTATTTTAAATTAACCCTGTGAAATGGGACATGCTCACTGGTACCCTGCCTGGGTAGTGTGGGCTAATCTCAGGCTCCATCATTGCTGTTGCCAGCTTTACCCACCAGGCCCATTATATTGTTGAAAAAAATTATGACACGAGTTTCAAAAGTAATTTGTGCCATATTCAAGAAAAGGCCTAGTAGCACTTTATTTATTTTATTTTATTTTTTTTGTACTGGGGATTGAACTCGCACTTGCCAGGTAGGTACTTGTGCCACTGAGCTAAACCCCTAGCCCAGTAATTTTTTTTTTTTTTTTTTGCAGCACCAAGGATCGAACTCACAACCTCCCAGTCCTCTAGTAGCACTTTAGAACATCATCTCAAAAAGTTTTAGGAGAAGCAGACCATCTGAAGCTTTAAGGCTCCTCCTGTGGGAGGAGTTTCCACTTCACAGAGGGATCCAGTTCCTCATCAAAATCATCCAGCTCCTGCTCTTTGGAGAGCTCCAGGAAAACCTGTAATGGGAGAAAAAGCATGAAAGGAGAGGGACGACAGGCTGCCTTCTATAGCTCCAACCATGTGCAAAGGGCAGCCCATGTAGACACTTAAAAATTTCATGGGTGATAGAAGACCACTCAAACGGACCCACCTGCTCCAGGGTGGACTGTGAGAGGCTGTACTCCTCCAGGTCAAAGTCTTGTTTAACTGCACAAGGATGAATATACATTACGCACTTATCATATATACATATATATATATATATATATATATATATATATATATATATATACATATATATATAATGAGAATTTTACCATGTCATGTCATGGTAAAAAATCTTGAAAAAAATAAAAAATAACCTTGAATATAAAATATAAGGTAGCAAATATTTCTGCACTAAACATGGGAATGCAAGTGCACTACCAATAGTTCAACAGGATGGACATACTGTCCCACGCTCTTAGAGATTTGATGGAAGCACCAGAAATTTGGAAAATTCTGTTAGAAGCTCCGAAACTTTCAAGGAGGCGTAGTTAAGGGATGGTTTCCACTGCGTTGCAAAACTACTATGTGTGTCTCATTCCTGCTGTCACTCTTCTCCAGAGGCTCCCCTAAGAGGTGTCTTCTACTAGATTCTACCAATGGAAAGCCTAGCAGGAGGGACAGGGGACAATAGAGCTCATAGCATTTATTCTTTCACTACCTCCCTGACACCAAGTGTATCCCTTGACAGAAGGTCACTATTTGTGTCAAGGTGGCAAATTCTGCATGAATTCATTCCCAGGTTTCATTCACTGTTTCTGTGCTTTGTACCTTCAAACCTAAAGTAATGATAGTCTTGCTGTTTCTAGCCTTGAGATCCTGCACTGTTACTGCACGTGTACACAGGAGATCCTGCTATCCCATTACAGTTCTGACAGTCAACTTTTGCTCCTTGTTATCTCTTCTCCTTTCCCCTTTCATTCTACCCTGAAGAGGTCCAGAATGTCAGCTTATCAATTAAGAAGGGTAAAGAATAAAAAGAGAGACACCCTGACCATGCCATCTTTCCAGCTGCAGATCTCCAAAGTGGAGGCAAGTTTGACGTGAGAGAGGCGTGTGTAACACAAGTTTTGCTGGAGTTTGCATTACACAAATGTGATCAGCTGTGGAAGAAGGATCCATGCACCCAGAAAAAGGAAGTGTCACAGGATGTGCATTTTGCTTCCACAGCATTGGGCTTAGTTCATTCTATAAATGTACATATTGTAGTGTAATGTAATGATGTTTAATAACAGTTTGAGGAAAAAAAATCTAGCTCATGTTTCTGCATTTTTATGTTGTATCATATTCATATAATAGAGTGAGAAATTACAATTAAAAATTTTTCCCCTCACATGCAACCTCAGTTGTAGTAAATTAAGCCAACCAGCAATTTGGAATAGGAGAGAACATTTTTGAAAGCAAAAATACAAGGAGCCTTTTGAAGAAAGTTTCAATTGTATTCTAGGGAGCAGTCTTTCTCAATCTTTCTGCTACTAATTCATTACAAAGTACATGAGATACCACTGTGGAAATCCTTCCCACTGGAATGATGCAAAACTGACCATGAAGGGAAAATGATCAATATGGAAAATTAAGCCTTCCTGGAGAAGCCTCTCCTTAGGAGAGGAAGCCTGAGGTTTGTATGGTTTTGCAGACAATTTTGAAGTCAGAAAGCACAGCTCAAGAAGAGCCCCAGGGGAAGAGTAACTCATTAAGGTCTGTGCACCGGACATGACAGGCAAAATGTAAGCCAAGTGAGATCAGTGCAGTATGTGAAGATCAAATGCAAACAGCTAAAAAAAAGCCACTGACTAGCTCACTGCAACAGAGAGGAACCATCTCTTCAGTACCAGATGCTATCCAAGAGTACCTCGAAACAAGAACAAATTTATATTTTTCTGTTTGTGCAAATTTGTGGACACTCCAGATATGAACGTCAAAGGCCATTTTCCTCCAGAACCTTGTTGAACCAGGGCAAAGTCTCCCAACCTCAGCTCTAATGACAATTTGTTCAGATCATTCTTTCCCACGGGGACTGACCTGTGCATTGCAGGGTATCTAACATCATCCCTGGTCTCTATCCACTTGATGCCTGCTGCATTCTGTCTCCCTGCTCCAAGTAGTGAGGACTGATGATCCCCACACTTAGTCAAATCACCCCTTTTTGAGAACCACTATGTTGACAGTCTTAACAGTTTATTTATGGTAAAAAAATTAGAATTCTATGTTTTATGTATTTTGTAATACTGGTTTGGATTTTTTTCTATTTCTCAGAGCCTGATCTCTAAACAATCACTTACCTATCTCTAGTTTGGAGAAAGTCTGTGATAAAGGCTGTACATCTTCAATAGGTAGCTTATAGACCATGAGGGAGGAGTACCTGCAAAGTGAACGATGAGGCTGAAGACCAGATTGCGAGGTCACAACCTCTGCTGCTGAATGTCTTAAGAGGAGAATAGATAATCTTTTTATGGAAAAAAGAAAAAATTTTAAGACAAAAGAGGAGAATAACAATAATTAATATGTTTGATACTGTTTTCTCCAAAGTAGTTACTCAGAGTACAAGATATGGGCATAAAAAATTCTCCAAATGATATTAGCACAAACACATCTTTTCAATTAACTAAGAGAAACTAGTAGTATAACTATCTTGTATTTTTTTTCCTTTTCCCGTCCTTCCTTTCCCCCACCCTAGTTCCTCTTACCTTTTGAACAATTTCATCCCAATTCACAATATCTATTGTATGATTTGGACCTTATTTACTCTTTCAGTTTCCCACACCAGGGAGATAATATGATGTTTACATATGTTGTGGATTAAAAACTGGTAGTCAAATTAACACCAGCTGAATCAAATTGGCATGGTGCTGAGTGTAGATGGCCCACCTGAGGAAAGTTGCCAGCATAAACAGAGACATGGAGAAGAGTAGGGTGTTGTAGGTTTTCCTAAGTGTTGCTATTTTGAGCTGTTGGTTCTCCCAGAGGAGTTTGTCATGCTGACTTCCCCGATATGAATTTGCCCATTATCATCAGAGGAGCTTGGGACCTTGTCGCTGAGAATGGCTATAGTTCACTTTGGGGGAGCTCTGGTCCTTACATTGAGCATCGCTTTTTGGCCCTGGAGGGGAAGATGTGTGCTGTTCAATCTCCAGGAGAAGTCCGTCTGTCACGCTGGCTTCTTGGCGTGTACTCGACTGTTCTCATTGTTGGAGGAGCTCGGGACCTCACTGTCACTGAGGATGGCTGTGGTACTTTTCCAGGTGGCCCTGGTCCTTATTTTGAGTGTCACTTCTTGGCTCCAGGGCAGAACCCTCAGCCGACTAGCACAGACCCTTCACCCCGCTGGCATAGACTTTCTAGCTTCCACTGCTGACCTTTGGGACTTCCCAGTGCAGATCCGTAAAACAGACTTGTGTGAGTCATTGTTGTGGACACTAGACCTCCAGTTGGACTCGTGGGAGGTGTTGTCATGGGCTCTAGGTTTTAAACTGGACTTATGCAGGGCAGACATTGCTGTGGGATCCAGGCCCTCAGCTGGATTTTCTAGGTCTTTAGTGTTGGGGACAGATTTCCTGCACTTTCTTATATTTAACTCTGGGTGACCATCATAAAATAATATTATAAATTCTGTGTTCTGTATGTAATTGTTCTCCTTGTAACCCCTGACTACAACAACATACATGAGTCTGATTTATTTCACTTATGAGTATGATCTAAAGTTGAATCAATTATCCATAAAAATCTCAAGTTTATCCTTCTTTATGGCTGAGTAATACTCCACTTTTATACATTCCTCACTTGATGGGCATTTGGGTTGTTTCCAAGATTTAGCTATTACAAACTGTGTTGCTGTAAATAAGGGTGTACATATCTCACTATTGCATGATTTTTTAATTCTTCTGGGACATACTTTGTAGGGGAATATCTGGGTTGACTGGACCCTCTAATCCTATTTTTTGAAGAATCTCCATACTGATTTCCACATTACTTGTACCAATCTATACTCCTACCAATAGTGGAGAAGGGTTTCTTTTTCCTCACAGCCTCTCCAACATTTGTTACTGGTCGATTTCTTGATGATAGCCATTCTTTCTGGAGAGAGATGGAATCTCAGCGTTGTTTAATTTGCATCCCTCAATTGTCCAATGAAGTGAACATGCTTTCATATATTTGATGTTTGTATTTCTTCATCCCAGATGCCCATTTTTGAATTAGGTCTTTGAATTTGTGGGATCTGATTTTTTAAAATTCTTTATATGTTCTAGATGTAAGTCCTTTGTCTGAGGGACAACTGGCTAAAACTTTATCCCATTCTGTGGGTTTTCTTTTCATTCTATTGGTGATTTACTTTATTGTGCTAAAGCTTTTTAATAAGATGAGATCCCATTGTTGATTCTTTGTAGTATTTCCCGTGTGATCTGGGTTTTGTTCATGAAGTCTCTGCCTACACCCATGCCTTCAAGATTTCTACCTATTTCTCTTGCAGTATCTTGACAATAATTTGTTTAAATATACACATATGTGTGACCCTGGAGACGGTCATAGTGGCATAAAAGCACTTTGATCAACTAGAGGTCAATCTACTAAGAGGAGGATTGGGAGACAGGTGAAGAAATCAACAGCAGTAAGGCTTAAGCAGGAAGCAAACAAATTATTTTACCATGGCCTTCACATGCAGAAAAGAGCATTAAAGTAAAAATTACTTAACCTTCTACCCTACTTGAGCCTCAACTGCTGTTATTGTTGGTGATACAATTTCTAAGAGACACAGTCCACTGGACTTTGACTGATGCAGCTTCTGTGGTACAGGTTCTATACAGGGAATCTCCATTAACAGGGGATGGTTTTGCCATCTAGAAAGGGCCTCTAAGCCGACATAAGTGCACACACATACTAGGACCTGGCCCATTACTGAGTTCTCACAAATACTCCTTCCCTCATAAGACAGCACTCAGTCTCCGCGGCAGCACCTTGCTATCTCATTCATTCTTCTCCCGTCATAGCCTCTGGAATGAGACCTTTCTCTAGTTATTAGAGTACAGAAAATTAAAAGACAAAAACAAACAGAAAAAGGAATGAGAGGAAAGAACTTTTTTTCCTCATCACTAAAACTGAAAATCAAAGACCAAGATAAAGTAACAGGTGTGTTTACCTTTCCTGCCGAGCAGCCTGGGGGAAGAGCCTCAGGATCTCTGCATGGAGGGGCTCCACCTGTGCGAGGGTCCTCACCTTCAGCTCCAGCAGGTAGTCTTTGCCGAATTTGCTCTTTAGGTGTTGGATTGAACCAATACACCTGGAAGTCAGACGTGAAAGTCAAGCAAGATAAGGGAAGATACCTTGGCCAGTGTTGTCCAGGTCAAGGCTGCAGTCCCCCAGAGCCAGAAATAGCCTCTCCAGCTTCTCACAGAGGAGATATCCCGTGACCTGTGGGTCCAGTGTCAGTCTGAAGAGCACTCACCTCAGCTTTCCCGACACCATGATGGCTATGCGATCACACACAGCCTCAGCCTCTGCCATGTAATGTGTCGTCAGGAGGGCGCCCCTGTCCATGTGTCTAAAGGTGGCCCGGATTGCCTGCCTAGAATTAGGTTGAGGGGAAATAAATATAAGTACTGTCCAAGGCAGTGTGGAAATTTTAAAAAAGAAATTTCCCTTGTCAAAAGTATGGAACAATTAGTAAATTTGACTGGACCCCAGCCAGAATTATGGTAGGGATAATAAGCAGGAAAATAACCAAATTACTGGTTATACTTTGACCACAGGTTTGGATTGAACATACAATATGGTGTTGAGTAAAAATTATTTAGCAATTGTACGAGTTTCAAGAAGGTGGATAGAAGACAGAAAGGGGAACTTACTAAAATGTATGATAATCACAACCTGTACTGTGAAGGTACAAAATGGCAAAAATGACCTAAAATAGTTAAAGAATATATTGAGAATTAGGAATGCTTCTGTTATTCTCCATAAGAATTATAGGTTAGGTGATGTTGCAGAGAGAGTTAACATTTGGTAACTGATTGATTTTACTATGCCCCATTCATACCCAGAAGATTCATGAAGAAAATAAAATTCTTAGAATGGATACTTAATTGAAGCAGTATATCTTTTTCTCCTTAAGAAAAACTGGTGGTAGGGTTATTTTTCCCTTAATGTCACTTTTCCTCATAGTGGATGAGTGGTTTATCCTTTTTCAGTAAACAATGGCTTTGATGGCATTTATTACAGGAGCCATTAATCCACGTGGGGCTACACATGTATCTCCTCACCATATCTGCTCCTGGCCCTCAGGGTCCATCCCGGTGGACGGCTCATCCAGAAGCACCACTGATGGGTTTCCCAGGATGCTTAGCGCAAAGCACAGCTGGAACAAAAGAGACAGGCTGTCACAACCAGTCTAGGGGTGCAGAGAGCCACACCAAACCTCCGCATACCTTTCTCTTTATTCCTTCTGATAGTGTCTTCACGGGGGTCTTCAGATGGTCCTGCAACTTGAGGGCTTCTACCAACCTAAAGGAAGCAGTGTTTGTCAAACTTCATTATGAGGAGTAATGGGGGTTGGATGTAGGAGAACAAGCAAAGCAAGACAGTACAGTGGAGAAAATGAGAGTTACTAGAGGAGTCATAACTGTGAAACCATTGAGAATGTGCTATGGTTTAGCTGTAGTTTGCCTCTTAAAGGGCCATGCTTTGGGAGATTGGTAATGTGGTGACATTAGGAGATGGTGTGAACCTTTAAAAGCCTCCTAGGAGGTCCTGAGGTTGTCTAGGTCACTGAGGTGTGCCTTGAGAAGGGATGGTGGGATCCCCATCTGTCTCTAGTTTCCTGTCTGATCATGTGATCTTTTCTACTCCCATGCACTCCTGCTATGATGCCATCAGGGCTGGGTCCTCATCAGAGGCTGAAACAAGGTGGCCACCCAACCTTGGACTTTCACTTTCTAGACCACAGGGCGAACTTCTCTTCTTCATGAGTAATTAGCCTTAGCTATTTTATTATAGTAACACAACGTGGGCTACTATAGATACTTTATGAAGCTTTCTTGGATGTCATGCTCCTATTTTCAATATCTTCCCACCATATTAAGAATAATCTGTAAACTTTTTTTTCCCTGCAAGCTTCGAGTTAAAGAAAACATTACTGAACTGGCTACTAGATGGCCACAAGACTTTTCCCACAAGCAAGGGATCATTTATTAGAAAGTCATTTCTTTAGTTTTGTAATCTTGAATTTTGTTTGAAATACTGTTAACGTCACATCTCCGCAAGACAGAATGCATGTGGTCACTCACGTACTGTGCTATAGTGACCACGGCGTCCCTTTTCTTCAGCCCCTTCACAGCCGCGTATACTTCTAGGTGCTGCCTCGCGGTCAGGTTGGGCCAGAGCACATTCTCCTGAGGACAGTACCCCAGGAAGCCCAGGCCATCCTCTTCATTACTCCTTTTCAAAATCACCTAGACAAAAGAAAGTTCATTCTCCAGTTCTGTTCAGAATTGTGCATATACATGCATGTGAGTGTGTACTTAAGGGAGTTCCCTTTAGGTACATACGTGGGTGCTAAGGATGTAAAAGTACGTGAGTACAGAAGTTAAAAAGTTACTGAATATAGCTCGGGAAAAATGGCAAAACACTCAGCAATTTAAAATGCAGTATTTCATATTGTTATATTCTTCCATTATAGTTTAAACTTCACCAGTTACATTACTAAGGTTGAATTCACGGTGGTTTATCTGGTTATTCGTCACTTGACTTTATTCACTGATGCCAAAATTCAAAAGAATAGGAGAAGGATTCTGCTTCCCCAATCATGAATAGTTATAATTATAGGCTCTGACTCACAAGGAGGCAGTGGTTCTCAGTCAGGGGCAATCCTCCTTCCAGAGTACATTTAGCAGTGTCTGTAGATATATCTGGTTGTCACAATTCGGGTGTATATCGGCAATGGGATGGGTATCACGGGCATCTAGTGGGTTGAGGCCAGGAATGTTGCTAAGCATCCCACTACACACAAAAATTATCCAGCCCAAAGGTCATAAATTTCAAGGTTGAAAATTTCTGAGCTAAATAATATATGAAAAGTCTTTAGTGCTATGTTATAAAGGAGCTCAGTTAATTCATGCCAGCATTTGTCATTTTTATGAGCCAGGCTCTGAGCTATCCAACAACTCGAATAGCTAATGTGTCCTCAGTGCTTGCCATGTGCCAGAATCTGAGCATTTTGCATGTTTTGAATTATATTGTCTTAACACAAACCCCATATGTGTGCTGTGTGAACTTTATCATTCCTGTTTGACAGATGAGAAAACTCACACACACTGGATTAAGAAATTTTAAGATAATATGATAACTGAAACTGTTATCAACCTACAGGACCCACGCCCTTAACCTCCATACTATATTGTCTCCTCTGAGTACAAAGCAGGAGAAAACAAGTTAAGTTTGCTTCATGGAACTTCCATTCTAGAGAGAGAACTAGAAAATTAATGAGTAAATACCTAATGGGACTAATTAAGGCCTCTCATTAATCCTTTCAAGATAGGAAATGTGCCTGACAATAGTAGGGAGGATGTAATGTAGCAAATAGTGCAGGCAGGAAAAGGTCTTTTGGGGCTTAGATGTTCACGAGCTAAACAAGCACATCAAGAGCCGAGGACAGGACATGTGAAGAGATCACAACCAAAGATACTGCGGTCAGAAGGCGACTAAAGGCCAGTTTGGCAGGACGCAGAGGATGTGAAAGGCTGTCAGCAGTGTTCATGTCATGCCAAGCCTTTGGCAGCCATGGTAAAAATTTTGGATCAATTTTAAGTCAGAGGTTGTAGTCTGAAGAGTGGCAGGACATCATTTTTTAAGGACTGCTCTAACTGCTGTGTGAGGCAAAAATGGAAATGGAAAGACAGTTTAGAAAATGCTTGTAACAATCAGCACCATCTTGCAACTTCCCTTCTAAACACCCGCTCTGACTTTAACCTCGTGTCAAACGGCAGTAGCGTTTTCCCTCCGAAGCTGGATTTCTTTGGTCTCCAACCCTGATTTTACCCAGATTGGTTTAGACAGGTGAAATTCATATATTATTCTGTTTTTGTTTTGGAATTTTGATAATTGTTAGTATTTTTCTTACTTTTGTCTATGATCTTAATAGGTCCTGGGATTTTTAACACTAGACCAGGATAATTATTGTGCTTCAAGGTCTTCAGTGGACTTCCAGTAATATCTTCTACTGTCACCTTCTCTTCTCTCACTGGTCACATCCTTATATACACTGGGCCAGAATGTGCCCCAGTATTTACAAGAAAGTCTGTTGCATATGCACTTTGTAAAGACTTAATGCAGTTCTACTTGCTAATGAACTCGTTATTGCAACTGTCATAGAATTTTTAATTACAGCGTATAAACAGAAAGGTTATCAAATATGAAGACTCATTACTATAGCCACGTGGACAGACCTTATTCTTATAGTGGTTTCTGGTATGATGCTTCATTAGATAATTCAATTTAACAAGTTCTTGGAACAGACACTTGAACAAAACAAAGACTTCTGATCTCAGTAATATACATTTTCCTTTACTATCTCTGTCTTTTTTCACCCAGTATAAAAAACAATAGTCTTTCTCATCCGTCAACTATTTTTGGAATTAAGGAGAAAAAATTTTTATCAGTTCTCTTCATTCAATGCATAAGTCACACAAATTGCTTACAGACTATCCAAATGGCTTTATAATTGCCATCAGTATTAATTGTTGATTCAAGGAAGCATTAATGACCATATTTCTGGGTGTTTTACTGACCTGCCCTGCATTTGGTTTTATGTCTCCAGTTATCATTTTAATCATTGTACTTTTACCAGCTCCATTGTGTCCCAACAGCCCTACAACTTCACCTGAAAGAAATAGAAATGCTCAGAAATACACAGATAATTATATCTAACATAAAAGCAAGCCAAACATAATGCCACATGTCTGTAACACCAGCACCTTGAGAGGCTGAGGCAGAAGGAGTGCAAATTTGAGCCCACCCTAGGCAGCTTAATGACCTTTTCTCAAAATAACAAATTTAAAAATGGCTGGGGATGTAGCTCATTTTGAAGGTCCCTGAGTTCAGTCTCCAGTAACACAATCAATCAGTCAATCAATAGCAAATACCATTTGTGGACTCATGGTACGTGGTTCGTATTTTCTTTCTCAGATGAGGAAGCTGAGATGTAAAAAGCATAAATAACTTGCCTAAGGTCATGCAGCTTGTAAGAGACAAAGCTAAAATTCCAAACAAAATTTGATTCCAAAACTTGTTGCACTTAACCAGTACTGGTGCATGATATTTTTAGAAATGACAAATGTGTTACTCTGCCTAGATCAGTTCCCTTAGGTCATGAAATTACATCACTTTAAAATCTATACAGTGGCCGGGCGTGGTGGCGCACGCCTTTAATCCCAGCACTCGGGAGGCTGAGGTAGGCGGAGCATTGTGAGTTCGAGGCCTGCTTGGGCTACAACGCGAGCATAAGGCCGGCCTGAGCTACATAGTGAGACCCTGCCTCGAAAAACCAGGGCCAGGAGTTTGGCTCAGTGCCTTAAGTGCCTGCCCTGGCAGGCGCGAGGTTGTGAGTTCAATTCCCCCAAAAAAATCTATACAGTGTAGCTCAGTGGTAGAGCACTTACCTAACATGTGTGAGGTTCTGAGTTCAATCCCTAGCACCATAAAAATGTCAAGTGTAATGTAGATTTTTAAAACATACATAAAACCTATATCATTGTTTTTAACAGAAAAATTGCCCTTTTGTTGTTATTGTTCTGCTTACTTGTTTTAACAGAACAGACACAGTATCTTCGTATGCAAAGAAAAACTGTAACTGTAGTTTGTAAGCAGAAAGAAGCAGCCTTAGCCTGGTGAAGAGCTGGCTTCCTTTCCTGTCATCATGAGATACCTCCAGATTTAGATACCATGCTTGCCTTAGAAAGAGCCAATCTTTAGAGAGCAAGATCGCTCTAATAGCAGAACTGTTGTTTCCAACCTTTTTTAACACAGAAAGAGACGTTTCTTGTGGCAATTTTTTTCTTTCTTCTGGAAAAGCAATTTTTCTTTTTGCCTGCATATTCCTTCCGGAGACAGCTGGCAGTGATAACTGGTTTCTGTAAAGATGAGCCAATAGCAGTGGAGCATTATTCTCTCTTTGCAGTAAGAATACTCCGTACTCCTTTCCAGAAGACGTGTCCTTATACAAGATCAGGAAGCAAATTGATCCTTCCCCTAGAAATTGCCATTGTCAAGTGAATTCTCTCAAGTTTATATTTCTGCAGGAGAAGGGCTTTTGCGCCATATCGTGTGATTTGTGCTTGCTCTTCTTCAGAGAGAAGGAATAAGAGCATTCACTAAATCAATAGATTTAAGATGCCTGCTCTCATACACACATATGCATACAAACACACGTACAACTCAGATGAGCTGTCTCTTCCTAATTTCTTGCAGTAAGATTTATTTGCATTATAAAACTCATGAAATCTTACTTTTTATAACATTTACCTGTATTTCTCCAAACTATGACTTTGAAAAATAAATGAACAAATTAATCTTAGTGTGTGTTTCTTTCCCTTGCTCTCTCAGCTCTGTGGTCACTGCATACCTAGTGAAGTCAGATGATAAATTACATGAGTAAGGATAAAAGAACCTCAAGTGCTTTTCAAAAAGTAGAATTGGAAAGTCACTCACTTTATCCAACAGGCAAAATAGTTTGATGAAGAATATTTTTGTAGGTTTTACCTCTTCCTCCTCCAGGGCAGTCACGGCATTTGTTGTTCTTATTCTTTCCATGCGAACATCTTCATCTTCTCCTTCAGGTTCTTCTGGGTTTGGAAAAACATCATTGCTTCTTGGAGAAATTCTAAAATCAAAATAGCATGATAGTGACAAGTTTCTAGCTGAAAAGCTTGGCAAAAGCAACGAATTCTCTGTGTACTACAATTATTTGGCTAGCTTAACAAGGAACACAGCAGAATTTTCATTCTTAAACTCTGTTATTAGCCTTAAAAACAGCCTAATCGCTATCAAAGAATCAAGGGATGTTACTCATATCATCTTTGATTTTCACCTAAGTTTAATTGTCCCTGATAGCTATGACTTTTTTTTTCTAAATAATAAATT
The DNA here is from genome assembly GCA_004363535.1 of Dasyprocta punctata. Classification (NCBI taxonomy): domain Eukaryota; kingdom Metazoa; phylum Chordata; class Mammalia; order Rodentia; family Dasyproctidae; genus Dasyprocta; species Dasyprocta punctata. The sequence continues at coordinate 346,905 of RJWM01000035.1, read as the reverse complement.
AGCACACCCTCTCTGACAAAAGAATTCTGAGACAGAGTTTCATGAGAATGGTGGGTCAAAACATTTAGAGTCAGGAATGGTCCCAGAAAACTTAGGACATCTAATCATCATTTCAAAGTCTGCTCCATTATGAAAAGGAATTTGTGTCTTGGGAATTTGTGTCATAATCACACTTCTCTCACTGATTCTTTTTTTTATCACCTTCCCCCCATTGAGTCCTGCTAGTTCCTACATCTCTCCCTTTAGCCACCACAAATGAACATAATCATTTGGTTTCCTAAAACATAACCTCCCATTTTACTTTACCATCCACATTAGATTTGAGCCTGATAATCATTTTGGGTGATGGGCTAAGTGTTCAAGACATACTTGGTATTGATTTTGTCTTGTGTAACTTGTTAAACCTTCCTAATCTTCCCTGTTTCAAGACTCTCTGTTATCTAGCTTCAGTTTCATTTTTGTTATCCTACAACACACGCCTTCAAGGTCATTTCAGCTGCCTTCTCTCACCGACAGAAAGAAGATGTATATCACAACCTTTGTCTTACTGCTTAAACTCTATTTCTCTTCTGGATTGCCTATACTTGTATAATTGCTTGCCTGTACTTGCTCATTATTTAAAGATACTACCCCTTACACATAACTTTCCTCACCATAAAATCACAGTCTGCTTTTATTTTTCAGTCTGTTATCTGTGCTAATATGATCTCACTAGATTGTTGTGTACACAATCTTTTTAATTCATGTTACTTTACTGATTTTACAAAGCCTCTTAAAATAATCTTGAGCAGGCAATTAATTTAGAAATATCAAAATATCTTTAAAGAATGAATATTAAAATAAAACATGAAATTCTATTGATTTTTATCAACCTGAATACAGGGTCCTTTTGCAACAATTTCTTCCTAAAGTGTCCTTCCAGACATCGCAGAACAAAAAGGAAAACGAAAAACTGGAAGTAAGGCTAGAGGAAAAGAACATCAATCAAAATTAACAACATCATAAAAACAATTATTATTCCTGGAACTGGTATAGGAATTGGGTGATTTGTTACAACTGTGATGATACATAAAAGTGTAACAGAAAATGCCCCCCACCGACTCCCGCCCCAGCCAGTATACTTCAGCTTCTTAGTTGCCCAGATAACAGTTCCTGTTGCAGTTCCAGTTGCTGCTGTCTGCTAGAAAAGCCTGGTCACTGTGATGCACATTGTAAAAACCAATCAAAGACAGACAAGTACTTCACTTTTGTACTTCCCCTTGCAGGCCCCATAAAAACCTCCCTCCGTGAGCCTTTAGGACTGATATTTTGGGGATGATCCCAATCAGTGCCTCCAAATCCTGGATGTTTCTTCAATGTGTTTGCTTGCCATTGCAAAATTACACTCCATAACATCTCCCAAGGGAGACAGCAATCTATTTAATATCCTATGAAACTCTCAAAGGTACTCTTTCTGCTATTTAGAGAAAACATAAAGGTAGCAGTACTGAGTTATACCACTACCACTCATGCTATTTAGACCAGGCCCTTCACACTTGGTACTCCACTACTATACTAATGGTAATGGTTTAGATTTTGGTATTTAACCAAAATAACTGAAAGCATGATACCACTGTGATAGACATGCACCCTTGTTTATAGCAGCACAGTTTGTAATAGTTAAATCATGGAAACAACCCAAATGCCCATCAACCAATGAGTAGATAAAAGAGATGTGGTTTGTTTAAATATAATGGAGTACCACTCTGCCATAAGAAGGATACGTTTGAGACATTTACTGCTAAATGGATGCACCTTGAGATCATACCCTTAAGTGAAATAAATTGGACACACGTGTAAATGTTGCATTGTCTCACTGGTGTGAGAAACTGAAAGTGTAAATAAGAACTAAATTGTATAAGAGATACAGTAAAATGAGAAGAAATTGAAGAAAAGAGGAACTAAAGAGGAAGGAAGAGGAAAAGAAGGAAGGGAAAAGAAAAAATGAGAAAAGAAGGGTAAAATGGAAACAGATCTTCGTAAATAAGGAGGAGAAGAGGGTTTAAAGGGAGGGGAGGGGAGTGGGAGGGAAAAAAAGACAAATCGAGGTATATTATATACAGGTACAAATTCCCTATGATGAATGTGATCATGGTATATCTCTAAATTGTACAAATAAGCTCAGTTAAATTGTTAAAAAGTCATTTCATGTGTGTGTTTTCCTTTGTATGCCAGAAATGTCATTTTTAATTTGACACAATTCAAAGAGACTGAAACCATACAAAGGCTGTGTCCCCTCATGAAAAGGAAATGTCTTCTTACTATGAGCAATGCCAGAAACACTATTTGAGATTCAGAAGCTCCTAAGTAATCCATGGAGTCATAAGAAATCTGTAAAACAAAAAGAAAGCTATTTATATAAACCTTCCTTGTAAATGGCCTTGCCACCATTTTACCATTTATCAGGTAAAGTCAATTTCTGACTGTGCAGTGAGTCTTCTTTTCTTCCAAGGCATCTCAGTCCATTTGTCTACACACAGAGGTGCCATTAGGTGTTATACCATAAGTTGGCAGGATTCTGGGCCATGTCAGCAAGACCCACTAAGGCCATAGGCAATGCTATTTTAGAACAAACTCTCTCCTTCAACTTCTGTCCTTTTCTTCCTGTTTGTTCTCCTTTTCTGTATTCTTCCTTCAAAAACCCTGTAATCATATTTTTTGTTGTTCTTCTACAACTGCTTTTGAGAATAATCATAACAATCCTTTGAACCAAACCCATAACCAACAGTTTCATATACATATATAAAAGTATCTTTCCAACAGCCCCCATGATATGGCGGTTTATTTCATTATGAATAAAGGGTAAAGGGGTCAATTTTGTTTACTGAGCTCTGTTCACCAAGACTTTTTTTTTCTGAGAAAATTTAGATCTCTTGCAATAAGCTTCTAAGTATTACAGTCATATACCATCTAGAAAATACTTTGTTTTTCACATTGTTTGTGACTCTAACATCATGTCAATTGATCTGGTTCTCCTGTCTCAGATGATCACCTCCAATAAAGGTATCCTCCTTCCAAGATGAGTTTGGTGCTCCCTGATTTCTGCCCTCTCTGCTATCAAATTTTATTTTTCCAGCTTCTTGAGATTCTAGTATCCTGACTCTAAAATTTGAAGTTGGTGAACCTCCAACCCACCAAACGTTTGCCACTGTCCATCGTCCTCATTATGTCCTTAACTTGTATCTTCCCTAGTTCAGAATCCTTGGTCTATTGTTCAAGCCCTCCTTATATAGAACTACACCCTTCTTTCCTCTGCTTTGTCAGACTCATCTGCCAACTTTTCATCCCTGATTGAGCCCAATTCAACTTGCCATAGACTGCCTGAAAAGCAAACTATAAGATAAACTCTCCACTTTGCTGACTTTTCTTAAAAAGTAGAGTAGACTGTCTTTTAGTAAGTCAATCCTACTGAACTTGGCCCTTGAAATATTTTTTGATATCTTTTCTTCTACGGTCAAAATCCCAAACCCTTTTTGATTGCCTCACTCTCAGCTGATGACTTCATTTCCCTAATAAAGGCATATCGATCTCATCTTTCTATCAGCAAAGCCACTAAGCAACTTACCTCTATATTTATATACTCTAACAATGACCTTGCTAAATAGATGGAGCATTTCTGGCTTTTAGGAGAGCAACCCCTTTACTTGTGCACTCCACTGTGTATCCGACTGTCTCCTTGACACTTTTCTTTGAGTGTCTGTAAGGAACCATAAAACTAACACATCCAAAACCTAGCAGAAAAGACACCTCCCACTAGGGTTCCCAGAGTGAGAGTTATCATGAGATCTACAAAATGTCCCTCACCCTGAATTGCCTTTGACCTTCATGATACAAAGCCTGGCTTCCTACTGAATCACAGTAAGTCCCTCGTGTGGTAAGACAGTCAACTTTTTGAAGACAAAGACTTTCAACTTTGTATGGCTAAGGATTCTGCTCAGATTTTTGCAATATCTAAGGCTTTCTCTTTTGGTCAGATATTTTATGATGTGAGGACAGGACTAGAATTACTTACCTCAGAAAAAATGGATAGAGAACCAATCAATGTGAAGGGTGGTATTAATATGGTGCAGAATAATAGCCCCAGAAATGTGTATTCGCTTACATCAGTGGCAACTATTGTGAAGATAGTGACCTAAAACAAAAGCACAGGATAGTGTCACTAAAGTTTAAGAAGATCATAATCTTAAGTGAAATGAGTCAGGTACACAAGTTCAATTATCAGATTATTTCTGTTGTGTGAGAAATCGGAAGGGTAAATAAGGAGCAAAATAGAGAATAGATTTTAGGAAGCAAGAAGAATTTGTTCAAATGGGAAGGAAAGCAGGGAATGAAGAAGGGAAGAAGGGGAAAACAGACTTAAAAAAGAGAAAGAGAATTGAGGGGGAAATGGAAGCAAATCTTCTGTAAATGAGATAATTTTAACCTTAAATAATATGTCTTTTATATGGACATGATTTGTTCCTGAGTGATTTTTTTCTTTTCTTTTTTTAGTAGACTATTTCTCGAGCAGTTTTGGCTGCAGAATACAATTGAGTAGGTGTAATAGAGATTTCTCACTTAAACTGTAACCCCATATATGTGTCTCTCCTATAATCAACATCTCCCACTAGAATAGCACAATGGTTGCATTTTATGAATCTGTACTGTCATGTCAGTATAATATAGAGTTCATGTATTACACTACATTTTACTCTTGGTCTTATATATTCTATGGATTTGGACAAATTTTTTAATGATATGCGACCAGTATTATATATGTTATTATAGTATCATAAAGAGTGATAATTTGACTAACTGAAAATATTTCATACTACCTGTTCATACTTCCCTTAACTCTCAGCAATCTCTGATCTTCCTGTTTCCATAGTCTGGTCTTTTTCAGAATGTAATGTGAATGGGATTACATAGTATCTACTATTTTCAAATTGGCTTGTCATAATATGCATTCAATTTTCCTCCGTATCTTTTCATGACTTATTAGCACACTTCTTTTTGGCACTAAGTGATATTCTATGGTGTGTATGTACCACAGTTTATTCATTCACCATCTTGGATTTTGGTTGAAATAATAGTGGTATAAACATCTGTGTGTGTTGCACAGGTTTTTGTGTGGCCTAAGGATTTTATTTTAAAAAGCACTTATAATATAAGTTCATTCTTTGAGATCATATTGAGTAGGTCAAATCTTTCCTAGAGTTTTAAGTTGGGTATACAAAAATTGGGGGGAAAGAAATGTTACTTACTTTTCATCAAATATATGAAAACTGAAAAAAGAATTGTGGGAAATAAATTTGGAGGCAGCTTAAATTTTGCTTTTGTATAGTTGATTTCCATTTACTTCTTGGGTGTCTTTTCTTTAAGTCTTCATACAGTGATGAGTTTTGATCATTTTGTAGTAATCCTTTCTTAATTTAAAGGATATTTTCTCCTTTTATGACCTCATATATATTTTTCTACACAATATAGAGATGAACTTCCTTTCTTTACTCAATCTAGAAAACTGTCTTTTTTTTATAATTTGTGCTTACTCATGCATTTTATTTTTATTTTCTTCCAAGAGGCAAATATGAGACATTCTTCTCATCATCCCCTAAACTTTCTGTCTGCTTCTGGTGGTATAAACAATTTTAAAACCTAGTTGGTGCAATCTATTGATCTGATAATTCCACTACTGTGTCTATAGCTCAGAATACTTATACATGGGAACCAGAAGAAATACAAAAAAGTTCATTACAGAGTTTTTCTTAACAGTCTAAAACAAATCATTTGAATGTTCATCAATAGATCAATAAATATCAATGTATGTAATAGAATACTACAGCATTAGAAAGAAGTGAACTATTATGGTAATTATCAGATACAATAGCATTTGACTCTCAAATACTTTGTTGATAAAGTGTATATAGTGAATAATGCATTCTGGATGATTTCATTTTGTTAGGTTCAGAACTGGTTAATTTATATTATTACAACTAAGGGTAATGATTTTCTATACAAAGGGAGTGACATTGGAATGGGGGAGGAGAAGCTTCTAGCACCTTAGTAATATTCTGCTTCTTGATGTGCTTGGGGGTATTGTGGAAATGTTTATATTAAATTTTTATTGTGTTTAAGATATGTGTACTTTCTGAATGCAAATTACACTTTTGAATTAAATTTAATTTTTAAGAGATCACTTTGGTTACTATATAGAGAAGAATTAGTGGGATATAAAAGTACGAACAGAGAGACCAGTTATAGAACTCTTTCAATACTCCAAGTGAGACATAGAGGACAGGTGTTCACAGGATAGATGCAGGCATACCAATCTAGTGGGGAACGCTTAAGAATCTAAAGGACACACATATGGATTGAATGCCAGAAGAGACAGAGAGGAAAACAAGATTTCAGGTATGAGCAACTAACTGGGTGAATTCTGTAGCAATACTATAACCTGCTGACAGATGAGGAAGCATAGAATTGAGTAGACTGGTATATTTCAGATATGGTATCATTTAATTCCCTTTTAAATATTCAAGTGATGTCTAAGTGAACTATGAAGGGTAGAAGGCTCTAGTTCAGGAGTGTCTCTAGCTCTGGAGATAGATGGAGATCATTGTTTGTAATTGGTATACACCCCCCCAACGCAATATATTTTATATATGCCTATGGTTATCTTAGGGTAATTAGAAATTTTAGAGAGCAATGTTAATTTCCCACCCTTACACATTCTTAGGTTTATTCAAGAAAAGTTTAAAAATAAAACAATGAGCACTATATACAGACTTACAGTTAAGAAGAAAAATGACCACATGCCACTATTTTTTCTGCCATTGCGAAAAATGAATGAAATCACGTATGTCAAGAAAACAAGAGATGAGACATATCCAATACTACACAGGATCTGAAAAAAGAATAAATTAAATACTAACTAGGAAAGTGTCCATATTCCTCTCTCAACTTTTCAGAACTATAGGACAGATAACTTTATGTTCCTTAGTTTAAGATGAATAATACTACTGCACTGATGAAAAACTGTTCTAATGAAACTGCTTCTTAATCTTTTCCACTTACCTGAATTAACAGGTTTTGAATTATGAATATAATCTCTTCTGGACTAAAAACGTAATCCATTATTTGTATAAGAAGAAGAATTAAGAAGTAAAGAGGAATATCCACCATTGCTTGTCCAAACCAGTAAGCTGAAGGGTAGAGGCCTGAAATCCATAGCTGGGAGTGAACTTTTTTCTGATGAAGAAATAGAAAAATCATTTTAAAAGCCCAGAAAACTTGAGGTTTGCACAGTTTTAAATACATAGATGCAAGAGCATTTATCTTTGCAATATTCCCTTAATAATTATTATTCTGGTTTAGCAAAATGCTAATACTACTTGCAACAGGCCTACCTCAGAAACATTAAAAATACTACAAACCACATTCATAACTTTATTGTTTAAAAGGACAGTGTACCAATAAAGCTAGCTAATCTATCAGTAAGTATAGAGAGAGGAATATGGACACTTTCTGTTCTTTTCTTTCCAAAGCTACTTTCTCCTTTGACAACACTTGGAAATCACACAAAGATTTAAAGATATGGAGTTTATAGCTGCCTCTAAGATTCTTGAAATTTATCATGAATATGAACAGGGGGCATTTTATTTAGAGTCTAGGCATTAGTTGTCTATTTATTTAATTCAATTTAAAAAATCTTTTGGGTTAGCATAAGCAAGACACCTATAAAATGTTGTACTTTTCTTACTATCTTAATGTAAAGGTAGTTTTTCATTATTATATTATAAATACTAATGAGTAGATTTTGATATCACCCATTGGAAGCCACAATGTTACAATGTTTATCATAACACAAGGTCTTCCAGCTTTATCATGAACTGCTTAAACAGTAAAGCATACAAGCAATTAACATTTTAAGTTAAATTAGGCCTATATAAAGATATTTATTAGAAAAAAGTTGAATACAAATAAATGCATATTTTGGGAAGGAAAATGCATCTGAAAGAGTATTGGAAAGGGAATAACAGTGAGCACGTATTAGAGAACTTGATGTTTCCTGTTCACTAACGTTCCTAACATATATTTACATAGTATTACCAAGTGGGTGGTTTTAAGTTGTTTATGGTACTCTTGTGAAATTTAAATTGCAGGGGAAGAGAGTGATAAAGGCAGTGCTTATTAAGCATAACTATAGCTGCATTACTAAAAATACGTACGTGTTAGTAATTTTGGAGTAAAGTCTGAAAGGAGCAAGCTTGGGAGCTAACACTTAAATTAGGATCTGGGCAATGAATGGGAGTTATTTGGGTGACAGGTTGGAAACATTTGGGGCAGAGAGAACAGCAAGAGAGACAGCTCTGTAGTAGGAAAATGTTGATATTTTAGGGAAACTGGAAAAAAGTTAATATGGCTGGAGCATTGTAATCAAGGTGTTAGTGACATCAGATTGAGGGTTCCAGATCACCCAAAGCATTCTAGGTTATGAAAGCATTTCATTGTTGCTCCTTAGTACAATGAGAAACCACTACAGAGATTTAGACAGGAAATTAACATGACCAGCTTTGGGTTTCTACAGTAGTACAATGCCATGCCCTGTGGAAAATGGAGAAGGAGAAAACTAATTTGTGTTCACAGCAGAGATTGAGAAGTAGTAGTGCTCACCCAGAAAAGAGATAGTAGTGATTTTTACTAGAGTGCTGTAAGAAAGATAGAGAAAAACACAGATATTAGATATATTTCAGAAGTCAATTCCATGACTCTCAATTCACTCTCTATGGGGAGGGGGGATAGAGGGAGAGATAGAGATATGTGTCACTTCAGTTTGAATTTTACATAAAGACATTTTGATTATAAGTATAGGCTGGACAATATTTGTAACATACTTATACCAAAAAATTCATTATTTATCTAATATTAAAGTTTAACTGGGTGTCTGTAGTTTATTTGTTTAACCTGGCAGCCTTATCAAGAGTGGTTCCTAGGTTTCAGTGAAGACTAAGGAAAAGCAGATGCATTATTTATGGAGATCAGCAAAAATGGAGTAGGTAGAATTTAGAGAAAAATCATCAGTTTGATGATGGTTTTTTCTAGTGAAGAGGAAACAATGAATTTTTAAAAAGTAACCTAGGTGGCAGGGCCATGCATGGATTTTTAAAGTGAGCCCAGATGGTGCTATCCACTTTAAACTATCTATTTTAAGCTTAATAAGAAAGTAAGGAAATTTGGCTGAAATTATTTCTGTGCTGATATCTCAGTGACAAGAAGTCAACTGTACAAAGAATAAGGGAAAGAACACTCCAGTCACAAAGAATAGACCAGTGATAATGGCACGTGCAAGAACAAGAGAAAAAGTGGGATAGGTACAGCTGGAGAAAATGAGGAAAGGTAGAAAAACATGCAAGAGATGGGTGATGCAGACAATGCAAAGAATTAAAATTAATTTGAACTGTAAAGGGAAATTATAGGCTGTCATTAAACAAAGTAATCAGATGATCACTTCTGAAACTTCATTCTGGTTGTGTGAAAGGATATCAAAATGGTCCAAGCAAGGAATGTTGATGACTTAGAGTAGGATGAAGATAGTACAGATGGAAACAAGTGGATGAATTAGATACATTTGCAGTAGTACCTAAAGGAACTGCTGGTTAATTGGATAAACAAGATAAAGGAGAGAAACTGAGGTTAACTCCAAACTTTCAGGAAAGACCAACTATGGAGAATACTACCATTACTGAGATGGAAAAATTGGGAGAAGAGCAGATCTGGTGTGTAAAATGAAAGGTTTTTGTGTTTGTTTGGTTTTTTGCTCAAATTTAAAATACCTATTTCTGACCTATGTGGAGATATCAAGTAGGCCGTTGTAAATATGGAAGGTGAGAAATCTGGAAATAGTTAAAAGGAGCCCAGGATGAAATCCTAGATATCCTAGCCTTCAAGCTCTAAAATGTATGTCAATTACTGTTCTTTGTAATACTTAGGCATTATTTCACTGCATCCTCACATAAACTTACTTCTGGTAGATGTAAGTATTGCACATTTAACAAGTGACCAAGTGAGGCAGAGAATTATTGAACAACTTTCAAAATTTCATATAGCTTGATAACAAGAATCAGGATTTGAACTCAGTGAGGTTCAACTCAAAAGAAGGAAGAAGAGATGGAAGATGAAGAAAAGGAGAAGGAAAAGAGGGGCAAGGAGGACAAGAAAAGGTAAATATTGACAAGAACAGTGAAAACATAGTGATTAAAGTGAAAAAAATAGTATTTTGTGTTTGTCATGGACAAAATTCCTAAAGATGAGGACATTTTAGAAACAAAATAAATGAAAATTAATATAAAATTAAGCCCATCAGAGACGTTTTCTGAACTTTCAGAAGGTTCAACATCACAAAGCAAGCATGAGGTAATGATGTCAAGACATGGAAAAAGGGACAAGGGTCTTTCACAGGTACGTAAGTACCATGGAGAAGCAGGAAGATTCTTTTACAGGCTTCCTGAATTTTATATGAAAGCATCACAAAATGAAGCTTCAAAGGGACAACGTTTTCCAACCATAAGTCAAAGTGCTTAGTGAGTTGGTTAGGGTTGTCTAATTGAGCAACTTTACAAATTCAAATTCAGATACTATTGAGAGAGCGGGAAAAGGATTATGTCTGTCAGGAATGTGAGTGTGCCAGTGGCATCCATAAATAAAACCCTAAGTGATACACAGCTAAAAGTTGCCATTCCCTGCTAGTTGGTGATATTTCCCAAGATGCTCCTCCTGAGGTCTCATGCTTGTTTTAAAAATTTAGTTTTATTTTTCATATTTTGAAAACCTCTTAACAAAATGCTTTATTGTAGCAAGCACATGAATTAGATGAACACCTGCATGTTAATTTATAGCACAAGTGTAAAAGGAGAGTTCTCTGGACCTTTAAAATCTTTGAGAACTTTGTTAATTCTTCTTACTTTAGTGTCGTCAATGCTGCTCATGGCAATGTAAGGAGTGAAGCAGGCGGCCAGTGGTATCCAGAAGAACGCGCTGCTCAGGGATCCATAGTCATAAGACATATGTTCCTGAAATCATGCAAAACACAGTAAGCAGATGGCAGTGCCCATCTGGCTCATTTGAGCTGTCTTAACTAAATCATGTGAGTAAAGGAGTTAGGCTAAGCACTCAAACCCTTCTCAAGGTGCTGTTTGCAATTTCTTACCCATATTCATTTTCAAACCTGTGTTGCAGTAACTTGGACATTTTAAACATGTATTCTGATGGATTTAGGAAGAACAAACTGAAGCAGATAATAGGAATTGGATAAGGTCCTATGGTTAACAACTTGTGAGGCAGGCATGAAACATCTGCTCGCTGTCTTTATGGCTACAGAATTACATACACTGATTACATATATAACTACACCGATATCATAATAGAAAATACACCGTGAACCATGAATGGAGGTGCTATCTTGCTACTCTCCGAAACTGGTGCCAAATCAGTTCCATTCAGCATTTATGAAGATTCATCCCAAGTTCAGCCTAATGCCCAAGTTGCAACTCTAAATACCTTCAGGGACCTGACAGAGATTAAGAAGTAGGTAGACACTAGCAAATGAGAGTATTGAGGCCAGAAGAAAAGCAACTAGCATGCATCCTATGCGAAGGCACTGTGGTGTCTTTTTAAAATTCAAAATCCTGTACAGGTTAAAGAAAATCTTGAGTTTTGTTTCAAGCTTGGATATAACTTTAATTAATTGCTTAACTACAATGCAAGTATCCACAGTTTTGGGGTCTCTTTTTTTCTATCTCCTCCTAAAACTCAGTGTCTCTCTACACATTAAAACAGTTCAAATGTGCCAGGCATGTTGGTACACTCCTGTAATCCCAGCACTCAGGGGGGCTGAGACAGGAGGATTGCTGTGAGTTTGAGGCCAGCCTAGGCTATATAGTGAGTTCAAGGCCAGCCAAAACAACATAGAAAGACAATAGCTTTGCAAAATAAACAAATAAACAAACAAATAATAGTTCAAATAAAGATGCTTATGTGATGATAAGGCCCTAAAAAGAGAAATAAGGACACAAATGACTACGTCACTCAATTCGTATCTTTGCTTCTGGACACCATTATTTATTTTCCTGATTTGGAAGTTCTCTGTGGAAGAACAAATCAAATGAGTCTCAACAGCTAGCCCCCTTACTCATGACTTGGTTCATAGACAATATATGACGTCCATGTTAGATTATATCCACCCATAGTCAGAGTTTGGTGAGGGTCAACCTGAAGAGCATCAACAGAAAGACACATAAATAACTGGGTAGATTGGTCAGGTGGGGGCTCATTGAAGTGGCTGGTTGGTAGCACTGCAGGAAATTCTGATAGATGATGAAGGCCACTGAGTGGCGTCAGAGGCAAGGCCTGACCTCTAGTGAACATGGTGCTTTAGGATCTAGGAGAACGTGCTTGCAGAATTGTAGGAAAATGTCATCAGCTGGGTGGGAAAGCAGCAGTAGCAAATGGAAAGGAGAAAATTTATATATAAAGTCAATGTCATTCGGGCATTTGGGTAGAAAATACTTTGGAGTTAAGACGTTTTCCTAAAAGCAGACCCTCAAGTCACTTGCTCCTTTTTTGGAAACACCCTATTCTTGATTATCTAGAAAATTGACTAATCTACTTGAATATGACACATAATGAAACACAGTGGCCCCTCTATGTACTGTAGTTTTGTCAACTGTGCGATAATAATAATATCTCAAAGTCATGCTATAGCATTTATATATGTTAGCACATGGGAACCACGTGGTAAATACTCTTCTTATCCTGGAATGAAGAAAAATAATGATGTACTTTGGAGTAACTCCCACCACATCTCCAATCTCTGTAGCTTTCAAATGATGTGCAAAATGTACTCAATGGTTCTCATGACTCTTTCTAAACCATAGAAGTTCAAACAGTGGCAGAATTGTTGGACCATCTGGATGATGGTCACATCAAACAATGAGTAACATGGGAGAGAGAGCTTGACTGTACGGATTTCTCTGTTGCTGCCTGAGAAAATCTTGCTTTTCAAATTAGAGTGAGTCCCCATCTACAGAGGGAATAGGGGCCAGGCTAAATAGGTCACCTAAGACAATCAAGTGGGTCACCTACTAGACATCCCCTAAGTAGAAGCTAGCAGCAGCATGCAACCCCCATACTATTTCTATAGGAAGATCTCCATTTCTCTTTCTGTTTGTTCAGAAGAGAAAAGATAGGAGTGCTTCAGAGATATGCCACTCTCTCCTTTCTACTCCAAACTGTTAGACTGCAAAAAGAGCAAAATCACACCACCTCCCCCGATCCATCTCCCAAAGACCATAAGCTGACCTTGCAGGCTTTCAACTGGACAGCAAATTGAAGTTTTGGACTGCAATGGAGTAAATGAGAACAAAAAGTGACCAAGAAACTATAGAATATGTTCCAAGTGTCATTTAAAGAAGGCGAAGGGAAATTCAACATAGCAAGGTAAAAGTAGTGACTTGAAGCCACAGATTTACACACCCTTATCCTCTAACCCAACTCTAACTGTGAGGATCTAAGCAGGCCTGGAAATTACATTTTCAACATGACAATCAAGGAAGCTCAAACATTGGACGTTTAATATCACTGAAAAGCTGTATTTAGATGTGATAGTGGTTTTTAGATATTTTCAAAGAGTTCTTTAAGAGATTATGTAAGCTAAAATATTTAAAAATAAAGTGATATGGTTTCTAGGATTTATTTCAAAATAATCTAGAAATCACATGTTTATGATTGATTGAGGCTAGCTTTTGGTGCGTTAGGATGTTGTATGTTCTAATATATATATTATATATATATAATATATATAATATATATAATATATATATATGTTTGAAACCTTACATAATAAAAATTTACCTTAAAAAGCAAAAGAGAAATAAAAACTATTCCTGTGCTCCTAGTTCTACTTAAGACAGTTCTCTCATTGGCTGAAGGTTGAATATCTTCTATTTCAAATGGAAGTTTCCTTTTTGCCTTACTGGGAATTGAATCCAATACCTTTACAATAAGCTACATCCCCAGACCTTTTTATTTGTTGATTGATTGATTTTGAGATAAGATATCACTAAATCCCTGAGTTACCCAGGCTGAGCTCAAACTTGCCATCCTCCTGTTTCAGCCTACCCAAATGCTAGGGAAATTTCTTTTACAGACTCACAAGGAAAATAATAATAATGACAATAATGATAAGAGTTATAATTTGCTGAACACTTAAAGTTTCCTGTGTTTACATGCTGCGCCTTATTATAATGATTATAATATAAGAACTACTGTAATAGTTCATATTGCCTCAACTATTTCAGGAGAAATGTTTGTGATGAAGTTATTATCTGATTTTTTCTGAGGTTTGGTACACTAAGACCTACAGAATTCAGATAGTTTAAGGTTCCATAGTTTAACCTTGAGGACTTTGGCTGTTTCAAGTATGTTCCAGTACGTATGGCTGTAGGAGTAAGAGATCTAAGATCAAAGGTGGATTTTTTTTGCCAAATACTGGTACTTTCTGTTGCTCCACTGACTCTAGGTCATTTATAGTCATTCCTAAATAGCATGCATATTATCATACAGTGACATACCTAAAGCATAAATCTTTTTAAAGATAGGTTCCTAAGAATCCACATGTTTACATATTTCAGAGTTTCTTGAGAACTTCTAATGGTTCAGTATAAGTGAGACAATACTATACTTACTGCAAAAAATGTGCTTCTACCAGTCTGAATGTGTTCTGTTGAATTAAAAATTCCAAGCAACCCATTGCTAATAACATCTATGAGGACAGGAAAGCAATTCAGCCTCTTGGTATTACAGGCTATTGAAAATCTGTGATTCTAAAATAAAATGAATATTTTTAAATTTGCAAAAAGCAAGGAATAATTTAATGAATGAATTGATAGAAAAGCATTCAGATTACTGGTTAATAGTAAAGTCAAAGCACAAATATGATTAATATCACCAGGCCCAATATCATTTGACTTATTTCCAGTATATTTAAAAGAATCCAGGGACTTCGATTTTTACCTACCAGAACATCACCCACATGGCTATTTACGCCTAAAATCTCACAAAAAATCTACCTCAAATGAATTTTAGCTGCTTTGTGTCTAAATGTGTTGTCTTTGTTTTATAAGTGAAGAATGTGCAGATACTTGGGAAGCAGGTGGCAGGCAGGCAATTGTAAAGAAAGCATATGTTTTAACAAATATTAAGTTTATATGTAAAATCTGTTTTTAAAATGACATATAACTTTTATACATACATATGTAGATAGATACACATGTAATATATACATATATATATATGTATACATTTTTTTTTTTTTGGCAGCACCAGGGATTGAACTCACAACCTCGCGCCTGCCAGGGCAGGTGCTTAAGCCATTGAGCCAAACTCCCGGCCCTGGTTTTTTGAGGCAGGGTCACACTACGTAGCTCAGGCCGTCCTTGCGCTCATGTTGTAGCCCAAGCCAGCCTCGAACTCACAACGCGCCTCCTACCTCAGCCTCCTGAGTGCTGGGATTGTACATGTATTTTTTGCTGATTTCTCCCACAGAGAAAAAATTATCTACATTGCTGAAAACATAGGTATCAATAATGCACTTTTGCAATCATAAATAAATCAAATACATTGCCTCTAACCCATTTACCTACAGCAGAACTTTTGGAAAACTATTTTTCTTGGCACACTTGAAACTAACTCCACTGGGACCTACCGAGGACTAGTTTGAATGAAGGTAATTTCTTAATTTATTTTTGTCATGGAAATGTTTTCCTAAAAATTAACTTTGATGAGCTACAAATGGTCAAATGTTAATTTACCCAATTAAATGAATTGTCTCATCTTTTCCATTAGTCTGCTTTTGTGCTCTCTAACACAGATTGCTACAGGGTCTAGGCAAGTGACACACATCAGTTAAGCAATGTAAAAATACAGCAACCTGCAGAGTATAGGCCAACCTTAAACTAGGCAGCTGTTCTCAGTTGCAATTGAGAGTAAGATTTAAATTAACTACTGGAATAGGATACTATTATATAATTAAATAAATCATTATCATTGCAGTTAATTGGTTACTGTTACCCTGAAGGCTGCAGACAAATTATTGCAACCCAGCTTCTCCCCTCAGTTGTGTCAAACTGGCCTTTTACATCAGTTGATTAGAATTATTCAAAGTGTGCATTCACGATCCATCTTTGGTGAACTGTAGCAAAGGCCAACATACCTGTTTATCACCTGACACAGTGATGGCTCCATTGTAAGAGGACTCCTCTGCGCCATTTCTAGTTCCAAAGGCATCCACTTCCAAAGCTATGTTCTGTCGTCTCAGTGAATGTATAAAATCCTCGATGCTGGAGCCTATCGTGACAGTAAAGATCAGAGAACATAACAGTGAAGCAAGACAACAAGCACTGTTTTTTTTTTCTTTAAAGAAACAACAAAAAAACTAAATGGTATCACTCTAGGCCTACCGTAATGACTGTCTATGGATTTACTTAAAAGGTAAAATTGGGGCTATCGTACCACTCTGTTACCATGGGCATGACAAATTTTCCTAGGACCTGGCATTTACTTATAATTTCTATTAGTATAAAAAGACTGAGTAATGGGCTAGGGAGGTAGTTCTGTAGTAGAGCAGTTGTCTAGCATGTACAAGGCCCATGGGTTTTATCAGAAAGAAAGCAAAGAATAATAATCATAACCGATTAATGTTGAAATCCTTGACATGATTAATCTTCTATGTTTTTACCAATTTGGAACAAATATTTTTCCAGGGCCCAGCAATTCAAAGACTTACAAAATGTCACAGAAAGACTTCAAAAGTGAGTATGTGATTTGCATGTTTAAATTTCCTTTGCTTGCTTTGTGCAATAGCCTTTGCGTTTTTTTTTTAATTTTTTTTAATTTTATACAGAAGAAAAGTAAGAAATGGAAGTAAAACAATTTCACAAGCCAATAGGAGAGTAACAATAATCAGCACATTGCATATTGTTCTATTCACAGCAGTTGTTTAGGGTGTAAGATACAGACATCAAACATTGCTCAAAAAATTATTAGCACAAAACTTTTGCCTCAGTGCATCAAGAGAAACCAGCTGTATGACTATCTTTTTTTTCTGTTGTTACGATTGCTCAATTGCAATAGACTTTGGTTTTTTTTTTTTTTTTTTTTTTTTTTTTTTTTTTTTTTTTTTTTTTTTTTTTTTTTTTTGCTTTTTTTGAGACAGGATGTCACTATGCGATTCAGGCTGGCCTTGGACTCACTTTGTAGCCCAGGCTGGTCTTGAACTTGCATCGATCCTCCTGCCTCAGCCTCCTGAGTGCTGGGATTACAGAAGTGCACCACCACACCCAGCTAGCCTTTGGGTTTAAGTACACTTCAAAATGTGTTCCTGAAACAAACTCTCTAATCTTGAACTTTTTGCTTTTTTAATTAACTTTTCATTTGGCCTCATAAGCTTTTTCTAAAACATTCAAAATTGTTCTTCTTTATGTTTCATAGGAATCTCTCAAAAACATTCACAAGGTATATTTTAGCCCGTGTTCACCTGTCTTATTGATGACCAGTAGATGAGTCAAAGGGTCCTGAAGGGGTTGTCCTGGTGAAAGGAAGTACATATCTGGAGACAGTCCCCAAGAGTAACTCTTTCTATATAATTCATATAATACGTGTTCCAAAAGTTGAGGGAGAAAGCCAACCCCTAAAAGTAACAACCTATGTGGAAGAAGGTATAAAAGAAAAAATCATCTACAGAAACGTTTTTAGGTTATTAGTTTTGAGCAAACAACGGGTATCATAATGGAGATAAACTGCAAGTATTAAATAAATATTAGCATCATGCCTTTTCCTCTCTCTGAAACTAAAGGGTTTTTATGTATCTGTCTTTTGTCTTTTCTTCTTTCTAGTTGTTTAGTCCTGCCTTGAACATTTCATTTTATCCTGTGAAGTCTGCTTAATAGGACTCTTAAACCTCTTTCCAACGCCCACTTCTTAGCTCCTTTTCAGTCCTTCATTCCTTCCTTTGTCTGCACCTCTGCCACCTGAAAGGTCACCACACTCCTATTTATGCAAGTTGCATTATCTTTTCATTCACTTGGTATTCAGAGTTCAATAATTTCTCATTCATTTTTATCCATGGAGTCGCCTTTCAAATGCTGAACATTCCTGTCTACAATAGCATTCTCACTTGCCTCCAAAACATTCTTCTCACTTCTACTTTTCAAGTTGGGCATTATTGTCTCTTTTCTAGCATCACTATTATCTTAAATGATTATTTTCATTTTACCAATGCCTACTATTTCCAAACAATTTTGCAGAATTTTTCATTAATCGTCTTATATTTTATTCTAATAAAATAATATTTTAATAGTTCCTTAAAATCTAAACCCTTTATCTCTATATACCATACTCTTAAAATAATATTTATTCTATTTCATAATGAACTAGGATTAGTAACAGTTGCCCTGTATTCCCATGCTCAGTACCACTGCGTGAAATTTTTTCCCTCCTTAGTTCAATGACTTCCATTCTCCTGTACCAAATTCAAACTCTCCCTGAGCTCTTTCTTCTCCATTTGAAATAATCTCTTTTCTACTAAATGCCATAGTTCACAGGATTGTTAATTTTGTACTGTGCTTCTTTAGCATCTACCTAATCAGCCTTCTGGGAGCACCGTTGCTATAGTTTAGGAGTTGAATATCACCCTGATTCCTCTGCGGTAAAGGTTTAGTATTCAGAGTGGCACTACTGAGAGACAGTGAACTCTCAGGTGGGCTGTATGCTGTATCTTTAGGTCACTGGGGTGTGCCCTTTAAGGGGATTGTGAGATTTGGGTCTCTCCCTCTCTGCTTCCTGGCTCATGATGTACATGATGTGCCTCACCATGCTTTCCCCTAGCAATGTGTCTCCCTCACCAGATTATGGAGCCACTTGATCTTGAGTTAGAACCTCCAGAACTGTGAACAAAAATAAAATAAACCTTTTCTATTTATGAGTTGTCTCAGGCGTTTCACTTAGAGTGATGAAAGGCCAACTAATACAGGTTTCAGGGCTGATTTATTTTAATATACGTATAAACACTTGAGAAGAGAGCTCTGTATAAATGTGCTCAAAATAAAAATATTTTGTTTGAATGATTAACCTCAGTATAGAGCTAGGTTTAGGCACAAATCAATTATTTAGTGATGAGGTTGAAGCTACAGGCATCTGGGTGAACCTTGCAGTGGGTTCCAGATGTAGTCGTTACTCTAAAACAGAAATTCATAGAGCCTCAAAACTGTAACACTGAAATTCTATCTGAGTGTCCAGGCTGACAGCTACAACATTAAGTGTAATCTGAGTTTCCAGCCACCTGCTCTGCTTTATGGATTTCAGATGTGCCAGTTCCTATGGCAGTGTGAGTCAATATCTTAAAATGAATTATGCATACCTATGTCTAATATATTATATATAATTATATATATATATGTCTACATCTATTTCTAAGTATCTATATCTGTATCTAGCTGCCCTATTGGTTGCATTTCTCTAGAAAATGCTGAGAAATGTAGATTTGGGACCCTTGGAGAAAGAGGGAAGAGAATCTTTGGGATGGGATGTGCTTTCACTCCAGCTCATTTGAAAGAACAAAACATGTGAAATTAAAGCATCTCAATCTTCATAGGTTTTAATTATATACAATAGATGCAATTAAAAGTTATTGTTTGAAAGACCACCTGCAACTATGGAGTTTATTTTATCTGAGTGATCTTTTTATGATTTGTCCACTCGTATTTAGAGAGCACAGACCAAACCAATCTGAAATATTCAGACACTCACATGGCCAGGAGGCTTTTTCTTTCATTCCTTAACTTCAGGAAGCGAACTTTAGCTATTGCACAGAGCTGCTGCCTCCACAGCGTCATACCACCTGCTCTTTTCCTGGTTACATGGAGAGCAGACAAATCTTGATCCAGCTCAACAGGGCTTGCCATGTTTTCCATCCCATCATTTTGTAATTGTCCCGCAATTACCGTATCTAAAACATAAAATCTGTTATTTTTAAGATGCCATTTCAGTTGTGCTTTACTTAACTTTTCCTATGATCATCTTTTCAACCAAAGTTTCCTGCTTTAGCGTCTTGGTAATCTAATTCATGACATGATTAGAGCAACTATTGAGGAAGTTGGAGAGGAGCAAAAGGAATCCATATAATAAGAGGAAATCTTGTGGTTAGGGATGTAGTTCAGTGGTGGAGTGCTTGTTTGGCATGACAAAGACTCTGGGAGTAAGCTCCAGCACATAGGTACAACAAAGTTAAGTAAAACCACCAAAAATTGTACCATACATATGACATTAAAAAGGGATTAAAAAGGAAAGGAAGGATTATAAGTACACTTGAAATACACTCGATCAGTTTTGTAAAAATGACAAGATTAATAATGAAGACAGTAAACCAAACTCTAGAAAATGCCTTAGCAGTAATTAGACAACAAAAACAACATTTTTAAAGGAATGACAATCGAACTGACTATAGACCTTTCTTCAGCACTAATTGAACCCTGAAATCACTGGAATAATAACTTCAAAATATTACAAGAAAAGTAACTGTTAACATCAATTCTAATTTTCTTTTCTCTATATCACTAATATTCAGGTAACATGATATTTTATACTTATTTTCTGCTTCCTAAGGACATAGCATGATATAACGTTGTATTCAACAGAGATATTTCTTTCTTGCTTTGAGTTTTCCTGAGATCAATACCAACAAATGTATACAATTACACTCTTCAAAGTAGATTTTTCAAGACAAAAAATTGCTCATAAAAATGAAATTCAACTTTCCTGCCTCTCTTCCTACCCTTTCCCTTCATCTCCCACTTCACTTCCATTTTCTTCCTTTCTGCTTTCTTGCTTTCCTTCTATCCTTTCATATTATTTTTTACCTGATTCATCAATAGTTGATTTTCCTTCTAACTTCAGGAACACCTCATTCAAAGTTGTCATGGAAACACCATAATTCTCAATGCCTTTGTTAGGACATCTATCGAGATCCCTGCAAAGGTCTAAAAGTAGGCACATAGATCAGAAAACATATTTTATGACATTGATAATAATTATATTTGTCAAAAAAGAACATATTAGTGACAAGCTAAATGCATTTTTCTACAGAAACAAAACAGTGATATAGATATTCCCTGATTTCTAAAATACATCTACAGTGCATTAGCTTCCATGTCCTCTTGAGCAAAAAGTTCTAATCTAAAAATTCATTTTCTATTCTTAGAAAACCACAAAGAATTTTTTAAAAATATTTTATTGAACGTATTTTTTAATTTTTAATTTTGTGATATCGCAAGAAGTGTTTAATTCTTTTTTGTTGTTGTTGTTTTTGAGATAGGATCTTGCTACATAACCCAGGCTGACTTCAAACTCACACCGATCCTTCTGCCTCAGCTTCCCAAGTGCTGAGATTGCAGGTGTGTGCCACCACGCCTGGCCAAAGGAGTGTTTAATTTGAAATTCCAACTAATTAAAGAATTTTCAGAAAATAAAAATTCATACTGGGATGCTAAGATTGTTAAGAAAGTGTAATAACAAGAAATCCAAAAGAAACAATGTTTACAGAAGTAATTACCACTAATCTTCCCTAGTTTAAGATATATAAATTAAAAGAAAGACAAAATATGTACTATCTAAGTAAAATTTCTATTTTAATTATGTGTTGCATAAAGAAAACTGGAGAATTAGTCGTGATTTTTAGTGAGTTTTTAAATCCACATATGTGTTGCTCCTTTTTCAGTCTTTGTATAAATTTCTCCTCCCCTCTGGAATGCATTTGATAAATGATCAGGCAAAAATGTGCTGTGTGGTCTTTTTTTATTATGGGTTTTTCTTCCCATAATTATACATATATCAAAGACAGTATGCATGCATCTAAGATTATCATTATTTCAAAATGAGCACTTTTGATCACTTTTCAATGTATCTAAAATGAGGATGGATTACAAATTATTATAAGTGGCAGTATTACTTTTTTTCTGTTTCTTCTTTACTGGTACATCATAGTTAAGGGTATCTTAGACTTTATGACATATAGGCATCACATGTTAGGCATTATTCTAGGTAGTTTCTTTATATTTAACATTTTAATAATACGTTTAAATGTATTAAATAATTCAACCTGTATAACAACTTGATGAAGGTTACTACTGTCATTCGCATTTTACAAATGGGGAAACTGAAGTACAGAAAACTACTATAACATGTTCAGGACTATATGGCTAATATCGGCACAGGTAGGGTTTGAATCTAGGTCTTCTGGCCCTGGCACTTGTGCTGTATTGAAAGACAGTTAAGGAGATTCATATGCAATATGTAGATTTATGAACACCCCTGTGAAATCCCCATGCTTTAGTTATTTATTTTTATAGACCATGAGTATGGCTTATTCAAGCAGGTGTGCCACAGTGGCTCCAGGAGCCTCCATTAAGAGTTGACAAATACCTTGAATTCAGTTACTTGAATACATTTTTTATAAAAGCTATTTTTTTTAAATGTAATCTACTTTGAAATTGTTGGGAGCATACTAGCAAACAGTATACTGGGAGATGCAATAGAAAAGTGGTAAATTCAGTAACCCTTCAAGCTTTTGTGTATAGAGCAAAAGTATAAATTTTAGCATGTTTACTAGCATACCAATCAATTATAGGTATGTTTAATAACTTTGATAATCTTACATTATGGTGTTTATAAATCTACACACCGTACATGAAGCTTCTTAACTCTCTTTCAATAATTCCTCTGTTTTCACAGATCACTTCCTGCCCTAAGTAACCACTTTTTCTCATCCATTCTTGAAACAACTTTCCCAAATAATTCTTTAGCTTGATTCTGTCTTGTGCCTCTAAATTGCACATCTTGAAGCATATGTGCCTATGCGTTTTATTTATTTATTTATGGTACCAGGGATCAAACTCGTGACCTCGCACTTTCCAGGCAGGCACTTATGCCACTGAGCTAAATCCCCAGCCCTTGCCTATGTGTTTTGGCTCCTACATAAGTGACATGGGAATAATTTCAGGAACTGATATTAGAAATGGCCTGGCATTGGGAGTATTAATGAATTAATACAGAGCTCTGTATTTTGAAGGCATCAAAACTAGTCATCATTCTTTTTTGGTGGAAGGGTACCGGGGATTGAACTCATGACCTTGTGCTTGCCAGGCAGGCGCTTGTGTCACTAAGCTAAACCCCCTTCCCCAAACTAGCCATCATTTTTACTAGCACTGCTATCACTAATAACTCCATTCCCAAGTCATTCTGTGGTCTATACATTTTGTTACCTGGAAATTTGTTTGTCCTTTCCAAAGGCAAAATATAAACAAGTTTTTCTTCACTTTGCTCTGCTAATTTGGCATCAGGGATGTGCTGTTTAACCAGTGACGTGATACTCTCTGGGTCACACATTTCATTCAGATGTAAACTAACATTTAAAAAAGAGTAAGTTAAAGTTATTTTCATCTAATACTGTCTCTAAAGACAAATTCTTAACTCTATATTGTATGCTTGTCACTTCACCAATATTTATGAGACTGAATGTGTATAATTTGTTGGAAGAAAAACGTGTAATAATAAATGACACTAAAGTCTGATTTTCTTAATCTGCTCAACATAGTGAGTGAACTACTGAAAGGAACAATTGCAGTTAGATAAACTAATTCAAAGACCATAATTTGGAGTAAAGGATATTCAGCAAAATCCTGACTAGAGTAAGGTAGAGGGTAATGCTTGATTTTATCTCTATTTAAAAACACAAACTTGAATTTTCCCTTTGCAGTAATGTACAAGTGCTGCAAGAATTTGTGGACTTCAACACAATAAAGCAAAAATGGAGGCAATTTGCATAGCCACATTGGTCCGAAGGTTATCCTCATGTTGGTTCCAGAACTTGGTCATTATGAGATGAAATAATACCCATTTCTCAAAAGAACTTTTAGTGGTAAAATACAATAATACAGCACATATGAGATAGCCCAAGGTCTTTCTCTAAGTAAACCTTCAATACTGTTATATATTTTTATTATTTTTGTATACAAAATTTCAAGTGAAATTTGGTCTCTCACTAATGAGAAATCACTCAGCAATAACATTCAAAAATGCATAAGATTTGGACATGGTTAAATGAGTTGGAGAGAACATGTTACATAGATGTCTCCCCTCAAGTAAAGAAGGGATATGCTGGAGAACAATAGCAAGTAGTCCTGTTTAGTTGAGAGTGTGAAGTAATTCGATTGTGACAAGCAATAATGATGGGATGCAGATTTGATCAGGTTAAGCACTCAGCATAAATAATAAGGTCTAGTTAACCACTGGGGATAAAGTGTTTTAAATGGCTTTAAAGATGTTAGTATTTTAGTAGGAAATATGGTAATTTTTATTTTGATCCAAAGACTCTACCACTTATAAACAATATGAGATTGGTGGATTACTAAAACATCGGCATTTCTAGTCTTATTTGCCAAAGAAGGTCAATGATAACAGCATCTTCTTAAATTTATTTGTAGAATTAAATAGGGTAATATGAGTATTCTACATTTAGATATCATAGCAAGTACCTAAAATACAGTCAACATGTAACAAGTAATAGATGGTACTTAATGATGATATTATCATGATAAAAGGACACAGCCAAGAATGCCCCCCTCAAAAAATGAAGTCTGAAAGACTAGAGAGGAGAATACTGCAACTGTCATGATGAAAAAAATATACTTCTGACATACAAAAAGAGAAAATGTTCAAATATCAATAAATTACTGTTGACAGGGAGCATGTTATGAAAATGTTTACCCAACATTTATTGAAAACTAGATTAACTAGCCTTGTATCTTTAGTGTCCACAATCTCACCTACCTATAGCATTTTCAACATATCCCAAAGTGTCCCCAACACTACAAACCATACCTTAAACGGTAGCCAATGCCCCATCTCCTCTTCAGAAACAGAGAAGAACCAGCACACTTCAGCCTGCCATGGGATATAAACACCTTCCTATCTAATTATAAGAACCAAAATGGAAATTGTGTTAAGGAATTATTTCTTCACTATTCTTAAGTGAATCCATTAACAAATAATGCATTTTAGAAGCATGATATACTAAAACAGAGATTTTCTAACTTTGCTGTATGTAAAATGCTTTCCTTGTCATCCAAAAATTGTAATGATCAATTGTTTACTCTCTAGCATATTTAGAGAAGTTATCAAGCATGTAATCACTGTGTATCAAGCCAACTGACATCCCTACTGAATAAAAAAGCCATATGTCACTGGAGTTGTACTGAATATTTTGCAATATATTGCTGCAGTGCAGTTGAAGCAGAATATGTCCATGGGACAAAGTACAGACATGCAAAATTCTCAACAGTAAAGTGACTAGTGAGATAGACAGTATGGAGTGTATCTATTCATATTCTCTAAATGTTCCTAATTTCTCACTAAGACATGTGAATGAAAACCAAAACTTACCAGCTAAAATATCAGCCTCATCCATGAACTGGGTACTGAAGAGAATCACTCTGTCTGATTTCCTCTCCTTCAAGAGATTCCATATGTGGTGCTTTGAAAGAGGGTCCAATCCAGCAGTTGGTTCATCCAATAGCAAAACCTGAACAGTAGATAAAAAACATACAATATTTTTTTCCAGTCGGGTAAGATTCTTCTAAAAAGTACTGTACTTGCAATGGTATTGAGGAGAAGCAACTTAGTACTTAATGTTTCATTGAAAAATTATCTTACATTTATTGTTTGTAAATTGTCTGATCTATTACAATAGTTCCATACTCTTAAATTTGATTTCAGCAATAATTTTATTTCAACTCACCTGAGGATCTCCTAAAATGGCAATCCCAAAAGTTAGTTTCCTTTTTTGACCACCACTTAAATTTTGAGCAAGAATGTCCTGAATATTTTCCATCTCTAAGTCCCGTAGAATTTGCTGTACCTAACCAAATAAAGATTATTTAGTTCAAAATCCAAAGTGTTTATTTTGAAAATAATATTATTTTTTCTGTCCTCATAGAGGGCCTTTTTTGTCTAAGTTTTAGGTGATAAATTGTGTACAAAGAATACAACCACATTTAGAATTTTCTAGCTACACCATTTTATTTTCATGGCTGTATGACAGCTCATATACCTCTTGTTCCACTTCATGTGGCAAAATCCCTTTTACTTTAGCAAACAGCCTGAGATTTTCTCTCACAGTGAGAAAGCCAAATTGTATGTTGGATTGCGGACAAACTCCGGTGAGCTTGCTGACAGTTTCAAAGTCAGCCATTTCTGAAAGTGTGTGACTATAGATGGTGATAGAACCTACAGGTAGAAAGTAGAGAATTACCATCAGAACAAAGTGGCATGCTGCAATGAAGATATTTTAAAATAGAAAATATTATGTGCAAATTACTAGATCCACTTAAACATATTCTACCTGTAAGCTATATACAGTTGACTGACTAAAACTTTGATGATCAGAATAACCTCTGACCTAGCAAGAATGCCAATCAGTAACTGAATATTATAAAACCATTAACAAAATATTTAAAAGGCAACATTTTCTTAAACAAAAGCAATATAATTACATAAAAATAACTTGAAGGAACTCCTGAAGCTAATTTTTAAAATGATACATAAAAGCACAAAAAATTACATATATTAAAAAGGTCCCATACAATGTATATATTGTATAGTACTTAAAGAAACTTCTAAAATTTTTTCTTAACTACTTGATGCAACTAATAGTTAATGAGCCTACTGAAATAATGAATTCATTTGCTCTTGAGCTTATCCTTAGATAATTGTCCTCTTACCTGATGTTGGGACTGACAGTCCACTAAGTAGGTTTAACAAGGTGGTTTTCCCAGCTCCACTGTGACCAAGGAGGGCAGTGATCTGACCTTCATATATGTCAAGTACCAGACCTGGCATGATTTCAGAATAATTACACTCCGAGCCTACACAGTAGCTTTGCAGTATGAAATCTGTGTGTTTTTTACAGTATGAATATTCAAAATACAATCAGTCTTAAAATTCTTCCTTTTTAAATTGTATCTCATATGATAAATATTTTCAAGTTACAGCATCATCAATGATATGCCGTTATGTGATTAATAATTTTTTTGATGACAGAATTTTTGTTCTGAAAAAGAGGCTGGCTATAGTAAATACAGTTTCAAAACATTTGCATATAATTAATTGAAAATAAAGAAATGTATGATGCTCTCATATATCTTTCAAATTCGTAAGATTCTAAACAGTACATCCTACTTTTAAGAACTACTATATGCTCTGGGCAGCAACCCAAGCATCTCTTTATAACAGGCAATGTAGCAAGTATGGGGGATTCTCTTCTGTCTTGTCTTTTATTATTAATAAAATATTAAAAAAAAGAACTACTATATGATTTTTCATCTACTTTAAAATATTGAGTGCTTTTTAATAAAGTTGAGTCATAATATTTGGAATATCTGTCCTTAATTCCCACCAAGGTGCTACAACAATAAGGCACAGTCACCAAGTCAAAAAGCCATGTTAAATATAATGCGTATTACCTTTCAAAGCTTCTATTTTTTCACGCTGTCCTTTATATTCTTTTTTAAGGTTTTTGATTCTGCAAAAGAGGGAAAACTTCTGAGGAAATTGTGGGTAAATTAACACTTTGAAACTGCAAAAAAATATGTGGATTCTTTTGATTTACACAGGCACTGACTGAAACCTCCAGGGTATTTCATAAGAAGCAACATCCCTGAGCACTGCAGCCTCCATTTGAGCAGGCTACAAGTGGAGGGAGTGGCTGGCATGCAGAAACATATAGCTGTGAGCATTATGACAGAAGACTGGAGAAGCCAAAAGCTGGAAAGGAAATTAACGGTAAGGAGATGCTATGGCAGAGAAAAACAAAACACAGCCCAGACATCAAAGCAGAAAGATTAGGATTTTGGAGTCAAATTGCTCTATATGAAATACGAGCTCTGTCACTTGGTAGCTCTGTTACAAACACTACATACTCTCCAGCAGTCAAATGGGGACAACATCAATAACTACCACAGAGGGATAATTTGTACAGTAAATAAGATACTGCATGCAAAATGCTTGAGACATAGTAAATCTCCACGAAAAAAAAAATGAAAGCAGAAGTCAGTAAGAAGAAAGGTTTAGAGCAAAGAAGTTTAAACTGGGTGTGGTGGCTCGTGACTGTAATCCCAGCTCTTTAGGCGACTTACACAGGAGGAAGCAAGTTTGAGCCCAACCCAGGCAACATAGCTATTTAGCAAGAGCCTGCCTCAAGATTTAAAAATACTTAAAAAATAAAAATGACTGGGATGTAGCTCAGTGCAAAAACCTTAGCTTCAACCCTCAGTACTACCCCCCCACACTCACACACACACACACACACACGTGTGTGTGTGTGTGTGACAAGGTTTTAGAAAAGGGCATATAGAAAAAGATTTGAAATGAGTCTAAAGCCTACTTTAAGCCAGATTCAGTGCATTTTACCCTCTTTATTCTCTTACATTGTCACAGCAATCAGTAACTAGGCTATATTATTGCTGCTTAGTCTGCTCTAACAAAATACCATAAACTGAGTGTCTTAAACAGCAGAGTTTATTTCTCATAGTTCCACAACTGGGAAAGAGCAAGATCAAGGTGCCAGCAGATTTGGCTTCTGAGGAAGGCTCTCTCCCTGACTTGCAGGGGCTGTCCTTTTGTTGTGTCCTCTCTTGACGGTCTTATGCCTCTCTGTGTCTCTTATAAACATACTAATCCTATCATGAAGCTCTCTCCTTCCTCCATGAACTTGTCTAACCCCAACACCTTCTCAAAGATCCCATCTCCAAATTTCATCACAAGGTTTCAACGTATGAATTTTGAAAGGACACGATTGGATCTACAGGACAGGTAACACCCACTTTGGTATGGAAGAGACTATGGAGAAGATGGTCCTTGAGTTGCCGTACCCTTGAAGTAGGTACATGCAGTTTGGATGGCTCTCTTCCTAAACTCTGTGAATTTGGTTAAATTGCTTGGGTTTTGCTGATCTCTCTTTCCTGCTATTTTCTTTTCAGGCAATTATATGTATCAGTTTGCATTATCCCTTCTTTTCATCTAAACAATAAGAATGCAGGTCTTTTTCCATAAGTTTTGGTGGAACTCAGTGTTTAGGTATTATATTCTAGATTAAGTAGATGCTACTCTGTGTTTAGTACAGTAGTACATTTTAATTGATAGTTCACTCTTCTGCTTTCTGTGTTAAGGCTGATAGTGAACCAGAGTGAAGGACATGGAATAGATGAACATGAAGCTTCACAACAATCAACTGCTCTGCTGGATGTTGTGCACAGCACTGCAAATGAAGCAGACAGGCTGTCTCGGGTTCCCAGGTATAGACAAAGCCTTCTGCACTAGCCTGACAGTCAGTGTGTGAGACGCTGCTTCCAATGACTCCATTCATTGCTAGAGATCATCTTTCTGGAGCAT
Source organism: Dasyprocta punctata (assembly GCA_004363535.1). Taxonomy (NCBI): domain Eukaryota; kingdom Metazoa; phylum Chordata; class Mammalia; order Rodentia; family Dasyproctidae; genus Dasyprocta; species Dasyprocta punctata. The sequence continues at coordinate 317,334 of RJWM01000035.1, read as the reverse complement.
AGGACTAATCTTGTTACCTGAAGTTCGCAAAACTTCGCAATCCTTTTATTTACCCACAGAGTAAATACAAATGCCTTCTCTCCATATTTAAGGCTATTACTGCTCTGAAACAGCCTGATTCCTTCCTTGGCATAGAAGAGAACTAAAAATGTAATGTTCCATTTGGAGGGAGATCAGAGTCCTTGAGAGCACAACACCAACTCATGAGGAATGAGAGGGTACTCCTCTTTGCTGTCTGTTCATATTAGACCTGTGGTTGTAGAAATTAAATATTTAGACTGTCAGGATTTGTTAAAGTTCAGTACCAGAATAGGGGTAGATGCAGAGCAGAAAGGTTCTGATGAGGAGTGAGATGAACACAGCATTGAACGATGAATGAAATTTGAGCAAAGATCTAGGTCTTAGGAATTTCGCACTGTTTGGAAGTCAAAGCACTCAACACTGAACAAAACACGTACATTGTCTCTGAGAGAAAGGCACTAATGCTCCTAATTCTCCTGCTCCTTCCTGCCTGTCTGGAATGTCTCTCTCCCATTTTCTGCAATATCTGCCTTTTTGTCTTCTTTGTAACAGCTATGAAGGGAAGAGCCCAAGTGAATCACAGAAAAAAAGGGTTAAGAATAACAAATGAGATGATAGCCTTGTCTGTCACAGGAAGAGGAGCAGAGAGAGGGAGAAAAAGCATAAAAAGGAGACACAAGGGAGACAGTCAGAAAAATGAAAAATACATATTATTTATTTGTTGGTGGTTATTGCTATATTACAGATATCACTGATTATAAATGCTGAAGATATGGGAAACACAGTGTGATTAAGAGTGAGAACAGCCTTCCTTGAGTGCATCAGATTGCTTGGAGTTTGGGAAAAAGGGGCACAGATGGCAGAACTTGGATGTAAGTGTTTTGCTAATAAATCCCTGGTCTCTGGTTTGTTCTCCATTGCATTTCTGTGTGATGTTACCTGATGGCTTCTTTTCCGTGGAATTCTGCAGACACGGGTTCAAAGGAGTCATTGGATGAAGGATCAGAATCTATTTCATTCTCAAGTGCCACGTGATTAGCTCTTTGATACTGACACCAAAAAGAGGACTTAAGGAAAAATATGGCAGAATGTCGACGTCCGTAGTTGGCTGCATGGCAAGAGGCAATTGAACATTAGGTCATTTATCACTTGAAGAACTTCAGTCACCCTAGGGGCAGCATATCTATGCAAACCTTTTGATATTCAACCCAAACTCACATTATTACCTTAAAGAATAGCTGTTGTAGCATGCTTTACACATACACAAAAAAGTGAGAAAAAAAATAAATAAGATGTCACCATCTGATATGATGGTTCTAACTTGAGTGTAGCACTATAAATAAAAATATCTTCAAAGCAGACTGAGATGTTTTAGGAGGAATTTAAATGTAACCTTAAGGACAGCTTTCACTTCAATTTGTTCAGATACATTAATGTGTTTCCCAGAGTTTCTGGCTCTGGTGAGTAATAGGCTCTCTGTCATTATGTGGCACTATTTCATCAAACCAGCAAGTACTAGATCAATTAAAAAGATAAGAGACAGCAGAGAACCTAGAGGAGCCACAAAATTAGGTGATGCTTCTTAAAAATAAAGGAAATGCAGGGTTCAGGGTGCAACTCAGTTACAGAGCACTTGTCTAGCTTGCAAAAGGCCCCAGATTTAATTGCCAATATGAAAAAAAAGTAATATGTATTAATGAAGGAGAAAAAATGAAAATCTTCCTTTAGCAATTCTCATCACTGTCAGTGTAACTTTTGATCATTATTAATCTTAGCAGGAATGGGATAGAAAAATTAGGAAATGCTCATAAAGAATAGAGAAAAATAGAATGGGCTATGGAAGCTTTCACTAGACAATAAGATAACTGATAGAGCACATTTCTGAGTTTTGTGTACCTTGCAAGTTAATTCTACTAAGTATATACTGTTGATTTCATAATTATTAAGAGGAAGAAGAAAGAATGTAAAAATTTGCTTTAAAATAGCTTTTTTCTGTAATAAGCAAAATGAACGTAGATTTATTCTCATAAATATTACAGTACCTATCTCTCTTAGAATTAATTCTACTAAGTATATATTGCTGCTTTCATCATTTTTAAAAAGAAGAACGTAAACATTTGGCTTTTTTATAATAGCGAAATGAACCCAGATTTATTATCATAAAATGTTAAAGTATTTATCTCTCTTGAATTATCTACTTACTGGCCACTTATAACTGAAAATTTTTTCATAGAATGACAATTGTTCAGTAATCATAAAAATCAAGCACTTTTCATTTCCATACATTCAGATTCAAAAGCAATCACAGAATTAATCTGAGCAAAGTTTTGTGTGCAGAATGAATTCCCTATGCCAAACATGGGACTTCAAATACGACTCTTCAGTATTTTAAAAGTGTCATCTGCTTATGGTCCACATAATTGTTCTGCAGCTACCTCTAAATGTTATCCTCTAGGATGGTATATTGAATTTTAATTTTAAAAATAATAATATGTGCCTCTTTAAGGATAAAGAAAAGACACTCACTTTCATGTGCTTTAAAGGAGCTCAGATATACCACATCTCTTAATTACTCTTGATCACTTAATTTAGTAATTCAGTCAAAATCTACATAAATATTTCTTGAATCATTTTCACCCAGCAAATTCAAGGTAGATGCTGCATCTCAAAATTTCCATTTTAGCAGAGCTCACAAAGTGTTTGTACCTTTCTACAAAATTCTTATCCAGGACAGCTTTCAAAGTCAGTAAATCATAACTAGTGAAAATAATTTCTTTCTCTTTTGAAAAGCAGTACATGCATCTGTGGTCTCTTTTACAATACCTCCTTTAGATTCATTTTTCCTCTAAAATTACTGAAAGTAATTTGTCAGTCTTTCTTCACTTACTGAACAATAATCTGTATTCTAAATACATTCCACCAATGTAAATTAAACTCAATTAGGATAACTGAACATCCTGGCATTACTTTCTTACATATATTACCTTAACTTGATCCTTTTAGTATTCCATTTACTGTAAAGTTTACAATGTTACACATATTAATCAGAACTATATTATCTTCAATTTTTATTTTCCAAACTTATTTCACTTACAGAATATTCCTCGTATTCTAGAACTCTATGTACTATTATTCCATTATCACTACACTTTAAAAAACTTCTCATACTGTTTTATTGAAGTATTTTATATCCATTTCCAAATGTTTAGGCATTGCTGGTTTTTATATTTCAAATTTTTGAATGATATTTTTAAGGCTAAATATGTTCTTTTCTATTTATAAATGGTAAAAACTTCTAGCTAGCATTTATGGTATTGCTTATCAAATTTTAGTTTGTATGGATTAAGTAAATGACATGATTTTCTGTAATCTGTTATAAAAAATTGTGTTGCACAAATAAATTCCACTTGGTTATTGTTGAGTTACCTTATATATCCTTGTTAGAGTGGATTTGTTCTTGCTCATTTAAATTGTGCAACCATGTGCAAATATGAGGTTGGTCTAAATATTTCTTACCTTGAACTATTTTTGTATTGTTTCTGTCAACCTTGCTCCAGTCCATCAAAATAAAGTAGGTCTTTCATGCAATTTTAATCCTTCAGTATGTTCACTGCACACACTTTTGACAGGCAGCATTTCAATATACAGAGTAGTTTTGTGATTTCCTCCACTTAGGTTAAATAAGGTTCTCACCCCCAACTGTGACAACCCATAACACAGAAATAAAGACAAATCTCAAAGTTTTTTACTTTAGGGAATTTTAAAAAGCAAGTAGATATCCTTCCACATCAGTCCTATCAGGAATATGATGGATACACTATTTTAAAGGCCCTTTCCTTCCTTTTAACTCATCTCTTTCTGAGATCTTCCCTAACATTTATCTGGTGTGAACTCAGAAATGAACTCCAGGGATGCACAGGTGAAAAACCTATTTCCTATAGGAGAGATTATGCATTCAATATTCAGTTACTTTTCATTAATAACCCACCAATGTCTTTTATGTGTGTTCAATGGGGAAACTTAAAAAACTTCTAAGTATCAAGAAGTATAATTCTTTATCTAATTCTGACATCCAACATTAACAACATGAATTATACATAATCTCTTGCAAATGCCTCTTTTAAAAAGAAACAACCAAAATGTTACAGTAAAGTCTTAGAAAGTGATTGTGTAAACTATGTACAGAATGTTATCAGATTTGTTTTAGAAATGTTTGGTGGAAATGCTTGATAATTTATAGTCTAAACATTGCAGACACTTATTTTAAATAAATTTACTTGCTGAAATTGTGTTAAATTACAATCATACTACTTACTGGGCAAAATTTTGTCAAAATATAATGTCAATATCAAATAGAGGAGAGTATCAAAAACCAACATAAAAAGAGTAGCTATTATTATGTATGAGTTGTTTGAAGCATCCAAATGGACATTAGAATTCACATCATAGTCCAAATGTAAAAGCTGTAAAAAAGATAGAATTTATAAAGGATTAGCATAACATCAAGAATGAGTGTCTTGTTTCTGTTAGACATTGGGGTAGCAAAGATGAATAAATCATAAATGCATTGTTTCAGAGCTCAGATCTGCAGTAATGCACATATATCAATTTAACTAACTACAAAGCACAGGCAACAGTACACACATATCCTAGGAGGAGGTAAACACACGAAGAAGGTGATATTTAAACTGGACCTAATATAATACTTCATCAGGATTAGAACTGGGAGTAAAGGGAGGATGTTCTGGAGAGGGTGTCTCCATTTCAGAGTGAAAACACAGAGGAGTACAAGTACTTTAGTCCTTATGCGGAAGACAGAAGAATAACTTTTTATACTTTTTATAATTTTTTATAGTTTATTGAACTATACTAATATAACTTACATGTAACATAACCTTTCCTTTGGCTTCTTTTTTTTTTTTTTTTTTTTTTTTTTTTTTTTTTTTTTTTTTTTTTTTTTTTTTTTGGTACTCGGGATCAAACTCACCACCTTGCACTAGCCAGTTAGGCACTGTGCCACTGAGCTATATCGCTAGCTCCTCTTTTGACATTTTTATAGTTATGATGACATAATGAAAATTACCTTTTCTGAGAGGAGTTTCAGTTTCATGCAGAAATTGCTAATTAAAATATTATTTATTCCAAATTCTTGGTTTTCAAGTATTTGTGATGATGTTAAGGGTTATGCTTCCTGAACTTAAATCAGACAAATGTTCACTGGGACAAACAGGAGTGGAAGCTGAATCACATCAACTGTAGAATATCACCCCATAATTAGTAACTTTAGAATCAAACAATTATGCTGAGAAAGAAAAATGAAAACTTGTAGCCCGTGTTTATCTTTGCAAAACTGTGAGTGGGAAATGCTAAAGCTTAGTACATGTTGCATGTAATACTGAAGGAATCTGTTTAGAAAGTTTTATAATTAAAGCAGTTACCTTAACTCTTACCTGGGCCATTCCAGCGGTGAAAGCAAATGGGCTAAGAAGACATAAGATCCATTCCAAAACTGCAGGAAGATGTCTGTACAATGCTGTGAATCCCAGGCTGCCCCAAAAAATGGTAAGTAGAAAGATGGCCAAACCAGTGAGGTGAGGCTTCTTTATCAACACACTCATCAAAAAAGCCAAAGTTATCTGAGAGGAGAAAAAATTCAACTGGTCAACTATTTGGAGAACTATCAGTGGCACAACAAAAGGAATTTCATATTGGCTATGTTTGGATAATTGTCCTTGAAAGACCCTTATGTTAAAGATCTGGTCCCCTGCCCAATGTGTCTACTGGCCAAGTAGAGGCATTAAGAGGTAGAACCTAGTGGGAGGTCTGCTCACTGAGGAATGTGCTTAAACAGGATTGTAGGACTCTAATCCCTTCCGCTTTATTTTTCACATCCATCCATGAGGTGGGAAGTTCTAATCTGACATGTGCTGCCTCAGTCTAGGCCCAAATAAAGGAGCAATCAGCCATGGAGAGAAACCACCAAAACCGGAACCCCAAATAGAGCTTTCTTTCTTGTAAGTTAATTATTTCAGACATTTGTTACAGTGACGGAAATCTGACTAATACAATGTACAAAGTGTATTTGCATTGCATGTGCCAGACCCTGAGTTTGATCCTTTGCACTGCCAAAACCAAAACAAAACAATATAAAACAAGACTGTGTTTTACCAATTCTGGATTAGAAACTGTCCAGATACAGGTCTTGTGTAGATACTTAAACACAACACGACAGGTGAAAACAGAATCAATGCCACGTAATTGGAGAAAAGACAGAAAATTCACCAACTTACCAAAGACAAGCCGTAGAGAAAAAAGAGAATGAAGACCACCATGAAGCCAGTTAGCACAACAATTTGAGTAGATTTTACAATAAGGGCCATCAAAATAGCCATGACAAGGATGAAGCCAGAATACATGAAGCCCCAGGAAAGCCTAACAGAGAAACACAGACTCAGTTCAGAGTGCTGCTACACCATCACTTCATTTACTCACTTAGGTCTTCAGCAAAAGATTTGTGACATTCACTATTTATCAGGGATGAAAAGAATGCAATGGTTAATGTACCAGAAGCTCATATATTATAGGAAAATATAAACAATACACAGATAAACAGATAACATAAATAGCTAAATTTAATTAACAAAAATAAACAGGATGATACAATAGGAGCAATCTCTAGGAAGTTTTTCCAAGGAAGATATCTGTGACTATTTGTCAGTTCTGGGTACCTTTTTTTAATAAAGAAATTGTAGAAACTTAGACAAAAAATAGATGATGAAGTAAGAGTCAAAAAGTCTTTTCTTTCTTTTTCTACAGTATTGGGATTGAATCCAAGGCCTTAACACTGAGCGAAATTTCCAAGTCTTTTTTAATTCTTTATTTTGTGTCAGGGTCTCAATAGGTGGTTAAATTGCCCAGGCTGGGATTAAACATGGGATTCTCTTGTTTCAGACTGCTGAGTAGCTGAGATTATAGGCATGCGCTTCCATGCCCAGCTAACATTATTATTCTTTTATTTTTTTACCAGAATTATGAAAATCCACTTCTAATTTGGAGATTTTACAAAAATTGGCCATCATTGCCAACTTTTGATATAAATGATTAAATATAAATGCAAATATACACAGGGAACACAAATGGATGTAGATAAGTACATGGATATCTCTCACCTGCCCCTGAAGTATAATTAGTAATGCTCAATTGTAATGTTTCCATTTTCATCATATACTTCATTCTCTGGAAATTGTTTATTTATGTGTTTTTGTAAGCCTCCTCTTAATATCACGCATATGCTATACAAGTAAAACACCTCCGCCTTTTATCCTGGGAGGAAAAAAGCTCTGACTTTTTAATCCTTCATTGTTTGCATTTTTGATTGGATTTTTAAATCATATTTGCTATTTTTCCCCAATTCTTTGTAGATTTGCATCATCTTTTAAAATATAGCGACTGCAATTTCCTTCAGTATAGAGATACAACAGTTTAGCACAGGAAACAAAGACAATAGGAAACACTCCCATTGTAGACCAGATTAGCATTCTGTCTTCTCTATTTGTGCACTCCAAATATTGAACACTCACTGGTCAGACCTTAGTTTCTTAGCTTGCATCTACGGTCTTCTCAGGACTTACTGTTTCCCAAAATTCTGTGTAATAACATTTCTTAAGTGTTCTGCGAAGAAGTTCAAGCATATCTCTTTCTTTAATCTTCATGACCAGTGAGAAATAAATAATACTACCAACGTTTCAGAAAACAGAAAACTGAAGTCGAAAGAGTTGAAGCAATGTGTGCAAGGCAGGAACTACTCAATGGTAAGGTGGAGACACTCCTGCCTTCCTGTCACCCGGATCTGTTTTCCTACCACTCGGCAGTACTGTTTTTACCTAGGGAAGCTCAGTGCTCAGAGAACATGACTGCTTTTTTTCTTTTCTCAGTGTTATAAAAGTGATGACTCATTCAACCTGGGGTGGAAACCAGGCACTATTTTTAACATGGTATCTGAAATACATATTTGATTGCACACTGGAGACCTCAACTTCTTACGTGTTTGGTTTCTCCCAGACCTGGTTACTAGTAACTGAGAAACATCCATGTATGGTCAGTACCCTGAGAATCAGAAGACATGTACAAGGCAGATATCTTTCTTTAAATTGTGAGAAATACAGAGTAGATCCATCTCATTCATCTGTAACACACTACTTTACGAAAGCATCAAGCCTAAATGTGCTATTTCATAGATCTGAGGAGACTATTCAGCAGAGTCAATCTGCTTATGCTGAACAATGGATTGATTTACCAGAATGCTGACTCTCGAAGGCCCATCATTGTCATCAGTGACTTAATGTATTGTCTTTCTTTTGAAACGTTGACTGATAAATAATATATAAGCGAAGAAAAAGAAATAATGCAGAAGAAAATGAAAAAATCTGTTGTAATTCCTCCTTGAGCAATAAAAGGAAGTATCTTCATATTCACACCAGTAACTGACATCAATGCTTCCATCACCGAATGATTCACTGTGAGCTGAAGAAAGATATTAATGAAAAATAATCATAACCTACTCTTTCTTACTGATTGTAAGAAATCATGTACATATCACATGTAAACATAGAGGCTAGCTACACCTTTTATATCTTGGCCCCTAGAACACCTTTGCTTACCATATTCCTTGGAAAAAAATTTCAACTTATGAATTGGGAATGGCTGAAATGACACTTAAATAGCAAATCTTTGCTCATATTTCTTAAATGAGTATCTTTTGATTCATTGTTTGCCTAGAACACCATTTAAAATGTCATTACAGAGCCCTTGTTATAACTGCATATCATATTTTCACCTTCCTCATCATCAAGCTCTCTGGATAGAAGAGTCTATCCTATGCTTGTTTCCTGATCTTCAACACTTCACACAATGGTTTGAATATAAAAATTGTTTGTTATATTGTGCCTAATTTATGAGGTGAATAAATTGTAGAACAATCCATGACTCTATCCACCAAACCTTAATTTATAATGCAATTAGTTTTCCTTAACTTAGTACTCACTTCTATGATGGCCGCATTAATGGCAGCTTGAAAAGCTACAAAACCTTTCTCCCAAAACACTGAACTTTCACAGGTGATTTTTTCATCCACTGCTTGACAGTGAGCTATAAGAAAGCAGAACACATCCTTTATTATGGTATGAGATGCTCTTGGTTATTTGAAGTCAAAATTTCCAATGTTCCTAAAGGCATTCAAAGTTCACAATAATGTAGTGTATGATCATACTTCTCCACTGAGGTCTGTAGAGTGCAACCAAGAAAGAATACACTAGAATTTCTTTGTTCATATTTCTAAGACCAAATAACAGTGACTTTTCACTCAATTTTACAATTCTCTTCATTTCAGAATGTTTTTGCTGAGGTTTGCAATTTTGTTTCTTATATTTCTCCCCGCCCCCCATAAAAATCCACTAAACTTTCTTTTTAATTTGGAAATTACTAAAGAGGACTTTATTTAGGAGTAATATAGAAGTAATAGAAAATAAAAAGTCTTAATGAAAAATGTATTTAGAAATTTAGGTTCTACTGAATAAGGATGAATTTCTTTTATGTTCAGAAATATATTGTGAGCTTGCATAGTTGATTTCACTTCTGCTATCACATACAATGCCTTGTAATTAGTGCTGTATTAGCAAAAGAAAAAAAAAGTGCTTTCTACAGTAATATTACCTGAATGGTCTTTGTGTTCCTTAATCTTAGGGATTCTATGTCCCCAAGAAAATTTCAAATGATAGGAGAACATATCATTAAAGATAATTCTTACTGCATCTATTGAATAATTTAAATCCAATTCAGTCATGCTGTTTTCATCAGGCCACCCCATGATTGTCCTTCCTGCCACGGGAAGAAAGAAAATGGTTAAGTAAGATTCCTATGTGACCCAAAGACAGCATTTGCTGAAGTTATTTTTTTACAGATATTTCTTCCCCAAATGCAGTGCTGGGTCTAAGAGACTCAAAGGTGAGGCGGACAATTTCTACTGTTACGGAGTTAATCAGTATATGGCAAATGCTTTTATTGAGAATATACTTACTTTTATGACAATACTTGTATTGCAAATATTGCCTTTCCAAAACAAAGTGTTTAGAGAACAGTTTGAAGTATAATGAATTTGAAATAGTGGCAATTCCATGGCACCTACTTAAATTCAAGCCTACCTAACAGCAAAACTATTTTCATTTGACAGTAATATCAAGGAGGCCAGACTTTTAAAGATGCCATAAAATTGTAAAATATGATAAAATTTTCTTGAGAAACTGTTTTTTCTAAGATATATAATGTAAAAGACTGTCACTAATGAAACCCAGACCATTTAGCAGCATAATTTCCCAGTTTGAATTTTGTTCAGTACATATTCCTGGTCCTATACGACATGTTTCTTTGTTCTCTGTGTTTCCTGTAATCCACTACCTGTATTCAGGGCCTTAATCAGAGTCAGGTTTAATCCTTGTGTCAGATTATAGATGGTGATAAATTATCAGGAGCTCATAATATCTGATTGTTTCCCTTTTGAGATATTAGCAACTGTTAATGCTTGGTGCCTAGATCCATTGTTAACGAAAGCTTCAAAATGAGGGTGCTATATTCCCATCATTTCTTTTTCATTTATTAATAAAAAGCCATTTGTATCATAGCACTTTTCCATGTATATGTGGCTATGTAATAGTATAGTTCAGATAGGATACATGCTGGAATTTCTCCCATTATTTAAAAAATTTCATCATAACAACTCACTCTCCAGTATCTTCTAATGTAAACAAGAAATTGTAGTTTCCTTTTAATCTCATTCTGAATACTCTGATTTTTCTTCAGGTTGTATAAGTCTTTTGCCTTTTACTAATTTCATTCTGAAAGCAGAGTGAAATTTTTATTTGACAAGTTTCAAGTTATAATTATTCAATTTATTGAATCTCAACTTTAGACAAGTTAGCTTCTGCATCCTTATGACATAAGCAATAAGTTCTGGATGTTTTCCTAGGCTCTCTGGAATTACAAGATTCCTCATGCTGTAAGGTTCCTGTCCCAGACCTCTACCTCTTTTTTTTTTCCAGTACTGGGATTGAACCTAGACTTTCACATCTCCCAGAGAGCTGGATTATATAGGTCTACACCATCGCTCTAGGCTTGCATCTCCTTTCTTCATACAGAGGCTCTTGATTTTCAAGGACATAGGGCCAAATAATGAGACTGGTCTGTGATTCCCTGTTTGGTCTATCCCACTTCAAGCATATACTCACAATAGCAATCTAATACTTCACACCCAGTATAATTATTAGCAATGGCTTCAGTTGCTTTTCTCAAATTGACTGTGTCTGCTTTCCAGCGCATGCTTGTTAAGGTGTTCTCCTCAGGTCCTTCAGATACTCCATTGCTTCCCTTGTTCTCCAACTACCCCAGAGAGAAATGCCATGACACTCTTGTAGTTGTTAGTACTTCTTCCTTAATCAATTATATTGTGGGATACAAGGAAGCAGTTTGCACCTTGTTTTGTTTTGTTGTAAATACTTCCCATGCATATTTGGCATTGCTATTCAGTTTCTGTTTAGAATTGTATGTATTTGATGAGATTGAAAACCCATGCATCACTTCCATGTAATCTTTCCAGAATCTTCTCTAAAATATATTTTAAATAACCTTGAACTTACTTCATTTTAATATATACTATAAAGAGGGCCGGGAGTTTGGCTCAGTGGCTTAAGCGCCTGCTCTGGCAGGCGCAAGGCTGTGAGTTCAATCCCCGGTGCCGCAAAAAAAAAAAAAAAAAAAAAAAAACAAACCAGGACTGGGAGGTTGGCTCAGCGGCTTACGCGCCTGTCAGGCAGGCGCGAAGTTGTGAGCTCGATCCCCGGTGCCGCAAAAAAAAATATATACTATAAAGAATAACAATCTTTTAACATAGAACTTTCTAAACAGGACACTAGTCAATGGAGTAATAAAACCTCCTTGATCCTGGAAAGGAATATACATTAGTGCTCTTGATAAGCACCACCAATAACAAAATTTAACACAAACTATCAAGGAAATTCCAAAATGAATTTGTATATTTTCCAAATAAGAAAATTATCATGAACTTCTAGAAACATACCTTTCATGAATGGGGTTGAAGCTACTTTGCTCATTATCTTTTGAGTGGTTTTGGATTCAGGTGCAAATGCAATAATATAATTAGAATCATTAAAATTATCTACACGTCCCAGATCCATTGCAGGCATTTGAGAATAGTCATTGACTTGATGTAAATTGGAAGAAAATAGGAATGCAAACAGTACTAGGAGAAATGAGAAAAACCATTCCTACATAGCAATGAGAAAAAAATGAAGTAAATCAGTAAGCGTTCTATGTAAAACACATCTAAGTACTGTTATAGTAAAAATAAGTACTCTTCAATGGAAGTAAAAGATCAAAATGTTGTTTTCTTTTCCTGTTCGTTTAAATGCTCATTGTTTTTTTCAAGCTGGCATTGTCTGCCACATTGTCTGCATCCATAGTTCAATTGTTTCAAACCTCTATAATTTCTTTTCTATTTTTGTTGATTGACACATAATATTTGTATGTATTTATGATGTACACTGTGATATTTTGATTCATGCATATATTGATTAAGAGGATAATTACCAGGCCCATCACCTTATACTTTTATTATTTCTTTATGGTAAGAATATTTTTTTTATTTATTAAAAAATTTGGATCAATTCTGAACTAAATCTGGACTAAATTCTGCCTCTTTCTTTGACTTTGGCCTTGAAAAACTGTGTGAATGCTTCCATTAAATTCAAATGAGGATGCACTAGAGACCATACTCATAAGCAAAATAAATCAGATTCATATATGTAAACATCATATTGTCTCCCTGATGTGAGAAACTGAAAAGAGTAAATAAGGTTCAAAATGTACAATAGATTTTGTGAAATGGGAAGAAGCTGTTCAAAAGGAAAAAAGAAGTAGGATGGGGAAAAGGGGAAAAGAAGGAAGGGAAAAGGGGAAAAACAAAATACAAGATAGTCATACAACTAGTTTCTCTTAGTTCATTGAAAAGAAAGGTTTGTGCTAATATCATCTGGAGAATTTTTTATGCCCATATCTCGTACTCTGAGTAACTACTTTAAAGATAACAATACTTAATATATTAACTATTGCTGTTCTCCTATTATTTTGTTATGACATTTTTACTTTTTTCCATAAAACAAAAAATATTTCAAATGAACTCAGCCACAAAGAATTCTCTCTATGGTATAGAGGCACAGCTTCATTTTTTAGGGCATTTCTGAATATGAGTGCTTTTAAAAGTAGCTCCAGTAAGACATGATAATTGCATATTTCAAATTCAATTTGAAAAATAGCAGAGTCCAGAATTTGGAAAAAGTCTAGCCTGCTAATTAGGGTTAGAATACACAGAAAACATTAAAGGATGAAGATAAAGTGTGTTGCTGAAGAAATACTTCTCCCCTCTAATTATGAGGACACAGACTCTGAACCATACCAACGAGGTCTCCCTTTTCATTCTCCACTTTTTAAGGCAGTTCTTGAGGAGAAGAGTCCATATTTGTTGACCCAGGTTTATGTGCCTTTTGCTCATTGTGACCTGTTTATTTTTAAAATGAGGAAATAAAGGAGTAAATATGATTGTCTCAAATAGAAAACATTGTGCAATCTAACAAAAAAGAAACATTTTAACAGCTGTTTCCAATTGCATACTTAGGAGAAGAAAAATGCTCAAAGGCTTTCGTTTTAAAGAACAAAAGACAGGAGAAGGAAATGCTCAAATTCAGGATTAAAAAATAAAAACTAGAACAGCTGTGATAGTATTTATTTCTCATTGTACTGACAGAAATTGAGAGCTTAACAGTATCAAGAGCTGTTGTCCCCGCAGCACTTGGCAATTAAATCTTCTAAAGGGGATAAAAGAATGTTAGATAGTAATGGTGGAAGTATAGACTTAACCATTTAGGTGATTCGTTACATTTTCATTACCACTAAGTAGTATCCTACCGCTGATCAATTCTGCTCTTAGATACGCATCCCAAGAAAATTGCCCTTTGGGTACACCAAGATGAACGTGGATATTTTTCAAAATGTAGATTATTGTGGCATGGTTCTGTGAAACAAATTTTAAAGCATACTGTTCAAATAGTAGTATGTAGGAACTAACCACAAAGGCTTTTCTCTACCCATTCACATGAAGCAATCTTTAAAAGAATGCTAATTTAAAAATAAGAAATAAAATTTCACTTATATTGTATCATTTAAACGAATTTGTACTATATGCAGTACATATTTTCCAAAAATATCTAGGAACTAAAGGCTTGCCATCAAAAAAACAAATCATCTACAACTGTGAGAAATAGAAATGGAGGCCAGGAGCTAGAAATTAAAGGAAATAAATAATCAAAACAAGACGGGTTCTTTGTGTGGCACAACCTCAAGAGTATGATTAACTAAATCCTTCATTCACCTTGAAGTCTGAAAAAGATTCAAGAAAAAATACACACAAACACAAATCAAAATTCAATAACAAGTACACTGAAAATTACCAAGATTTTATACTGCTCATTACAGCTGCATTCCCCAGCTACACAGATAAGCTCACTGCAAAGACGCCATCGAGAGACCCTGAGAGTTGGAAACTCCAAGTAAAACCAAACTGCACATTTCCATTGAGAAACCAATACCATGACACGCTTGGTACCTGCAAGTGTTTAATATGTAGCCCAAGTGACTACCCTTCTTTCTTTCTGTAAATTAATATATGTGCAATATAAAATGCAAAATTATATGACCTAACTGTCACAAATGTGTTTGTTTCAGTTAAGACTAATCTTTTCCACTGCCTATACTGATGTAAATATCAGGAAGAAAACCATAATGCTTACCACAGTAGCACAACCATCTAGTTAGCTTACATGTACCGAAGAGGAAAAACTGTGTAACTTAAAAATAATAAATTGGTCATAAAAGCCGGTCATTTCCCAGTCAGATAGAATTCCTGAACCTGACGTTAGGGAATAAATGCATTACACAGCAAATTAAATAAAAATTCTTATTTATTTACTATGATCAACAAAGTATTACAAAGTTAATAAAAGCAAGTTCTATGAATGAAAATATTCTCAAGTCAGTTAGAACAATTTGAAACTCAGAAAGTTTTGTATCCTCTAATACTGATAATTCCTCTGACAGTAAAACCAAAGACAAACAATAAAGAATAAGCAGTTCTAACTTTGTAAATAGTTCATATTTGCAAAGAGATAGCATAAAATCACATTCCTTTCAATGTGTCTAATAGCCTATTCTGTTAGATATGCTATTTGTCCAAACATACTTTGGCCATGGAGTAAGATGGAAAATCTTCCAACTGATTATTTAGTCATACAATATAAAATACTTACATGTTTCAAAAAATCAAAATGAGTAGTAATTCACTGTATTTAATGATTTTCACCGACATGTTTTGATATTTCTGTTTCTAGACTTACTTTATAGTTACACATGTAAAAATAAACAATTTAGAGGTTAACTTACTCTCAGGAAAGCTGAAGCAAAAATCTAGCAACACAGTTCATCCACGGGTCTCTGTGTCCTGGAGAAGAATTCACATTCTTTTTGGGTCACTACTACATCAGGGTTTTAATTTCATGTTTATTGTGAATAGTTCTGTTTTAGACTGATTTCCGAAGAGGATTATGGTCTCAATTCAGACAAGCTGCCAAAATCTCTGTGTTCACATTAGTGACTCCTGTACTGTTTTCCATTTCTTTGTCTCCTGCCAGTTCCGCAGCAGGGAGTTTGTGGTTGCAGATGGTTGGCTGCACATAGCTGAACATTGGAAACTATTAAACTAAGGAGAATCTAGTTTTTCTCATTTGGGATGTTTTCAATTTAGGATCTTATGCGAGAGCTGATCCATACCCCCAAACAAACTTATAGATTAAAGAAGTCATAATTGAAGGAAAAACAAAACCCACTTAGACTTTTGAAGTCAGACCTTTATCTGTATACCACTGATCATGATAATCATACAAAATCTACTTTACCCACCTCCCATTCCTTCCATATTCATTTATTTTTACTCTTTTCTAATTATCTGAGATCAAAAACTGTTCAGTAAGCAAAATCTATAAAAGCAGGCTGAACTCGTTAATCTAGGAGTTGCCAAAAGAGACTTCTGATTGTTTCTGTATGTTTACTCTCTCTGTAGAAGATATGAAGTTATTACATTTAATATTACTAATGTTTTGTACACCAAGAATACAATTAAGGAAGTTTGTACCTCTCTAGAATAATTTGTGAAGTTACCACATTTAATAATATTACTAATATCTTGGACACTAAGAATATAATTATGGAAGTTCGTAGCTCTCCAGAATTATTTAAGTTTCAATTCTTGCCCTCTTTAACTTTCTCTCCTGGAATTCTACTGTCTCTCTTCAATATGTCGACTTTTTCTTTGACATGTTCCCTACTATATAATCACTGCGACATTGTAATGGAGCAAACTCATTGTCAGTCTTGTCAATATTTTACAATTTAGTCACATGCATTTATTTACTCTTCTCAATAAGCTTTAGACTCAGCTTGCCGATTAAATTAATTTTATAGAATTTAAAAATTGAATGGTTTGCTGGCAGGCACGAGGTTTTGAGTTTGATCCCTGGTACCAAAAAAAAAAAATGAATGGTTTTGTTGTTGCTGTTATTGTTGTTTGTTTGTTTGTTTGGGTACTAGGAATGCAACTTGGGGCACTGCAGCACTGAACCACATCCTCAGTCCATTTTATTTTTTATTCTGAGACAGGGTGCCACTAGGTTACCCAGGTTGACCTCACACTTGTGATCTTTTTCCCTCAGCTTTCCAAGTAACTCGCATTATAGGCCTGTGCTATAATGCCCAGCTGAATGGCACCATGGATGAAACCCAAGGCCTCCAGCAAGCCAGGCAAACTCTCTGCCACTAAATTACATCCCCAGCCTCACACTTAAACGTTGACATATTTAAGCTGGAGTAAAAGTACAATAAAGTGGACACAATTATAATCAACTTTACCTTATAGATGACCAAAGTTGAAGGTTTAGATGTTACACAGAAATAACTCCCAGTCTGTTAGATGTGCCAAATTCATGTCTCAGGATGCTGAAAAATGGAGTCGAGGACAAAGATGGTTAAAAGTAGGAAATGTTTTACTAGGGGAAAGCTCCTGAGAGAGAGGAGAGCTCTCAAAAGTGGGTGTCACTGAAGCTCTTCATCAAGGGGTTTTTGTACAGTAAAATCATCACAGGCTACCTTGGGTCAAACTACAATCAACCTACAGGATGATAAGAATGGTTACTTAGCTAATATTGACCGAACAGGTCATAGAGGGTACAGAGCATGCAGAAGTACAAAGGCATTTCTTGAAAGGGTGGGAGTGAGGTTAGCATCTTCTGATCATCTCTCTAAGTGTTTGCTATGTTGTTTAGGCTTATTGGACAAAATGTGCTAGTCACAGTACCCCAGAGGTATTGTTATCTCTGGGGAGGCTTGCAGGTTTAGCTAGCACGTCTCCATCCTGGGGTCTAGTTTTTATCCACTCAGCCCTTGCCCACAAGCTGTGTGCCTCATCTCTGTTCTGTCTTGGGCCTCGTCCCTTTCTAATTGCCTCTATCAATCTCTACCTAATTTGACTCTCTATAGTATCAGGTTTATAAATCTTGCCCAAATTCAACTGATGAATTGCAGGACCTAAATTAAACCCCAGAATATCCCCAGAATTTATGGTCTTGTTCTCATTTGTGTGTGTCGCTGTTCATTCAAATAGTCTCACTTGGGTACCCACATTTTTCAATTTCTGTGACCTTTTCCTTCACTTAATTTGCAATAGTATTCTCCAGTGCCAGAAGCTGTGTAAGTTTTCTATGATATGCTTTGATTCAGACTGGCACGTTTTTCTTGGGATATTTACTTGCTATTTATGCAGAGTACTTGTTACCCTGGGACTCGAGTGGTTCTTTTCTTAGCACTGTGGGCAAAATCTGCAAAATTTAACTTACAAGGACATGTAGGGGAAGGAACAGAATAAATATCTCATTAGGCTTCCTGGTCATCCCGACCAGGAAGAATCAAAATTTACCAGAGGGAGCAACAAACAGGGAGGAGAGATAATAAGTTGAGCACAGGAGGAAACCAGAGGCATGAAACAAACAAAACAAACAAACAAAAAAAAACAAATGCATCACTCCCCTCCCCCAATAAAATACAAAGGACACAAGAGGCAGGGCAGCCACACTACTCTTACTTAGTATATGAAAATATATACATCTAAATGTAAGGAGCACACATGAGGTAGAGACCACTTGACAGACTTTTGTGAAAGCAGCAAGTATAAAGTTTAATACCTGGGTGCAGGCAGACAGAGGGCAATAAGGTCATCTGTAAAGAACAAAGAGAAGCAGGGCTTTTTTAAAAATAGGAATTGAAAGAGGACAAGCGACATTAGGCAAGAAGATGTTAATAAACACCTGTGGTCAAAGTTCTCTGGTTGTCTTATACCTCAGTGGGCAGAGTTCTTGAGCCATCTGGTGTAAATTTTCCGGTCTCCAGATGTCCGAGGCTCTTCAAGATTCCTTATCCTATCTTATCTCTTTTAGGACATCCTATATCTATTGATGACAGCCTCAGTGCTGAATGGAGTCCCAGCTGAGAACAATGCTTCTGCTGGCAAACAGGTTGGGTGCTGGGGGAGCCATGTCTGATTTGAGCCCTGCACTATGCACTTATGTCTGTCTGTCTATCTATCTATCTATCTATCTATCTATCTATCTATCTATCTATCTTTCTTACTCTAAGTTCACTATGTTATTGCACTAGATACACAAACATCCTCTAACTTAATCACTAACTTTAAACTGCCTTCCTGTCTGTCACCAACTTATGCATCACAAAAGGGCAGAGAGGAATCACACAAAGCTCATCAGAAAGAATGTGCACGTACACAAGTGTACCTGTATTAAAGTCAAAGACAGCCAAAGAGCCAATCAGACTCTGACAAGTTCCAGGTACTCACATGGAGGAGTCACTAGTCCTAATAAAAGAAGCCAAGGACAGAGACTTAGGGAAATCCACCTTCCCAGAACACACAGACCCCTCTTTCAGGGCATCCTTCTATCTTCTGCTTTTTTCTCCTTACAAATAAAGTGTCTTCCTTTCTTAAACTCCATCACACTAATTCTTCATTGGTGCTCAGTTTATAATCACAGTTGGCTGCGCGTCCCAGTGGAGCAGCAGTTCCTACCCTGGATGAAACAGGTAAAAGAACCAAAAGAGAGCAGAATGCGTGTTTGTTTCCCAGAGGCTTTTCTGGTCTTGGTTTTTGTCCTTCCTAAATTTGAGCTATACTGCCTGCATGTGAGTTTATCTGATGCACTCCAAAAATCTGTCTTTGTTTCCTAAAAATGTAATTAACAAATTCTGCATGGTCCTTTTTCATGCATGTTTTGTGTTGAAGCATCCTTTGTAAAATATATTCCTGCCTTGATTCGCAGACTGGGGTTAGAGAGAGCAATGACCACAGCAGCAAACAAGCCCAGTCTGGGAACCAGCACCATGTGCAGGCCGCAGCCAGACTGGGAACAAGTAGACCCCATCCCCTTCAGGTGCACGGACTGGCAAACAAGAAGTACCAATCCCCCCTTGTCCAAGCAACTGGCTTATCTGGAGACACACAAGCTGTGATGATAGCTGTTGAGGTAAAATGCAATTGGATACCTGTGGTGCTTTCGTGTTTCACTAACATTGCAGGTCTCGGGCCAGTGGTCTGATCATAGGTTCACAGGATAGTGGTACGCAGTGTGTCATCTAGCAGGGATCTCCTTCTGAGGGGTGCAGCCAGTGTTGATTCCTTATGGTCTTGTTTTGAGGTCCTATATCGTTTCCATTGTTTTATTGGGTTGGGTTTTGTTGGGTTGGGTTTTAGTCTCTGTTTGATTATGTTAAACCCCATGGCAGGAGAAACTATTTCAAGGATAGCAAGATATATTATAGTAGCAATTTTGGAATTACGATTAGCTTGTTTTGCAGTCCTTTGTCACGTTCACTTTTTGTTTTTATTGTTTCTATTCTATTCTGTTTAATTTTTACTATGTTTGAAGTTATCTTCAGCTATTTTGAAGACATCAAAAGGCATTATGGTAACTACTGTGATTTCATAATGTTTTGAAGTCGTGTATCTCTTACACTAGTTTGCTTTGATTGCTATAAACTCTTTAAAATACTCTGTTATATACTCTTTAAAATAAAAAAAATTTAAAAAAATTTTAAAAAAGTATGCCCCTGTCTTTCACTTTTATCTGTATTTAAAATTCTCAGGTATATTTTGACCTATCTCAATTACTTGCCTACTAGTTACTTTTTAAAACAGTGTAATTTTTTCCTTTTAATTAGTTTTGCAAGTGATGTACTTTCCATGGAGAGTTGCCACAGGATGAATAACTCATTTCCCAGTCATCTTATTTTATAGTTTATTTAAATTAAATTATTCTTGGCCAAATGTTGTGGCATAGGACTGTAGTACCAGCTGAGACTGTCACTGAATGGGGTCCAAGGAGGCTCCTAAACCAACCTTCCCTGTACAATTAAGCAGTTGTTTCACTGACTTTCTTCCCAGAGTAAGAAGCACAAGTTTTCAAGATGGGTGATCTGGGATGCGTATTCCCACTGCCGATGTGGCAGGGCATGTCTGAATGCCAACCCTTTACAGAGTTTGAAGCTGAGATATGCTACCCACCAACACAGCTGCTTCCTTGAGGACTGAGAAAGTGCGATTAACAAGTAAAAAAAGTGGGCTATTAATGGATGAAAAAAGTCAATTTGCAGGTGTAACGGAATTGCCCAGGCTTATTGTAACTTTTGTGTCCTAAAGCTGTAGGGTTTCTTAAAGATAAAATTTTAAAATTCTGATTCTCCTTTTTTACCTATTTTTACTTCTACTCTACCTCAAAACAGAAGGATCACTTGGGCCCACGAGCTCAAGAGCAGCCTAGGCAGTATAGTAAGATACTTTCTTTTAGGGGAGTACACTTGCAAACTTTTAGGGGAGTACACTGTTTTTCATTTCTCCAACTCTATACTAATCTTGCTCTCTCTGTCCCTTTGTTTAAATTCTTCTTTACTCCATTTCTTGTCTAGAAAGTTCTGAATCTGTGGTTTGATCTACTATAATCACTATTTAAAAAATCAGCCTAAGCCATGCTTAGGCCACCACCAGAGTAGGGACAGCCAGATCCAAGCCTCTCTCCATGAGTCAGCACCATTCATGGACTTCAGGGGGAGAGAATAAGGCCTCACAAAGAAGAAAGTCCCCCCTACAAACCAGCACCATGCATGGGCTGTCGCTGACAGGGAGACAGCCAGACCCCAGCCCCTTCTGGCATGGGGGCTGGCAAACAAGAGGAACCAATCACCACTTCCCTCCTCCCCTCCAACCCTGTAAGTGATCTGCAAATCAAGAGAAACACAGGCTATGGTGATAGTTATTGAGGTGAAATGCAAACTGATGCTTGTGGTGTTTTGGTGTTCCACCAAACTTGCTGGTCTAGGGCCAGTGGTCTGATCATCTGTTCAGAGGATAGCACTATGCAGTGTGGCATGGAGTGGTGATCTCCTTCTGAGGCTGGAGGCCATTGTTGATTCCCCATTGTCTTGTTTTGAAGTTCTGTATCATTTTCATTGTTTTGTTGGGTTGGGTTTTATTCTCTTTTGTTTTGTTTGATTTTGTTTATATCCAGTGGTATGAGCAGCTATTTCAAAGATAGCAAGGTATATTATGGTAGCCATTTTGGATTTACTATTGTCTTGTTTTGAAGTCCTTTATCACATTCATTGTTTTGTTTTTATTGTTTCTATTCTAATCTAGTCTGTTTGATTTTTACTATGTGTGAAAGTATCTGCAGCTGTTTTGAAAACAACAAGGGGCATTATGGTAACTATTATTGATTTTGTAATGTTTTGAAGTCCTGTATCACTTACACTGGTTTATTTTGATTCATTTTATTGTTTCATTTTCCCTGGTTTTATCCTCTTTAAAATAAAAAAAAATCAGCCTGCATCTCTACATAACTTTATTTCATCCTTCTTGTCTCTTATAGGATGATGTTTAGCATATTTGAGCTTAAAAGAAGAAAAATCATTTCTTTTTTTCTGGACATTTATTTATGAAAGTTTGGATGGTTTCTATAGTGAATGGTTTTTATTTTTTGCTTTGTTGCTAAATTTTAAAGGGGAAGTGAAAAAAGAAATACTGAGAATCTAGAAGAAATCAAATAACAGATAGAGGGCTGCTTTTGAGGAGGGAAGTAGATAAAAAGGAATTGGATTGGGCATAACATGAGACCACAACTTTGAAAAAGAGAAGGGATAGTTTGTTCTCTGTAACAAAAATTAAAGTTCCAATAAAACATGAATGTATGTTTAAATATGACAATACAAAATAAAGTTTGCACCTAGGAAAACCTTTTCTCAGAAGTTGGGAGCAAATTTAAAAATAGTGTTCTAAGAAATAGGGATCCTAGTTGTAGGAACCAAGGAAAATGGAAGAATACTTTAGTCCTGCTATCACTGGGCTGGGTGTGAGAGTCCTCCAGGCTGAAAATAGGGAATTTAACCCACCCTATTTGTAAAACAAGTTTGTAGGTTTACTGTATCATGTTGTAGAAAAAGAATTTTTAGGATGTGTTATAAAAGACATGAGAAGGTTTTATTAGAGACTTTTAGGATACACTCAAAAGTGGATTGTGGGTGTGCAGAGAAAAAAAAATGAGACACTTCAGCAGTCAGAGTTGGGCAGCCTTAAGGGAGGGTCTTCAAGATGTGTGATCTAGGATGTGTCGTATCACTGTCAGTCTACAGTGCAAGCCATCTGCGTGTGTTTGAAGTTGGGATAAGCTGCCCACCAATATTGCTACTCCTGGAGGATGAAGGAAGCACAATTTACAGGTGAAAGGGACATGTTAAGAGCCTGGATTTTATAGACTGATTATACAAGAACCTTTAAGAAATGTTTTATTTTTTTTTAATTTGAGTGAGTTTCATGGAATGCAAAATGTTTGAATAACTTTTAGGTCTTGAACCTGTCATTTTTCTTAAAAGTACAATATTAAAATCTCAATTTCCTTCTCTCCTTTCTACCTCAATTTTATTTTATTTTTTATCCTATTTCAAGGCTAGGAACTTTTAATGTCTCCTGGAAAGCCTTGATGTCACTTAAATCAACAGGAAAATTAGTCTCTGAACTGATGGCTCAAAAGAATGTATTTTAAAAGTTGTTAATCATTGATTGAAATTAATAGTGGATTAAAAAGCTCATCAATGCTACTGAAAAGGAAAGAAAGTCTTGCCAAGAACAATGCTCGATACTGAAATAGGACCTCCAGATCATATAGGGGAAATAAATATAACTCCCAACCTCCCAGATGTCTGATATGCTGAGTTTGTGTGCCCCAAAATTAAAAAATGAATTCTAAGGAACAACTGAAGTTAAAAGCAGGAAATTTTATTGAGACACAGGAGGGACTCCAGAAAATGGGTTGCCCTGGAATTCACTTTACAGAAGACATTTTATAGAGCAAAATCAGAAGATGGGTACAAAATCATGAGGTAGGTACAATGTGGGACAAAATTAAGATCAATCAATAAAGTTGCAGGCATAGTTGCTTAGGTAATGCTGATCCAGTGGGGACGCAAGTCGCATAGCAAGTGTACATCGAAAAAACAAGGATCTTTTTAGGTAGAGATGTGTCAGGAAGTCCTGGTCACCCACCCAGGTGACGGGTACCTATCTAGAATATTGATCATAGTATATTGTTTTCATGACATGTGTAACTTATCGGGGTGGGGCAGCAGAGACTACCAGGTTTGCGTATAAGCAGCATGGTGTGGAATTTATTGTGACAGAATGCAGGTAGGCAGAGAGGAATAAGACCATCTGCAGCAAACAGAAAGTGTGTCGCTTTTATAGGGATGGAAAGAAGGCAGGGGACACTAGCAGGGAGGTTTTCTGACTGTCTTGCACCTTGGTGTACAGGATCCTTGAAGGTCCAATGTAAATATCTGGCTGCCTCCAGATGTCCCCAGATGTCTTGGGATTTACAAAATTCCTTGTCCTGTCTTGTCTCCTCCACGACAGACTGTGCTTGCTGATGATAACTTAGGTTCTGAAATGAGTTCCCTGCAGAGAGTAGTGCATCTGCTGGTAAATAGGCTGGGGGCTGGGAGAGTCAGGTCTCGTGGGAGCCTTACAGTGTACTCCTCAGGGAGGTATGTGGATCTAGTCTTTCCATCGTTATCTTGAGGCCTAGCCTTCAGTGAATATTCCTCCAGCCACAGTTGTAATGTATTCTTATCTTCTGCACTGACTCCTTCTTCAAGTGCTTATCTGTATCTGACTGCCTATAACATTTCTACCTAACTTAGCTATCTATAATAATATGAGCAAGGGAAAACAATGTAGCTATCAAACAAGCTGAGTCACTTCAACTCGACACAGCATGAGTACAAATGGCAAGGCAGAAAAGCACATGAATTTGAGGTAGGAGATTGGGCAGGGGCAGTTAGTAAACTGGCAAAAAATCTGTCGAATTTGTGTAGACCCAAGACACGTGCTAAACACAGGATCCACGAAGACTCAGCAGCTCTTGAGCACAGTACATAGAACCAATCAGAAAACTGTTATTTTCAGTCTTTTATGTATACCTGGCATGAAGCCAAGCAAGTCTTCCGATAGGACAGTTTAAATCTGATGTCAGGTCGAGTAAGTTTTTGATAGGATCCCCATCCCCCTACCTTGTTTGCACAAGAGAGAAGTCAATCCAAGACCCTCAGATACAAAAGACCCCTTTTCCTTATCCTCCTTGTGATCATGAGTCAGCTCACCAGCCTGCTCTCACTCTACTCAGAGACCTTCAATAAATGTACATCCTCATTACCTTTACTGTGTGTCTTATCCAGTTATTTTTGCTTAGGACACCAAGAACCTGGAAAGAATTTCCTTGGACCTACCATCTGGCAACAAATTCAGTTTCATAATATTTCTGCTATTTTGTTCATTTTACTAATGGTTATGTGTTTAGTGCATGAATATGATTTTGTGTTTTCTGCTTATATTCATAAGCTTTGAACTTATAAAAGGAAGTCATTTGACAGGGTGTCAGAGTGGTTTCCAAAGAGGAGTTGTGGATCCCAACTCACCCCACCCAGGGATAAGTTATAGTGTTGCTGACTTCTGTCACAGAAAAAGAATTTACAGGGTGTGTCCTTGAGATGCATAAAGAGATTTACTAGGCAGAATTTTAAAAGCATAGACTCAGAGAAAATGGTGTACAAGCTCCTAAAAGGCACATTATGGTCTGGAACTAGGAATATGTGGTCCTATTATCAAGACGAAGGGCTAGGATGTATATTCCCACAGCCAGGTTACTCAATGGCAAGCCATATTACAATACAAATCATGTACATGTATTTTAGGTTGAGACATGCTGCCCATTAATATTGCTGCTTCTGTGAGGTTGGAGGTCTGTAGAAAGATGGGCAATTTACATGTAAAAATCATGGGCGCAGAACACAATTTGCAGGTTTATTGTGTCCTTAAGACCCTTAGGATTTATTTTATATTTCCTGGAGAGGAAAAAGACTAAGAGTAACTTTCATTCCTGAAGTTGTAGTTTTCTTAAAATTACCATTTGAAAATTACAATTTTCCTTGTTTTCTTTCTACTTGTTTTATTTCTTTTCTTCTATCTCAGAACAAGTTTACTACACTGGTCTCTCTTCTTGCCTTATTTAAGCAAAAACATCACCATTAATTATAATTACATGTCATCACAAGTTATAGTTAAGAGTTATAGATACCACACACAGATTATTGGGTTTGAGAGAATTAGGTATTGCTCTCATTGAAATTCTTCTCAGCTTTAGCAGGAGTCCAAATGTCAAGCGTGTCTGGCTTGTTATAGTGGATGCCAGTTCCTGTGCAGAAAACCCAAATAGGAATGCTGGGAAATTTTAGTTCCTTCCTTATTCCATAGTATTTCTGGCCACTAATCTTTTGTATCATATATTTTTTTCAGATATTTGATTGAATCAATATATGTTACATTTTTGTGAGTTTTTCCTTCATAGGAATTAACCTTTGAGTGCTCAGCCTTTTGGTAAACATTAAATGAAAATTTCGAACAAAAATGTATTCAGTCATCTGAAAGTATTACTTACAATGCAAAATCATTACTTTTTAATATTTTTGCAGTTTTCTAGTGTACTCAGTGTAAAACTTAAAAAGTTGAAATTATTTTCTGCTCCAAAAAACACAGTGTGACTTTAAAATGTAACAGCAAAATTTCAGTGAATTGTCAGACTATACTGATGTGAATACTTTCTCATCAAAGACACACAGACAATGAGTGAGACACAACGAAACCAGAGATCAAACTCAAAGAAAAAGATTAATATCCAGATGCCAGAAATGAAACAAGAACACAAAGTTAAAAAAATATTATTTTAAACCAGTAAATTCTGGGTTGGTTTGGTAAAGAATGAATGATATGCCAGTTAATATATAGTTCATTATATAAGGAGAGAATAAATATATCTTTACCGAAAAAAACCCTGAGATTTTTCTAGGTATCTTTGAAAGAACTACTAATAACTAAACTTCAAGAAGCAAAATCAATCAGACATGCACACTTAAATATCATATAGTTTCTTCTAACTGGGAAACCCAAAGTATAGATAATTTAAAGAGAAATAAATATATAGAAATATATTAGGAAATGGGGAGATAGATCTTTTGCAAATGGAAAGGGGACCAAAAGATAAAAGGAGTGGAGACAGTGGAGAAAGGGAGGGAAAATAAAAAGAATTAAAATGTTTTATGTGCATGTACCAATTCCTCACAATGAATGTAATTGTTATGCACTGAAGACATGTACTGATAAAAATATAAATTGAAATGAAAGAGAAGCAAATTGAACTCAGAAGAAAATAGGTGGACACTGTACACTAATAAATGTATTCATAACCTAAGTAAATATTGACTGCTCAAAATTACAACAATAACTAGTTTTTGTAGGGAAGGTTAAGCACAATGAAGGACTAAAATATTGAAAAGCAATTATATTGGAGAGAGGCATGATCAGAGGTAAGTCTTCCTGGAAATCTATAGTTCGTGATGGAGATAGGTGCAGATTAACTTTAGAACTGCACTACCCAAATATGGCAGACCCAGACCCAGATGGGGATTTAAATAGAAATGTTAGTTAATTAAAAGCCTTGATACTTTACAATTTAGTTTCCTTTATTTCCGACATACAAAATGCCATTTCATTACTTTAAGAAAAAAAATCTAAGAAAACTGAAAATTGATGATGTTTCTTGGATCCATCTATACTTGAGGTTCCACGGCACACTACAACATTAAAATCCATCGAAACAAGTGAACACAGAGACTTGCAGACAAGATCAGCTTACCTGGAACAGAAGCCACTAGGAAAGAAACACTACATAGCAATTTTGGTGAATTGCTGGAGGCTCAGTGTGTGACAGAATGAGAGTAAGACCCTCCAGGGGTCAGAAGCATTGGATGTAACTGGACTAGAACAAAAGCTGTAGCCCAAAGGGCTGAGGATGTAGCTCAGTGGTAGTATACTTCCCTAGCATGCATGAGACCCTGGATTCAATCTCCAGCACCACCGCCCAAAAACAAAAGCTGCAGGCCTAGAAAAGTCTATCTACTTCCAGAGGCAGAAGAAAAATACTCTGACCTCTCTCATCTTCCATGTTTCCATCTCTTGGGACTTCTTCCTATTATGTTGGTCAAATTCAAAGGGAAGCCAGTCATTGAAGAACAGAATGAGTGATGTTCTACTCAGTGCTCTACAACTTCACGAAGCATAAGTTAGGAAAATAGAAAATAAAATGAACATAAAACTTGTCTATAGTAGAGTTGGACATAGTACGGTTCTTTTACACTTTTTATTCTTTCTTTTGTTTCTTTCTAATCTCTTCTTGTATCAGTTCATCTGTCTTTAGACATAATTCTCATAAAAATCCACTAATCGCTTCAAAAACAAACACATTATGATAGCTTTAGCAAACCTTGTCCAGTTTAATATTTTCAAATAGTCATACACATTGCTTTTTAAAGAAAAATGTATAAAGAACACAAACAAAAGTTTGTCATATTGTTACATATTGCTGCATGTAACCATTTGTGAAATGGTTATATATGTTTCAAAGTTATGCATTGAAACAAGACATAATTTGTTACTTGAATTCCAGAAATAATTTAACTTCAACTCTCATTATTATATGAATTTATTCTTATAAGTCACTTACAGTTCCTGAATAAACAATAAACTATACATCATTTATCATACACTTGGAAATATAGTTCTTTAGATATAATGATAATGCAATTTTGTTATTCCTTATAATGAATACTGAGCACCAGAATCATTTCAGATTTCAGATATTTTTGGATTTTGGAATCCTTACATGAATAATGAAATATCTCAGAGTTGGGACTCAAGTTTAAATATGAAATTCACTTGTGCTTTATACATACCTCATGCACCTAACCTGAAAACAATAATATACAATATTTGTAGTATGCTTGCTTTGACTATGACCTGTAATATGAGAACAGATGGGTAATTTTCCACAAGATGTCACATTGGAGTTTAAAAAGCTTTGAAATTAGGAACAATTTGAATTCCAGATTTTCAGGCTGAGATGTTCAACCTGTATATATAAAATACATTGGCAAAATATTTAATTATATAAAGAATTCATAAAATGCATAAGAAAAAGATTAAAGCACAAAAATAAATGAGAAAAGGATATAAATAATTAGCACAAAACAAAGTGCAAATATATAAAGCTGTAACCTTATGATTAATTTCAAATTGAGTTAAAGTTATTTTAATGTTATATAAGGAAATATAAATATCTATTTAAAAAATTATGGTGTGCTAAATGGTTACAACTATGTTTAAAAAAGCATTGGAAAAAGAAGGAAATGAAATTTTTGTATGAAGAAATACTCTTCTTCAATTATGTTTAATTTCTGTACTTTTCTCCATTATACACATTTCTTAGTAAATATAAAACAAAAGTTTTAAAACTATATAATACAGAATAATGCTATATAATGCATCACCCAAAACTGACATAGGCATATTGTTTGGTCTTCAAATGTTTTCAGGTGATACTCAGAATGAAACGGATAATTTTAAAGAAGAAAACAGCAAAACAACATACAAAACTGCCAAATAAAAGATGTGTATGGATATATACATATGCCCATACACAAATATAAGTGGTTAACATAAAATGGTAGCAAATATAATGAAAATTGTTAAGGAAGTGTTGAGAGAAGTGAAAGAACTAGTATTCAAAATTTTAAAAATCTGAGCAAATATTACAATGACTCCCTTGATTTCAAACAAGTATATTTGAATTGCTTTTCCAGTGTGTGGTTGTTCACTAGTGAGATCAAGGGTTTCCTAATTCTTATGGATGTTAAAATAATTACTGGAAAGGTTTCAGGAGGAGAATATTTTACTGTGCTTGTATGTAAAAGAAAAATCCATAAAACTGATATATCGTAAACCAGGGTGAAATAAACACACTACTTCTGGCTATTGAGTATGCTTCTCACTTGTTTCAACTATTTCAACAAGTATGCTTCAACTATTTCAACAAGAGAATGTTTTCATAAATGGTAAAAAAAGTCATATTTCAAAAAATGCTAAATTTATAATTTATTTCCACACTGTCCAAAGCTCTTCTCTTTGGGTGACTTTAGTAATATTTTACCAATATTTTGTATTACCTTTATGATGCACACTCTATTTCTCCTAAGTCTAAGAAGAAGAAGAATTTAAAAATTTATTCATTTATTGACTAAACATAAAATACAACTTGACATTAAATGATCTTTTAAATTATGCATATTGTTAATTAACACATAAAATGTATGATTTTAGGACACCAGTAAAGAATAATGAAGCCCTGAGATTTTAAGGCTCATCTGAATGAGGAAGGAGTTTCCATCTCATGGTTTCATCAACTTCTTCATCAGTGTTTCCCAGCTCTTGCTCCTTAGAAAGCTCTAAGAATACCTACATAGGACACAAAGGACGAGGAAAAGGAATTCTCATGTTGATTGTCTTCCCAATAAAAGAGGAAAATGCATGATTGCTTTCTTGTGCTAGGTACAGGGATAATGCAGGGTCTACTGAGCTGACTCACCTTTTCCAGTGTGCACTGAGAGAGGCTGTAGTCTTCCAGATTAAAGCTATGCTTCACTGGGGAGAAAATAAAAAGAGTAAGAGTAGATGTTAACAATTAATTGCCAAAAATTGTTTCAGCCATATACATTAAATATACAGGTTATTGATAAATATAGAAGATAAATTAATAAATGAATATTGGCAGAGGGATCAAACGATAATTGTCACAAAGAGGTAGTTTGAATGTATATTAAATCCAGTTAGATGTTAAGATTTGTTCTTAACATCTATTTTTTGATAATGAGTTGCATTGCTTACAACTCATAAGTGTCATAAGGAGATTATATGTTCCTTGATAAATGACAGCATTGATCGATATGTTCTCTGCATGAGGAAGATTTCAATTCCCTCTCACACTCTGAAAGGACCCAGTACCCCATTCTGCGGACTTGTCTGTCATACCAGGTCTCTTGCTGGGCTTCTATGCCAGGAAACCTACGTGAAATTTGTCACTAGGTTGATATATTCACATGTATCATTTATATGGTAAAAATCTCTTAAGTGAAATGCACTTTCAGATACCAGGAAAAGACAAAGAAAACAGATCAAAATTTGTCTTTGTGTTTGTATCTTAGTAGGAAGAGTATGGAGATTAAATGTATACTTATTCATGTTTAAATTTATAGTAAAATAAATGGTTATAGTAGCTATGGAGAAAAACAAAGCGGATAAACAAATGAGGGAGAACTGCACACTCTTTTTATAGGATGGTGAGGAACAGCTATAGTGATCGGTCAGTAACTGCGCAGAAACCTGAGAAAGTGAAGAAAGAACTGGGATATTTAAAAAGAATTCCACAAAGAAGAATTATCAAATGCAAAGTTCTAAAGCCTACAGGGCCTGTTTTAAAAATATATTACACTATTATCTTTCTTAAACTATCATTTGATAGTGATATTTGGAAAGTTTTGTTTAAATACGGTCATTCGTACCTTCTTCCAGCTTGTGAAATGCCTGAGATAAAGGGTAAACATCTCCTATTGGCAGCTTATAAGTCAACAAGGAGGAATACCTGGGAATAGGAAAATATCACATTCAACTCAGAATTTCAAAGGGAGAAGACAACCATCAAAATAAATATTGATACTATCAATGATTTCTTTCTAAAATAAGTAATGTATGACTTTTTATTATGCAAAATAATGCATCCAAAATCAAAACTATTTGCAAATGGAAATAAGTTTTAATGATTTTTTGGTATCTGATTGTTGTAAACAGTTCAAATAATGATTCAGCATGAATATATATATATATATATATATATATATATATATATATATGTATTAAGCTAGACCCTCTAATTAGTGTAGATAGACAACTAATCTGAAATGAAAGTTCAGCCTTATCACCCAAAACTGACTTGTTAAGAGTTATGAGAGGAGGGGGGTGTCTGTTATCTGTAGAGGCAGGACTTGAAGATCTGCTTGACCTCTAGGAACAGCTAGCATTGGCCTGGCACACTTGCTTCTATGAGTCACTTTCAGCTATATAACCTCATCCTACTCTTAGCTCATTCCCAAAGAAGTGTGTGGTGCTGCCTGAGGACCCTAAGTCCCCTAGTCCTCAGAACTTCCTTTCTTCATACCAGTCCCTGCTTTTCACATATTAACTATTCATGATCTTCCTGCATATATCAAATTCACCTCTATGATTTCTGACATGGAAAGGACTGAATTACAGGTCCTAGAATGTAATACCTTAGGTAATTCATTACATTTATAGTGTGCTAAAATGAAAAGAGTACTTGTATATCTTGTTTCCTTAATGTGTTTATTGTTCTAAGGAATTTTAAATTCAGCACCTGTTCCTCCTTCTTGCCTTTTCCCCATTACCATGCAGACATAAACAAATGAACATATGCAAATTTCTCTCTCTCTCTCTCTCTCCCTCTCCCTCTCTCTCTCCCTCTTTCTCATCCTCCATTTTGGAGGAGAAACATTTTATTAAAAGGAGACTCTATCTTGATTGCTGTTTGTTTCCAATAGAGATGGGTTGGGGGTCATAGCTTCTTGGGGTGCTGTCAAATCTCTTACAAACTGGAAAACTCAATACATCTGTTTTTGAGATCTCTATCTATTATAAAGACAACTCATCATGAATTCTCACAGAGAGTAAAACAAAACACTGAGTGGGTAAATCCTCCATGTTTCTCCATAGCTAAGAAAGCTCTTTCACCTTTCCTGCTGTGCAGCCTGTGGGAAAAACTTGAGAATCTCCAAGTGAACCAAAGGCACTTGAGAAGGTTCCTTTACTTTTAGTTCTAGAATGTAATCCTTGCCAAATTTTCTTTTCAGGTGTTGAATGGAGCCAATGCATCTATGGGTAGAAAGAAAAACATTGGAAAAAATACTGCCTTTATTTTTTTTATCTTATTAAATTTCACATGTAGTAGAGAAGGTGCCAGTGAAAAAGCCAAAAACTTAAGGCTGTAGGTGGGCACAGTGATTTTTGCCCTTTCCATGAGGAATTTTGTTCTGGCTGCCAAGCATAGGCTTTGAGAGATACCCACCTCAGCCTTCCAGACACCATGATGGCCACGCGGTCACACAGAGCCTCAGCCTCAGCCAGGTAGTGGGTGGTCAAGAGGATAGCCCTATCTTTGTTTTTAACAGACATCTGAATTGCTTGCCTGAAGTGAGTCAAGAAATTAGTAATATTTAAGCAAAAAAGTACAGAACAATAACCAGTCATATTAAGATGTTAATTCAAAAATGCTAGGAAAATATGAATAGTGACTTTTATGGTTTTTTGATTTTTCTTTCCTTTTTTTGTTTTGTTTTTGTTTTTGTTTTTGTTTTTGAGACAGTTTCACTATGTAGTTAGGGTTGGCCTTGAGTTCACTATGTAGTGCAGGCTGGCCTCGAACTCACAGTGACCCTCCTGCCTCAGCCTTCTGGGCACTTGGTTTACAGGAGGGCACCACCATGCCTAGTTCTGACTAGCTTTTTGATAATATAAAGGAAAGATTTAATATTTTGAGATGTATTGATAGTGCTGTAAATAAGGTATAAAAATGTCTTCTTGTTTTTTGAGATACTAGTTGAAATATTTACAGATAAAAGGATATGCTGCCTCACATCCCCTTTGAAGTAAGTGAAGGATAAGGGAATAAAGTGGTTAAGGGTCTAGATCAAAGAAAGTTGAACTTCTATTGATTACTATTGAAACTTGCTATTGACACTAACAGATTATAAATGACTTTTACTACATTTGTATAAAACTCCAAAGCACAAGGTTTTTAAAAACTTGGATGAAACATTGAATAGCCACAAATATGATACACGACTGCAAGTTATTTTAGTACAAAGAATAATTCATAGATCAAAAAGTGGGAAAAAGAATCTGTAAAATTGGATAGACAAACTTCAGATTTAGAAAAGGGGAAAAAAGAAATGGGGAAATTATGTCAGTGAATGCATAGTCTCCAGGAAAAACAGTAAACAAAAAAGAAAATAGTTATAAATATTTCAATAATTAAAAGATAAAATTAAAATGCATTTCAAGTTAAAATACCTTAAACTCCAACAAAATATTTAGATTTTTAAAGTCTAAGTACTATAGAACTATGATGGCTATTAGATCATCTACTTGTTAAATATTTTTTCCTAATAATATGAATTGTCCCTGCTATATTCTGGATCTTGAATGTCCCCTAATGGCCCATATAATAAAGGCTTATTCCCTCAGGTTGTGCTACTAACAGGTGGTGAAATCATAGAATCATTTAATGAGAGGTCTTTTGATCCTGTCCCATGCCATGAAAGGGGATTATGAGACCTCAGGACCTCTTTTCTTTGTTTCTTGTCCCATGAGTTAACCAGTTTTGCTCCGCTATGTTCTCCCATAGTGATATCACAGGCCTATCATAATGCAGTCAACTGATGAGCACTGGAACCTCTAAAACTATGAACCAAACTAAACCTTTCATCTTTGTGAATTAATTGTCTCAAGTGTAACAATACAGTTGAAGTTGGTGTGATTAATAATATATCAGTTTTCTGCCATTGTGACAAAATATGTGGGAGAATCAACCAAAAGTTTGTTTTGGCTCACAGTTTGAGTCCATGGTCAGCTAGCTTTGGTTTGGCTTATGAAAAGGCAGGACATGGTACAACATCAGGCACAGTACAGAAAAGCTGCTCCCCTCCCAGTAGACAGGATGCAAGAAGAGGGGCCAGGGTGCCAGTGTCTTTACAAGGGCATGTCTCCAAAGGCCCAACTTCCTTACACTAGATCTCACCTTCTAAACAGTCCATCAACTTCCAATAGCACCACAGGCTGGGGAATAAGCCTTCAATTCATGAACCTTGGAGTGATATTTAAGATCTAAACTATAGAAGCTGACTAACACAATCTCCACCAGATTGCGAAGGAACTAGCAGGTGTGAAGGTTAATTTTGCAAGATTGATTTATAAATGCAACTTTATATAATGCTTGTACTCTAGCTCTGTGGATTATGATAATACCACATCTGATGCTGCCCTGTTGGATCTATGCCTGTAGATGGTTCATCCAGAAGCAGGACAGGTGAATCTCCCAGGATGCTCAGCACAAAACACAGCTGTAAAGCACAGAAACACTTCTGTTTACTTCTGTATCATGTCAGCCCTCAGAGCAACATCAAAAACCATACATACCTTCCTGGTGGTTCCTGCTGCTAATTTCCTCACTGGAACATTCAGATGTTCATGCAATTTGAAAGCATTCACTAATCTGATAGAAACAGGATGAGAATATCAGGTCAAGAAAGGTGCTTAGGAAAATGCAGGAACATGAATTGCAACACTGAAAAGGCAAGCTTGGTAGTATTACTCTGAAAGCTCCAAATCACAATACTTTTATTGGAGGATGATTTATTTTTGGAGCAGGACTTATTTTTCACCTCATAAAGAGTTTTTTAAAAAAGAAAAACTAGAACTCTAAATAAGAAAGTAAAAACGGATGGTTATTCCATTCTCAACTTTTTATTAGAAAACTGAAATAGTGGTTGCTTGTGATTTCATTTGCTTATTCCTAGTTAATTATTTTATGTAGTCATTTTTTAAAGCTCCCTCATTAAGGAAGGAGGAAACCAGATCTTGTTCCCCATCCTTCTTCCACCAACGCTCTGAAAACGTGAAAATGCCTTGCCCCTGTGGATTCTTTATTAGTGAATTCAACTTAAGTGGTGCTGCCTCCCTGTCTCTTGACACAAAGGAATCACAGGACTTTTCTCTACCGTGAAATGGTAACTGTAGCGACCCCTTTCCTCAGCCCTTTCACAGCAGCATACACCTCCAGGTGTTCTTTCATTGTCAGTGTGGGCCATAGCACGTTCTCCTGAGGACAGTAACCCAGGAACTTGACCATGTCCTCTCCCTGATCATCCCAAACTGAACCGCATTCTTTCAGTTCCACCTGCAAAGTAAAATGGCTTTAGAAACACAAGTAGCCTTTTTGTCAAAGGTAAAATTAATCAAGAACACTGACACAACAGCTGTTAAAGCCTAAAATGTTAGAGAATCAAAGAAGTCTCCTATAAATTGCTTCATATTAATGATACAACACAATGTAATGGAGTAACATAAAATTATAGTCTTACATATGAGGGAAGAGAAAAATCTGATAAGTTTAGGTGGTTCCTGAGAACCTGTATGAAAAAAGGTCCTTCATTGCTGATCACATTCCAATTCCTTTTACAAATTTTTAAATGCCCAGCAAAAGTAATAAAAGATAAAATTATTTTAACCAAAAACAAGAGTATGTAGTCTATATTTATCATGAAACTGCTATTTTGGGAACACAAATCATTTCTTTGTTTTTCACTACCTCTCCAGCCGTTGGCTTTGTGATCCCAGCTATCATCCTAATAGAGGAACTTTTACCAGCACCATTGGGTCCTAGCAATCCAAAAATTTCACCTGAAAGAGAAAAATCACGTCATTAATATTGGAAGTGAAATATTGACTTACATTATCCTGTTTCTTAACTGAAATCTTCAGAGATCTAGGCACCCCTCAGTTAGTGACATTTAAAAATTTATAACCTATATGTAATCCATGTCATGAAATATTGTTTAATTCTTATAATTATATAAATATTACCAAAATGCTTGTGTATTTGATGCAATTACAACTGTCTTTTTTCTTCAAATTCCTTGCTGCAGTTTAAAATGTACCCAATTGTTTTCTACAATAGATAGTTGATGTACAGAGTATATAGATAAATGATTCCTAAAACTAGGAACTTGGGGACATTTCTTCCATTCCAAATACAACTGCCTGGGTCTAAACTACCATGACCTTTTATGTGAACTGATATAAACTGCCCCCTACCAATATTTCTAAACAAACAGCACCTAGTATATAATCTTCTCAAAATATTAAAAGATGATACAAACCTGCTTAAAACCCTCCAAAGCATTCCACTAACTTGGTGTGAACATGAACTTTTGTTGTTTTAAAATTCTGTTTATGGCACTTTGGCTAACTCTATGCTCCAGAGACTCTGAACTCCTTGCAGCCAGATACAAGTTTCTGGTGGTGCCACACTCCAGGGGTGTATTCCGCCTAGCCACCTGAGTCCACCCAGCCAGGTGCTAGATCCCAGTGACACAATGAGGGCACATCCCTGCTAGCTACCTGAGTCCTGGAGGCCCTGAACTCCACCCAGCCAGGGGCAAGGCCCCAGCACCACATCCTGGGAGGTGCATCTGTGCTAGATACCTCAGTTGCAGCGGTTCTGAACTCCACTCAGCCAGGTTATAGGCCCCAGCAACACACTCCGAGGGTGTGCCCCTGCTAGCTGCAGGGAGGATACAAGCTCTGCCCAGCCCAGCATCCCACAGCAAACAACACAGTACATCAGGGGAACACACAGTCAGCCTCACAGGGCACAGAGTACAAGGTTCTGGCACCATAGTTTGGGGGGTGCACCCCAGCTAGCCACAGGGATATTGGAGGATTGAAGCTCTACCCAGCACAGCATTCCAGTGCAATCCATCAGGAGGCTGCCTGGACAGCCACATAGGTCCCAGAGGAAAATGACAAAATGAAAGAGCAAGATGCAGTCTCAGCCCTCCAGGCAACTAAGAACAAATCCAAGAGACACTGAAATGGAAGACACTGGAAATTGCACAACCGAACTTTCTGAAATGATAGCAACTGAAATAAAGAAACAACTTCATGAAGCTATAGAGGAAATCAGATCAGAAATAATCTCTCAGCTAAAAAATGAAATGATGAACATCATGAAAGAAATGCTGTGTTTCTAAAGAAGATCTAGATAAAAAATAGAAG
The DNA here is from genome assembly GCA_004363535.1 of Dasyprocta punctata. Lineage (NCBI taxonomy): Eukaryota > Metazoa > Chordata > Mammalia > Rodentia > Dasyproctidae > Dasyprocta > Dasyprocta punctata. Next base: position 279,683 of record RJWM01000035.1, on the reverse strand, counting down.
AACATAAGAAAATGTTGGAAACTTTGAATGAACAATATAAGATAGAATTAGAATGCATGAAACAGATTCAAAGGAATATTCAGGAAATTAAAAATTCCATTGAAAGCTGAGAAAACCACTTGAATGAAGCTGAAGATAGACTCTCAGACTTGAAGATAGCATGCAAGATTATGATCATGAAAGAAACAATCTCTTAAAATTAACAAGGAGCCAGGAAACAACAATTCAACAGCTGTAAGATGATGCAAAGAGAAACCATATAAGATTGATAGATGTCAACATAAAAGCAGGGATCAACATGAATGACTTGTGACGACTATTTGCAGAAATAATAGAAAATTTTCCAAACATGGGAAGAGAATCTGATGTACAGATAAGTGATGCATAAAGAACCCCAATTAACCATAACCAAAATAAATCTTCACCCAGACATATAACAATTAGGATATCAGAAATTCAAAACAAAAAAGAGAATATGAAAATTTGTCAAAGAAAAGAAACAAATCACCTATGAAGGAAAGCCTATCAGAATCATGGCAGATTTCTCAACACAAACCTTCAAGTCAAGAAGAGCATGGAGTGAAATATATCAAATCCTGAAAGAAAATAACTTTGGAACCAGATTGATGGATCCTGCAAAACTATCTTTAAAAATTTTTGGAGAAATAAGATACTTCCATGACAAAGAACAACTGAAGAAATTCATGGCCACCAAACCAACACTACAAAGAATACTAAAAGACACTCTAGAAACAGACAAAGATAACTACAATCCCAAGAACAACAGCAAAAGGAAACCATTAAGAGGGCACACAATTAAACAAAGTACAAAATCAACAACAGAAAGATAATATGACAGGGATAAGTCAGTAGATACCAGTTCTATCAATCTATGAAACTGGTCTCAACTCACCAGTAAAAAGAAACAGACTGGCAGAGTGGGTTAAGAAACAAAGCCCAACAATATGCTGTGTACAAGCAACACATTTAACTCAATAGGAAACTCACAGACTAAAAATCAAATGACGGAAAATAATACTCCAAGCAACAGGAACCCAGAAAAAAGCAGGGGTAGCTATTACGTTTGCAGACAATGTGAACTTCAAACTGAGAATGATTAAAAGAGATAAAGAAAGCCAGGCATGGTGGCGCACGCCTTTAATCCCAGCACTTGGGAGGCTGAGGTAGGTGGAGCATTGTGAGTTCGAGGCCGGCTTGGGCTACAACGTGAGCGCAAGACTGGCCAGAGCTACACAGTGCAACCCTGCCTCAAAAAACCAGGGCCGGGAGTTTGGCTCAGCGGCTTACGCGCCTGTTAGGCAGGCGTGGGGTTGTGAGTTCAATCCCTGGTGCCGGAAAAAATAAAAAGAGATAAAGAAGGTCACTACATACTTGTTAGGGGAAAACTTCAAGAGGAAGAGATTACAATCATAAATATATATGTACCAAATATGGGAGCACTCAACTGTGTAAGACAAATCTTATTAGACAAGAAAAACCAAGTAAACAATAATAAAGTTATAACAGGGGAACTTCACATAACATTGTTACAGAGAGACAGATCAACCAAACAAAAAATCAGCGAAGAAATAACAGAACTGAATCAAACTTGTAAACAAATGAACCTAGTAGATGTGTACCGAGTGTTCCACCCAACAACATCAGAATACACATTCTTCTCAGTTGCACAACGATCATTCACTAAAATAAATCATATACTAGTCCACAGAACATGCTTAAGTAAATGCAAAGGAATTGAAATAATTACATGCATATTATCTGACCATAGTGCAATAAAACTGGAAATTAATGACAAAAAACCTACAAGAACCCCGTAAACACATGGAAATTAAATAACACTCTCCTAAACAACCAGTGGGTCACAGAAGAAATTAAAGAAGCAATTAAACAATACCTGCAAGCAAACAGAAATGCAAATACAAATTCCTGGAATCTGTGGACACAATGAAAACAGTCCTCAGAGGGAAATTTATACCACTAAACTCCCACAACAGAAAAATGGAAAAAACACACATAAACAACCTAATGCAGCACCTCAAACTACTAGAAAAAGAAGAGCAAGTCAAGCCCAGGCCCAAACAAGGGAGGAAATTAGAAAGATCAGACCAGAAATTAACACAACTGAAACTAAGAAAACAATATAAACAATTAATGAATCGAAGAGTTGGTTCTTTGAAAGAATAAATAAAATTGATAAACCCTTAGTCAACTTTATCAAAAAGAGAAAAGAAAAAACTCAAATCCATGAAATAAGAAAAGTGTGAAATCATTATAGACTCTGTGGAAATACAGAAGATTATTAATACCTACTTTGAAAACCTTTACTCACATAGGTTTGATAACAGAGAACAAATGGACATATTCCTAGAAACATATGAATTACCAAAGCTGAATCAAGAAGACATAAAACTGCTGAATAACCCAATTTCAGTTAATGAAATTGAAAATGTAATTAGAACCTTACCAACAAAGAAAAGCCCAGATCCTGAGGAATTCACTGCTGAATTCTACAAGAAATTAAGGGAAGACTTAATGTCAATACTCCTCAAACTCTTCAATAAAATTGAAAGGGAAGCAAGTCTCCCTAACTCATTCCTGGAAGCAAGTATTACTCCAATACCAAAACCAGAGAAAGACCCAACCAAAAAAGAAAATTACAGCCCAATCTCCCTAATGAACATAGATACAAAAATCCTCAATAAGATACTGGTAAATAGAATACAGCAAGTCATCAGGAAGATTATACACCATGATCAAGTGGGGTTCATTCTAGGAATGCAGGAATGGTTCAACATATGCAAATCAATAAACATAATATACCATATCGACAGAGCCAAGGACAAGAATCACATGATCATCTCAATAGATGCAGAAAAAACTTTCAACAAAATCCAACACTCATTCATGACAAAAACCCTACAGAAAATCGGAATAGGTAGTCTCTATCTCAACCTGATAAAAGCCATATATCATAAACTAATAACCAACATCTTACTAAATGGACAAAAACTGGAAACTTTCAACCTAAAATCAGGAATAAGACAAGGATGTTCATTATCACCACTCTTATTAAATATAGTTCTGAAAAAATTAGCCAGAGCAATTAGACAAGACAGAGAAATAAAAGGAATAAGCATAGGAAAGCAAGAAGTTAAATTATCATTATTTGCAGATGATATGATACTCTACATAGAAGGTCCCCCAAAATCCATTGAAATATGTCTAGATGTAATAACCAAATTCAGTAATGTTGCTGGATACAAGGTCAACACTCAAAAATCAATAGCATTCTTGTACACAAACAACAAACTTACTGAGAGAGAAATAAGGAAAACCACACCCTTCACTATAGCATCTAAAAAAATGAAATACTTAGGAATGAATCTAATAAAGAAAGTAAAAGATCTATACGGTGAAAATTACATTACTCTGAAAAAGGAAATCAAAGAGGATTTCAGAAAATGAAAAGATATTCCCTGTTCACGGACAGGAAGAACAAACATTGTGAAAATGGCCATTCTCCCATGTCATGCAGATTTAATGCAATTCCAATCAAAATACTACTTGCATACCTCACAGAGCTAGAGAAATCATCTCTAAAATTTATCGGGAACCAGAAGATACCTAGAATAGCAAAGACAATTCTGGGCAACAAAGGTAAGGCGGGAGATATCACAATCCCTGACTTGAAATTATATTACAAAACTACTGTGATAAAATCAGAATGGTACTGGAATACGATGAGACCTGAAGATCAATGGAATAGATTAGAAGACACAGGTCACAAATACAAACACACTCAGCCACCTCATCTTTGACAAAGTGGCCAAACAAGTACACTGGAAGAAAGATAGCTTCTTTAATAAGTGGTGCTGGAAAAACTGGCTTTCCATAAGCCAAAAACTAAAACTAGATCCATGTCTATCACCATGCATTAAACTAAAGTCAAAACAGATCAAAGATCTGAATATTAAAACAGCGACACTAAATCTGCTGGAAAACAAAGTAGGTAAAAACCTTGATGACATAGGAGTAGGCAGAGTTCATGAACAAAACTCAAACTGCACGGGAAATACTTCCTAGAATCAACAACTGGGATCTTGTCATATTAAAAACTTTTTCTATGTCAAAAGAAATCTCCAACAGAGTGAAAAGAAAACCCACAAATTGGGAAAATATCTCAGCCAATTGTCCCTCAGACAAAGGACTTCTATCTAAAACATACAAAGAATTGAAGAAAATCAGGCCCCTAAAATTCAAGGACCCAATACAAAAATGGACATCTGAGATGAATACACACTTCTCAGATGAAGAAATACAAATGGCAGATAAATATATGAAAAAAATGTTCAACATCAATGGTGATTCGGGAAATGCAAATAAAACAACACTGAGATTCCATCTCACCCCATAAAGAATGGCCAAGACCAAGAAATCAATCAATAACAGCTGGTGGAGGGGATGTGGAGAAAAAGGAATTCTTCTCCACTGTTGGTGGCAGTGTAGGCTGGGGCAACCACTCTGGAAATCAGTGTGGAGATTCCTCAAGAAGTTAGGATTAGAGATTCCATTTGACCCAGCTATCCACTTCTGAGCATTTTCCCAGAAGAACTGAAAACATCATACCACAGTGATGTACGTGCACCCATGTTTATAGCAACACAATTTGTAATAGTCAAATCTTAGAAACAAACCAAGGGCCCACCAATCAAGCAATAGATAAAAAAAAAAAAGATGTGGTATTTTTGTACAATGGAGTACTATTCAGCTACAAAGAAAGATTGTATTGAGACTTTTATAAGTAAATGGACACAACTTGAGACCATACTCATAAGTGAAATAAACCAAACTCACGTGTGTGAATACCATATTGTCTCCCTAGTGTAAGAAACTGAAAAAATATATACAGTCCAAAATCTATAATAAATTCTGTGTAAGGGTAAGAAACTGCTCAAAGAGGAAAAGTAATTGGGATGGGGAAAGGAGGAAAGAAGGAAGGGAAAAGGAAAAGGAAATAAATTAGTCTATATACAAAAATAAATTTGTATATATACTAATTTATTTCGTATATATATACATACTATAGCTAAAAAGATTATACTACGAAATATATCTGTTATTAGAAAAGAACAGTCAATACTCATATGATTAGATCAATTTTGCATGTCTATATCTGTTAATCTAAGCAACGCTTTTGAAGATAACAATATGCAATATTACAACCATTGTCAAATTCCTATCATCTTGTTTTGTAAACCTATACTGTTATTGTATTGGATTTTTTGTTGTTGTTTGTTTCTCTCCTTTGACTTCTGTTTTTCTTTTCTGTGTCCTCTTTCTCTTACATAAATTAAAAAATAAAATAAAATAAAATTTTGTTTCTAGCTGGGCATGTTAGTGCATACCTGTAATCTTAGCACAATCGGAAACTAAGGCAGGAGACTCACAAGTTTGCAACTAGTCTAGGCACTTTGGCAGCTCAGCAGGACCCTGTCCCAAAATAAAAAGGACTGGGTACATAGCTCAATACAAAGGCCTTGGATTCAATACCAAGTACTGGAAAAAATAAAAACTATTCCTAATTTAGTCGCATCCGTCTCATTGAATTCATCTCTTCCTTTCATAGACTCATCCAGTAACTTCTTTGTATGAGATGCAACCATTTCAGTCATGTTTCTATGCCCGAGTCCCTGTCCTTGCTGTTTCTTCTTGACTGCTCTTATCTTTTAATGTTCATATAGTTAGTGCTTTAATGTCATATAGATCATTTACTTTTATTTACAGATTCCCTCCTTTCATATAAAATCTGTGAGAGAAGAAAGTTTTCTTATTGCCTTCATGATTGTGTTTCCAGACCCTACAACAGTCCCCAACACACTGAAAACACATACGTTAGATGAATGAGTGAATGAAAGCTTCCAGCAAGTAAAATGTTGCCTATAACACAGATTTTCATTGGATTTCTAAATATAATGATCAATTTAAAAAGTCATCACTCCTAACCTTTCTTAACAGAGAAAGAGATATTTCTTGTTGCGAATTTCTTCTTCCTCTTTGAAAAGCAATTTTTCTTCTGGCCTGCATATTCTTTGCGTAGACAGCTGGCAATTATGGCTGGTTTCTAGAAGAGATGACAGCATGATTTTCCTCATAAATTTCTGAAACTCTATCTCTTATGTTCTCCCTACTGGAACCTTTCATGACCTATGTCATGAAACAAACCATACTTTGAGATGCGGGTAATCCAGGCTATTTGTTACAAATACCACATCCATTTATTAGCACAGACATCTATTATTTCTAAATACACTGACAAAACTGCATAGTTTCGTGGAATCCAGTTCATACCCAGGCTTATGGAAATATCATAAAACCTGAGTCCAATAAATGAATAATCCTTAAAAATCTTAATCTCTATTTAGCATGCTGTCACAAATCTCACTTCCATTCTTCAAATCACAAATTCTTAGTTTTTAAGTTATAGCACTAATTATGAAGCCTCCTTTTTGTGAAAAGTAGAATGTAAACATGATACTTTTTTGTGTCTTAGCTACCAGGACACTCCGAAGAAATGCTCGCCTACTTAAGGATTAAAAGGACACCAAACCCCAGGTTTTCCAAATGAAACGAGGATATCAAACTCTATGCTGGACAATTCTTGAATATTTCAGTCACATCTGTTGTATCACTTTATTTTCTACCTCATCTAAGTTTGAAGTGGTCAGAGCTGTTGATGTTCTTATTCTTTCTGCTTGAACATCTTCATCTTCATCTCCAGGTTCTTCTGGATTTGGTTGAGCATCTGGGTGATGGGGAGAAATTCTGTGAAGAAATGAATTAAACTGGTTTTCTAATTGACAAAAATCTATTAAAAGTCAGAATCCCTGTGATTTTACCATTGTTCTTTCTTTTGGTAGTCTGGTGGTGATTACGATTCTGTTCATGGTGCTTCTGTTTCTGCTGAGAATTCTCACCTCACTAACCAGAACCCAATTCTTGGTGTTGCTGCCATTATTCCAGTAGGTATCTTTGATTCTTTCAAATGTAGCAGCAAATACTGTCCTTCTTCTTGAAAATTAATGTCAGTCTTGTTTCCTTTACTCATTCTGAGGTTATCTTAATCACACAGATACTTGTTTCAGCTTCTTTTACTGTGGACTCTTTACCAGAGTCCTTCTACTTGCAAAACACTCTGAACTGTGTTGGTAAGTCATCTCCATTTCATATCTTCTATTTAGGAATGTACACTATCTTGTATGAAACAATGGCTTATTTGCATACAATTTTTGAGAAACTAAAGTCTCTCTTAGCTGCTTAGTAGAACTCTCCCTAACAGTCCTATTTTACTAAACCAGAAATCTCTTGATCATTACATGGTTTGCATTATAAAAATAAACACATATGAACAAGCTGACTATGTAACTACCACCTAGAAATATTCAAATATGATATTAAATATGAAATTAAATTTATACCAACCTGAAAAAAGGATCCTTTTGTATTACTTTCTTTCCATATTTCAGCTCCATACATCTTAGAACAAAAATGAATAGCAAAGCCTGAAAGTAAGGCTAAGAGCAAACAAAAAGTTTTAGTTGGATATAAATTTACAAATATAAGTTAAACATTTTCAGGAAAATTGGTGATGTTTGTCTTCAGGGTAATATAATCATAATTTCTTATGACTTAAGGATCAAATCTAGCTATGAAGTCCCAATACAATCAGTTAAATTTGTCTCCTTTCTTTCACTCATAACCCATATTTAACCTGTCAGTAAATACTCTCTGCTCCATCTTCAAAATTATCTAAGACTCAACTACTCCTCACTATGCTACGTTCTTCACTTAAGTCCAGATCATTATTATTTCTCACCTGAATTACTGTGACACATTCCCACCTGGTTGTCCTCTGTTCCTCTTGCCCTACAAATGTATCTTCATCACACTAACCAGAGATACTCTTTCAAACATAGAAGTCTGGTCATGTCACCCTGCTTGAAACCCTCCAAGGGCTCCTCCACCCCTCAAAGCAGCATCCAAGTCCTTAAAGTGGCCCAGAACACACTGCAGCTCCCTCTCCCCAACTCACACAGTACCCCATTATTTCTGTAAGCATCTCTCCTTTTACTCTTCCTCTTGCTCACTCTGTGAAAATCACACTGACATCCTGGATGACCCTGGAATATGCCAGGGTCATTACTGCCACCTCCTCCTGAACAGTTTTTTCCCAAGCTTTCCTGATCACCATCTAACACAGTCTCCCAAATGCAAAATTACAGGTGTCTGTAATTTTTTAAAACTCTCTCAAATTCAGAGGGAGGTAGTAAACAGAGCAAAGAAAAATTAATTTTATATTGAATTCTGGACCTATGCATTCTATTTCTACTTATAAAAATGTCTCTGACATTTAAAAGCATGCCTGATGTCATATTTAAAGCACTGTCAGAGTTGGTACACCTTAAACAAGAAAGATAAAATCATTATCATAAATGATAGCCATTCAAAAGAATATGTAATAAGATAGAAGTCCTCTTACTATTAGGCATACTAGAAAATCAACTCCACTCAGGTCAATATTTAGTTCTTTAAATTCGTTGTAGTGCTCATGGGCTCTCTGAAAAGACAAAAAAAAAAAAAGAGAAAAACCTAAATGAAAATTAGTTGGCTTCTTGACTTATATACAACAATATGAAATTTCCCGTAGGAACTATTTCCCTGGTTAAGCTCAATTCCTTTGTGTATGCTGGTGACAAATTCTCTACAAATAAAGGAAGGCTCCCACTCAAGTTTTACTATTTGTCAATGAGCAAGTAACCTATATCTGTTCCTTTCATTCATTTGTAAAAAGTATTTTGTTTTAAAACCAAAGCTTTTTGATGAAAGCATAGCAGAGAGGTGCCATCTTTTGAAAAAAAAAAAAACTTAAAAAAAAACTGTGTGTTAAAACGTTTGTCCTGTGTTCCACACGAGCCTGCTTACAGGGTGCCTCCTTACCCCTGTGATGACCATTTCCCATCATAAATAGTTCTATCATCTTATTCTTTCTTCACCAACTCATTTGAAATGTCACTCACTCCTCCTAAATTATAGGTTACAGGTTGAAATTAATTTACTAAATCTGCGCAAGACTACTTATATTTTAGAGGGAAAAGGCTTTAAGCAAAGGGATGTTTATGATCAAGAATGCCAGTCATTGCTTAGCCAATGGAAAAATATTTTTACAGACAGACTTTCCCAGTTCTCCAAGAACACAAGTAATGAAACGCTCCTTACTTTAAAACCACTGCTAAGTGTATTCTTGACTGAGCTGTGCTGCCTTGGTCTCCTGGGACATTTTTCTCTGTTTAAATCACACTCTGCTGCTTTAACGCTTCAAGGTCTCTCCTGCTTCAGCTGCTCTGCTTCCACTCTGCTGATCACACCTTTCTTCTGCCTCACTCTGCCACTAATCCATTCTTACTCATCCTTCAGGAATGTACTAAAACATCACCTTCCCAGATCTCTGGCTCTCTGGAGTACAATGACTGTGCTTTGTATGTTCTCCCTTAGCACTCAGCCCTCTTTGTCCTCCCCTGTAATCTTAAGATTTTTTTTTGTACTTTTATTTCTATTTTTTCAATACTGAGGATTTAACCCAGAGCCTTCCTGCTAAGCTACATCCCCAGTCATTTTTTTTTTTTTTTTTTTGAGACAGAGTATACCTTAGGCTGTATATTGCCCAGGCTGAACTGGAGCTTGTGATCTTCCTACCTCAGCTTCCAAGAGTGCTCCACCACACTCTGTTTCTTTGTAACCTTTAAGCTCATGGTATTAGCTTGCTTTAGGGGGATCTTTGCCTTCTCTAAATTCTATGAAAGGAAGTACTGTGCTATCTTCAGTTATCCCTAATTACTATTATGGTGCTTAACACAGAACAGTGTTTATGTTTTTGAATAAGTGAATGGCATTGCACATGAGTTTATCCCTACAGTGGATAATGAATACTGACTGAACTAGAAAGAGCTGTCAATCTGTTAATAGATTTGAATAGCACTTAACAGTAACTATTTTGCAGAGTGCATAAGGCAAAGCTTTTTATAGCTTTCCTGAGGTGCATTTGTCATTGCATAAAATTTATCCACTTTAAAGGTACAATTTAGGATGATTTGTAGGTTTATACAGCTGTGTAAGCATCACTGCAATTCAATTTTAGAACATTTTAGTCAATGCAAAGAAATCATCATCATTTACATAGCCTGGGTGAAACAGTTCGATTGGCTACATACTTAATATAAATGACACCGTTGTTGATCTTACCTCCAACAAAAAGATTAGAAATGCACCCAAGGTAGATAAAGGAACAAATACCATGATAGACATTATTGTAGCTAGGTGGAAGTAGTCCCATACCAAGATATCGAGCATGATGGTCAAGACCTACAAGGCAAGTCCAAATATTTTGTGTCAGCCATACTCAGCTCACTGATAAGTGAGAAAACATTTAAGATATAGGTATTCTTATCATTCACATCACAATTTTTCCATATGCAGATGTACCTTCATGACCATCACAATTTCCTCTTTCAGAAAGAAAAGTTTTTGTTAATACAAATGTTCATGATCTTTAGCTCCCCAACAGAAAATTTCTTATAAAAATTTAACATGTATTAGTTGTACAAATTAATGTGTTTATTGTGATCTCAACTTCTCCCATTAATCACCCTTCATGTTGAGTATTGAGCCCAGGGGTTCATGTATACTGAGCTACACCCCTGCTGGTGTGATATTTAACACGTATGCAGCAGCAGTAAACATTTCCCTCTTCCTACCATGTATGCTGGAACTTTTGAAATCTTCTTTCCTAGATTTCCATAAAATTATGATAGGTTGTTGTGAACTATAGAGATCCCACTGTGCTATGGAACACCAGAAATTATTTTTTCTATCTGTGTTTTAGTCCTGTATTCAATCTTTTTTTATATTTTCTCCCTCTCTAACTCTCTTTCCTGATCTCTCATAATGACTATTCACTCAGATCAATTTTTTTAGGCTTTCACATATAAAAGAGAACATGTGATGTCTGCATCTCTGGGTCTGGCTTATTTCACTCAATATAATGTTCTATAGTCCCTTCCAGCTTGCTGTAAATGACAGAATTTTTCTCTTCTTATGGCTGAATAATATTCTTTTGTGTATATGCATCACATTTTCTTTATTCACTTTGGATGAGCACTTAAAGTGATTCAATATTTTTAGCTATTGTGAATAGTGTTGCAATAAACATAGGAGTGTGGGAATCTGTTTATTGTGCTGACTTTCTTTCCTTTAAAAATATATTTAGAAGCGGGATAGCCAGATCGTACAGTAGACCAATGTTTAGTTTTTTGAGGAACCTCTGTACCACACTCTGTTGTGGTTGCATTACATTCCCATCAATAGTACATGCGAGTTCCTTTCCCTTTACACTCTCACCAGTATTTCTTATTTTTTAATAAAGTAGCTGTTCTAACTGGAAGAGATGATTTAATTGCATTGACTTGCATTTCACTAGTAGCTAATGATACTGAGCATTGTAAAAATATGTATTTTATTCATTTGTACTTTTTATTTTGATAAGTATTTATTTGGATCATTTGCTCATTTTATTTGGGTTATTTGTCTTTTCAAAAAGTTTTTTCAGTTCTTTACATGTTCTGGATATTAAACCTTTGTCTTTTTGGATATAATCCCCAAAGCAAAACTAGGCAAATGGGATTATATCAAACTAAGAAACTTCTGCACAGCAAAGGAAGCAATAAAAGAATGGATAGATAACTTACAAAATGGAAAAAAATATTTTCCAACTGCTAACACGGCAAAAAAATTTCTACCAGATGAAATATTGGAGATTAAAATAAAAGCTAAAATGACCAGGTAGGTCTCTTCAGTGTTTTAAATTCATACAAGTCAATAAGACAAAGAGAGGAATAACTTTTTCAAAATCAAAGTAACAACATAATTAATATAACCAGAGCCTTTATAGGTTGAAGTTACACAGGCAGTTATTTTGAAAACCCATACTGATGTATTATCCCTCATCTATATGACTATAAAACCTTGTGATTATTGTGGCTGCTTCATTTCTTCCCATTTCCAAATAAATGATTTCCTGACACTATACATTTTCATGAACTAATTTTAGAATACTGGTAAATGTGCTTAAAAGAATAAATATGATTTTTAAACCTTTTGTTATGGATCAATTTATCAGTCAACAAGTACGTACTGAATGCTACATCAAAATTTGCTAGGTCTAATTAATGTATTAATTATAATAAAAACAGTAAGAATTATAATTGCTACAGTCATTGAATATTACATAGATGCCAAGAATTTAAAAAGCATGAATTATTTACTTGAACCTTTACATCAGATCTATAATGTAGCAAATGCTATTTTTTATATATGAAAAATATTCTCAATACTACACAGTGAAAGAAAACACTGTAATTCTTAGTCTTTATCTTAGTCTTCCATTTAAGTTTTCATTAAAAAAAACAATTGGTAATGGAAGCAAATACTTATAGCAAAGTAAAAATAAGAGCATCAAAAGCATTTTAGATGGCAAATCCATTGAACTTTTCTGCTTTTACAACCTCCACAACCTCTCTGCAAAGATATGGCACAGTTGCCCATTGACACATATTTCCCTTTGCTTGGTTTCCAAGACATCTACCTTCTGTTTTTATCCAATTCCCTATTTCTGATAGCTCTAAATTCTTTACTTAGTTAACTCCTCTGATTTTCCTAGACCTCGAAGTTTCTACTTCTGTTCCTATTTTTCCCACCTCCTCTCTTGTACACTGGAACAAGAGAGAATTCCAAACATTGATGGCATGAAAAGATACTCATGGGATCAGTGTGCAAGGATGTGCCTCTAGATGTCAAGCACTGAGCAGAAAAATAGTGAAAACGTGCTTTCTGCAGAGGTCTCAGATATCCATGAAGTACCATGTCCTTGAGGACACAGGATTCCACTGGAGTTTATAAACAAAACTGTTGATTGTGGCTTCACTCAGTGATGGAGAGACAATCCTTATATTAGCTTTCCAAATGTGTCTCAGATCACAGGAGGACAACAGCACTGTATGGAAACATATGATGCCTTCTGACATATGATCTGGTGAAGAATAAAGCAAATTACCTCAAACCTTAAAATTAGCATGCATGAGGGAAGATAAATTCTCACAAATATATCTTCAATACATATTTAGAATGGAACTAGAAGCTATTTAGTGTGGCAAATTACAAAATTTACTACCAACTTCTTGAAGTTTTTGTGAAGATGCGTAATTTTGAGCACTTTTACCCTACTAAAATCGAGATCAGCCTACTAAAATCGAGATTAGCTCACGTTATTAATCAGTATTGTCAACTATACTGTTTTAAATTTTTAAGAGAGAGGATGACATCGTGTCTGAGTTCTCAGATTTATTGTTGAGTTTGTCACTAATTTTTTGTGTGATTTTGATCAAGTTACTTAATCTTTCCGCTACAAAATTAAGTGATTTATAATGTTATCTTAATTTTTCTAAGCCTGATGCTCTACATTTCATAAATATGAAGATCTTTCAATGACATAGAAATTAAATAAATAAATACAGTGAAATAGGTAAGATAGACAGTGGGAAAATAATCAGAAAATATAAATATATTTCACTGTAAAACTGTAGTATAATTTTGGTTTTACATTCTAAACAAAGAATTGTTCATTTTCAAGATCTTTATTTTATAGCTTGCCTCTAGACTATCTCTAGTCTTATTCGAAGTCTTGTTTCAATCTCAAATATAACTAGCAGCAAAAGAGAAAGGACATCCAATCATACATAGATATGTTTTGATTTTTCAAATACAGTGTGTCAGAAAATCACAGCAGATTGTCTGCTACAATCCTGTATTTGCTTTAGTTTATTCAAATCGCGGGAAGCACATCTTCATCACATTATTTCATTAATCAAATAAAAAGGGGTTCTGCATTATCATGACTTTCCTCAGAAATAACAGGAAAATTTTTACTTTTGTTCATTTTCTCATTTGTTGTATATCCAAGAGACATTCACGACGGGCGTGGTGGCGCACGCCTTTAATCCCAGCACTCGGGAGGCTGAGGTAGGCGGAGCGTTGTGAGTTCGAGGCCGGCTTGGGCTACAACGCGAGTGCAAGGCCGACCTGAGCTACACAGTGCGACCCTGCCTCAAAAAACCAGGACCGGGAGTTTGGCTCAGCGGCTTACGGGCCTGTCAGGCAGGCGCGAGGTTGTGAGCTCGATCCCCGGTGCCCAAAAAAAAAAAAAAGAGGCATTCACAATATAATGGTGCTAGTGCTGATCTGTCTTCTGCTACGTTCTGAAAAAAACTGCTTTCACAGGATTTTTACCCTTTATTCCGAAGAAAGAAAATGGTCTCCGAGCTCTAAACTGAGAGATGAAAGTCATTGTTTTATAAGAATCTGTGTATCAAAATCTAGAAGGTGCCGGGGATTTAGCTCAGTGACGGAAGTGCCTGCCTGGAAGGTGCAAAACTGTGAGTTCAATCCCCGGTACGAAAAAAAAAAATCAAATCTAAAAAGTATGTCATATTCTTTGGAATCTATGCACAGATTTTTACTCCTAGAACTTGGTTAAGAAAATCCTGTACACGATGTTTTCCATCCCAAAGTATTGCTATAGAGACTTCATCCACAATGAAATCACCCCTGCTAAACTCGGATGAAAGGGGAAAGATGGAAGGCTGTGTCGTGTTCTGTCACTGTTGAATACCCGCTCATCTGAGATGCTGCCAGTTCTGTACACTCTGGGAAAAGCTGTGAGCATAAGGTAAACCAGGGCTGATTTTTCACTTGACACATAGCAAAGCTATGTTTATCTAGATCTACATTTGTCCCAATCTGATATGTTTTCTGGTTAAGAAAAGTCAGTACAAAGAGAGAAAAGACATAAATAAAAAGGAACCATAATTCTATACTGCCAGTTACTTAGGATTGAAGAATAATTAGGTGAATGTATATCGAAAATGACCCTTAATGGGGCATGATGCTGGAGATGCCCCATCTCCAGCATCATGAAGGTTGGTTAGTAATGTAATTGTGAACTTCCATATCAGACAACAGCCCTGATACTGCTTGACTATCAGTGCCAAGAAAGATTTCATTCAGAGGTGAAACTACTAAAAACACAAACAACAGACATGAATATTTTGTTCACCTTTAATAGACTGATTTATCTATACTATGACACTCATGCAAGAGTGTCATCTGAAAAGAAACCATGAATACCAGTAAGATTGCTCATAATGACATCTTTTCAGTGTAACAATATCCCTGATGATAGTGGACAATGACAGTAAGTCTACTGACTGAACATATCGATGGAAAGACTTTTGGTGTACAAAATCCTTATGACTAGCCTCAAAGCAGTCTTCCAAAAGAGGTAATGCTGCAGTTTATTCTGCAGCTTCTCTACTTAGGCTTCAGTGTGTTGATGATGGTAAAAGAGATCGCAATAGACACCTTTTTTTTTTAATACAAAGAAATACAACTCAAAGAAGTCAAATCATAGATAGTATTGTCCAATTAGAAGGAACAACATTTACCTGCTGGACAGAAGTATCTAAAGCTAATTTTCCTATAGAAGTGATGTGGTGGCTGCTATGGTTTATACATTGTGTCAGCTTGAGAAGTCTAGAAGCTTAATTAAGTAACTCAGCAGCTCTACATCGTGGGGTGTAGAGCACAAGCAGTTACCTGTTCATTGTGTCAATTGAGAAGGTCAGAAGTTTAACGGAGAGACAGCAGGGAGCCAGGGTTCTTACTTTGTGAACATCCTCATTTTACGCAAAGAAGGGCAAGGAGATTTGTGAATGCTGGAGGTGGGGGGGTGTCCTGTGTACAATATAAGGAAGGAGAAGAGGCTTGCTCTTGCCCCTTTTACTCTGACTGCTTTTGCTTGACTGCTGCCTTGAAGTGTTGCCTCAGTGCCATGCCACCTTGGAACCAGCTGATTATGGAATGAAACTTCCAAAATCTGTAAGATAAATAAACCTTTCCTTCCCTAATTTTGGGCATCAGGTATTTTGTCTCAGCAAGGAGTGAAAAGTAACCAAGACAGTGGCAAATGTGTTTTCTTACAGATGCTTTTGGATTGGATTTCTCTCATGGTTTCAGTACTACCATGCCAAAAGTTAGGAAATATCTTTTAGGAAATATCTTTGTAAGTTGAGGATGTCAGCTTAAAGGTAAACTGAAGTGAAGAACTCTGGGTCTTCAGTGCTTTAGTAATTGTTTCTAGCAAAGTATTCCATAATCTTACACAAGCTCTTTGCTTTCATATATATTACTATATAGAACTTATATACTAATAAGTTCTCTGACACAGTTATAAAGCATCTTTGATATAAGAAACTAGCAGTTTAGGTTAAGCACATTTTAGAGGACTACAGAAAGGATTTATCCTTTCGACTCTTACAAAGCCAATTTTCATTCTAGTGTTATATGGAAGCCCTACATTTTAAAGAATCCATAAATGCAACAGTACACTTTTTGTTTGTTTGTTTGTTTGTTTTTAAGATAGTCTTGTTTTGTCATACAGGCTGGCCTTGAACTCACTATGTAGCCTAGGCTGGCCTCAAACTCTAGTTATCCCCCTGCCTTAGTCTCCTGAGTGCTGGGATTACAGGTTTGTGGCACTGTGCCTAGTTCACAATGTGTTTTAAATTTCAAGTCTTCAATGAAGTTCTCTATGAATTCTGTTCAAAAAGTTGTGCCTGAATTATTCAGGAAAGTCATTGACTTGATAGCATAAATTACATTTTCCTCTTTTTTGATAGTATGATTTTAAAATAAGGCTTTGAATATCCCTCATCAAAAATGTTTGTGGCCAGAAATGTTTTGGATTTGTAGTTTAGAATATTTTCATATATTTAATGAGATACTTTGGGATGTGATACAAATCTAAACAGAAAATGCATTTATGTTTTATACATACTTTGTCTAAGTAATTTGAAGTGCTCCCTTGAGAATGCTGAATAAATTCTGTTGCACACCCTGCATTTTGACTGCAACTCATCACATAAGGTTAGGTGTGGAATTTTCTACTTGTAGTATCATGTCAGCTTTCAAAAATTCTTGGATTTGGAGCATTTTGGGTTTTCTAATACAACCTGTATTATTAATTTTTCTCATTCCTCAGAGTAGATGTGACTATATTTAACAGTACATTGAAAGTTCAAAAATAGCTATTATATGTGTGTTTGTGTGTGTATATATACTTACAATATAGAAGCAAAATGACCAGAGACCTCTATTTTTTCTCCTCTTTCGAAAAACAAATGATATTACATATGTCAAGAAGATGAGGGAAAATGCATAACCAAATGAAGTAGCAACCTGAGGATAATACAAATAGTATCAAAATCAAAAAATGAAATATTGTCTGAGGGAAATAGTTTTAAATTTTATTGTACATGCTTTTGCATGGACCATTTTCAAATGAAATTATGTTTATGATATAAAATAGTAAAGGTAAAATTTATTATTAATTACTTCATAAAATTTGGCTTATGTAGAGTGTTACTTACCAAAGCGAATACAACTCGACGTGTAAAATAAATGCCTATCATTCTTGTTAGGGAATCAGTTAAATGCACCAAGAGGATAATTAAATTGAAGAGGTTAATATCCACCACTGCTTGTCCAAACCAATAAGCAGAAGGGTAGAGGCCTGAAATCCATAGCTGAGACTTAGCCTTCTTCTGATGAGAAAACATAGCATATATATAGATTCAATTAAAATACAAATTCAAAACAAACACAGTAGAATTTTCAAGATAAATATAATCTAATATTCTAAAATCAATTATATATTAATTTTTAAAGGAACCTGGACTCTACAGATCTAATTCCAATTTTAAAAATGTATATCATTCTATTTGGTAGATTTTATTTACAATGCCACTTTACTCATGAATAATGAATAGAAGAATGGATACAATAATGATCAATGCATAAAATTCCTTCAAAATAAATGTTGTTTTGTGACCTGAAGGACATGTAAATTTTTCTTTTGTCTACACATCTTCTCAGAGAGTTACTGGCTCAGGATGGTGAAAGCAGATTTATCTAAATCTGGTTTATCTGGATAATAAGCATAAGCAAAAAAAAAAAATTTTTTTTTTTTTACCAGGGATCAAACTCATAAACTTGTGCTTGCCAGGTAGGTGCTTAGGCCACTGAGCTAAATCTCTGGCCCTATTTTTTGAGACAGAGTTTCACCATTGCAGTTCAGGCTGGCCTTAAACTCACTTTGTAGCCCAGGCTGGTCTCAAACTCACAACTATCCTCCTGCCTCAGCCTCCCCAAGTGCTGGGATTAAAGGTGTGCACCACCATGCGCAGCAATATTGCAGTTTTAGAGTGCAGAGCTAATCTAAGGCTTAGGTTTTGTCTTCAGTTTCAACTTCAGTGATTTCCTCCTTGTAGTTAGGAAGTAATGTAGTTGAAAATTTACAATATTTTCCTTTGAGCTCTGAGAAATCAGTTGACTGTTTCTGTAACTTTGAAGTGAAAAGTTTTTTTGCACTTTCAAAAGTAAATTTTCTGACTTGTTAGTAGGAAAACAGATGTACTTTGAGAACTTAACGTTAAGTAAAATAAATCAGATGTACAAAATTAAATATAACATATTTTCTCTTATATGAGAAATGCAAACTATAAATAAGGAACAAAATAAAAGAAAATTAATAGAAAATAGAAAGATAAATTTGTCTCAAAATTGGAAGAGGGAGCAAGAGATGGAAGAAGTAGAATGGAGGAGAGGGAAAGGGGATTAAAAAAAGGAATTGAAATGTGTTATATATGTGTCAACTCCACATGAGGAATGTAAACATTATGTACTGCAAACATGTATTGATAAAAACTTAAAATTTAAATAAAAGACACAAATGTACATGAATGAAAAAAAATGCTTAACTGTGCTGTTTAAATTAAAAATACATTTAAGTGTTTTTTACAGAGGACAATGTTTTTAACACATAGTACTAAAAATACTACTGAAATTCCCAAAGCTTCCTGTTCCCCTTTTTTTTCTTACTTTGTAATCACTGACACTGCTCATGGCGATGTAAGGAGAAATGCTGCATATAATAAAAAATAAGAAAGTAGAACCGTCTTGAAATCCAATCCAGATTATGATATCCTGCAAATATAAAATGTACTATAAACTAGTGAATATTTTAAGTGAAATATTAAAAATAGTAAGGAAAGTGCTTTTGGAATATCGAAAACTCAAAGTATACATATAGCTCAAGATCTATAAGACAGAAAATGATTTCTTATTTGACGTAAGGCTTCATCTCAAAGAACAAGGAAACTTCCAAAATAATTCAGATCCTACTTTTGGGTGCATATTGAAAAGATCTGAAAGCACAGGTTTTTTTGGTTTGGTTTGGTTTGGTTTAGTTTGAGGCAAGGTCTCACTATGTGGTTCAAGCTGGCCTTGAACTCACTACATAACCTAAACTGGCCTTGAATTTGCAGTGATACTCCTGCTTCAATCTCCCCAATGCTAGAATTACAGGTGTGTTCCACCATGCCCAAATTGAAAGCATAGTTTTGAAGAGTTATCTGCACAACCATGTTTATAGTATCATCACTCACAAGAGTTAAGAGGTAGAAACAATCCAGTGTTCATCAGTGGATGTATGAATCAATGAAATATGGTATACATACATACAATAAGATGACACTCAGTTTTTAAAAGGAAAAAAAATTCCGTCACATGCTATGACATGGATGAACCTGGAGGATATTATGCTAACGGAAATAAACCAGTCAAAAAAAGACAAATATTAGGTTATTCCACTTACATAACCAAAGAGGTCAAATTTCTTGGAGCTGCAAGTGGGTTTGTGGTTACCAGATAGCGAGGGAAGAGGAAAGCAGAGTTGTTTATTAAGTCTAGTTTTACTTCTGCAAGATGAACGTGTTTTGGAGATCTACCTCATAACAATGTAAATATGCTTAACATTAATGAATTCTGCGCTTACAATGGTTGTGATGGTGAATTTTGTTGTGTTTTTAAAAAATAATAATTCAGAAATTAGGACTTTTGATTAAGAGATAATTCAGGCCCATACAGCATGTCTTCTTTTACAAAATAGAGATGGACATGTGGATGGTTAAATGTACTCTGCAGCATAGAGCTAAAAAGGAAACTTGTTTCCCCTGAGCCCAATTTCAAGGAAATAAAATTTAAATCACTGTCTTATCAAAGTCTGCCTCAGGCTGGATCCAAGCCCAAACAGTGTACAGAACTAGCTCAAGGATATAATTACAGGAAAGCAATACAAAACTGTCTTGAAATAACTGTAAACTCTCATATTTTATTTAAGAACTTTGGGTCTGTATAGTTTTTCCTCTGGGTGGTAAAATGAATTACTGGTACCATAAGAATGAAGGTGCATGCCACTGGGATGGGTAGTGCCTAAGGGAGTAGCCATGAAGCCTTGGTCCATTTTGATCTCGAGTAAACATACAATGACATGGGGTAAGTAAATCCAAGAAGAAATGAAAACTCTCTTTCTGCTACCTGCTGTTTCCAGTTTCTGGAGAGCTCCCTTTGGACACCATCTTGTGCTCTCTCTGATCACATGGTCAGTCATACTTCAGCTCAGAGTTGTGCATATCCATCACTGACCTCTTAAACAGTTCACCATTTTCTCCATTACATGCAAAAACTCTGCACTTGCACGTACTCCCAATACCAATGATACAATGAAGCCGAAACTGAATTTGACACATATGTCACACAAAGGAATTTCCTTTTTACTCTGTTTCTAAACTTGCTGTTTGCTAAAAAGTTCTGGTGTGCAACTTTTGCTGTCAATTTTGAGATATTTCTCTTGGTATCAACAAGAAAATGAGATTATCTAATAAACTTAAAATCAGAATAATGAAATGGATACATGGGTGAGGATCATACAACAGTAACAATGAACGTGGAAGCCACTATCACATATCTGAACTGGAGAGACAAAGGAAGGTGATGATATGACTGGAACTCAGTGTGTAGGGGCCCTTTGCTTTCCTGTCTCCCATAACTGTTTTCTATTGTCTAAACTGTAGAAAGCCAGATTGTAGCCAGAATCCAAAAAAATGCAACCTGTATCAGATACCCTCCTGATACAGTATTACTATAGGTACATAAAGGGATGAATTGGGTAGCCAACAGCAAATTTCAATGTCCCACCCATTCAGGCAGTGTTGCACCCACCCACCCACCCACACACACACATACACACACTTTCACAATCAGGTATGTGTCTACAGCTTCTCAAAATACACCTTAGAAGAATATATACAACATTGAAGAGCATTAGACCACAAGGATTCTGTTTTTATAACTTTGCAAGAAAAAATTTTATCACCTGTTTAAAATGTCAAGGCATAATAATAATTTTAGGATTAACAATCAACTATGAATA
Organism: Dasyprocta punctata; assembly: GCA_004363535.1. Taxonomy (NCBI): domain Eukaryota; kingdom Metazoa; phylum Chordata; class Mammalia; order Rodentia; family Dasyproctidae; genus Dasyprocta; species Dasyprocta punctata. The sequence continues at coordinate 258,169 of RJWM01000035.1, read as the reverse complement.
TCCAAAACGGCAAATATAAATTACTTGTAAAATTCTTGATTGTTCAGAATCAGTAAGTTTAATACTTGCCAAAGAAAATGGACTTCTCTCAATTCGAAGATATTGCGATTGATTAAACATTTGAAGTAGCCCATTGCTGACAATATTCATAAGGATGGGGAAACAGTGAAGCCTCTTGGTATTGCACACAACTGAAAATCTATAATCCTGAAAGCAAATAAAAACATCTAAAATAAGTGCATAATATATGCATGGTTAGCCTGCCAATGAAACATCTTCATACTTTTTAAAATAATGTATCCATACTTCATGTTCATGAAAATGTCCATACATTCATCAAGAGGTTCAGTATTATTTACTTATTTATTTTTTTAAATTTTTTATTTAAGCGAAGAAAAAAAAGACATATAACAAAGACAACAAGCAAAAGAGACAAACAAACGAGTAGAGTAAATGCACAACAGTAACATTGCAGGTTTACAAAATCGGATGATAGAAACTTAACAATGGTTGCAATATTGCGTATGTTATTTTTAAAATGGTTACTTACATTAACAAATATAGACATGTAAAATTGATCTAATCATATGAGTATTAATTGTTCTATCTCAATAATGAATACATTCAGCAGTGTGTTCATTTTAGTTATCTTACATATACATATATACAGGTTTATATCTTTTCCTTTTCCCTTTTCTCTTTCAAAAAAAAAAAAAAACAGCTCGAAGAGCAAAAGTAATTGGGAAGGGAAAAGGCGGAAAGAGAAAAGGTTCAGTATTATTTACATATCACCAGTAATTCATGCAGTAAATATGGTAGAAGACAGTTTCTAAAGTAGTTTTCCACAACTGACATAAAGTTATTAAATTTTTCATAATATATTTAGTGTAGGAAGTATTGAGTTCCATGATACATTTTCAAATGCTTCTATATTTTTCAATTTCCCTTGTAGCAAAAAGTGAAGAGGTAGTTTTATGTAATAGCCCTTCACTTTTAATGGAATGCAAATAAGATCATCTTAAGATTACAATGTGTTTTGAATAGTCTTTGTCCTTGATGTATCTCCATGACCTGGATAGTTTTAATCAAATTGAAAGAAGATAACAAATGGAGAATACTTTCTTCTCAGAAATTTCATGTATTATTTAATGTATTTCTTAATGTATAAAAATATCATTCAGGAATTTAGCAATTGAATAGGATTCCTTAAATTCATAGTTACATTAATGACCTGTAATATTTTATTGAAATCAAATACAACTGAATTTTTTTCTTTCAAATTTAAAAAATTATCTAATTCAGAATAAAGATAGAAAATGTTTCACAAAAACTTATTTAAGCTTCAGTCTATTCAATATGGCCTCAAAATGTTTCTCTGAATTAAATTGTTATATACTAGGTAGGTTGACTTTCTGCAGTTTTAAAACCAATTAAAATGTAGCAATATCTTATTGTGTTTTCTCAGTGCATGGGGGAGGGGGTCATGAAAGGAAAGCCAAGAGCAAACATACCTTTTGTTTACCAGAAACTATGATAGCTCCATTGTATGAGAGGTCTTCAGTGCCATTTCTGTTTTTGAAGTCATCTACTTCCAGAAGTATATTTTGATGCTTCAGTGATTGTATAAAGTCTTCAATATCTGATTCTAGTATGAAGTCAAAAGCAGAAGAACATATTAAAACAAGAAAACATGTACCACATTTTTCTAATGAGCCTTACATAATTTTAAATTGATTTTTATGCTAGGTTAATGTTTCCATGGAATTGCAATAATAATAGCGCTCCATCAAGGAAAAACCGCTTACTCTACCATCTAATATTCTGCAAATCTTATGGTATGATGAATTACATTTATAATTCTGCTTAATGCAAGCTAATGTGTGATCATTAAAACAAGGTACTTCTATTTTATGGCTTTTATTTAAGAAATACATTTGAACTAATAATTTATAGAAATACAGTAATTATATGAAGAGTACCTCAGACTTTTAAGCCTAATGATAATACATTCCTTTCTCCTTTATTCCTTGAGATAAAGGAAAAATAAATAGATATGTGTATATGTACATACATCAATATATTTTACATATCTGTATATATATTGCACACTTGTATATTGGAAAATGCAAACAATGCTGTCATCAAACCAAAATTTTTATATATCTCCAAAGAAGATAGCAGATGAAATTGAGAGAGAAATAAAAGCTGAGAAAAACTCAGAGCCTAGAGCACACAGGAGCAAATAACTACAAAGGTAAAAACCAATTTCCAGGGTAACAAAACTCAGAGCAAATTACCAGAAGGGAGCAAAGTGGGGCTCTGAAGCCATAGTCAGTTTTCACCCCGTTATCTACGCCTGCAGCAAGCTGAACAGTCAGGTCTTCTCTGTGCCTCATTCAGAGGAGACCACAGCTGCGCTTGTTCCCAAGATAAGAGCTCATCACTACTTTCTAAGAGGCACTATCTGAAGAAATCAGCAGGCCAAGACCTGAAGCAACTCCAGATAACAATCAGGGGAAAATGGAATGTAAAAAAGTGAAGAAAAACTCTTTTGCCCAGACAGTTAGCTTTTGAAATGAGAGCTCATTCTGGGAATGCACAAGGTAGGCTCTGGAATTGGGCAAATAGGACTAAATTTAAAACACATTAGGATTCCCCCCAGGTGAAACGGACATACACATAGAGAGTAAGTTTTCCATGTACCCTAGATCAATTACACATGCCACTCCATCTCCACTACAGGTGATGGATCACTAATGGTGATTTACATTCACCCAAACAGGAATTCTCATATGAAATGGTGAACATTTCACCAACGATCATCGGATTTTGAGAAAAGAGGAACAAGATGACACAGAATCCTCAAACTTCAATCTCAAAACACTGAACAAATGAGTGTGGAGAAAAATATAAATGAATACTAGTACATTGTTCTCAGTGTAACTAGAAAGTAAAATACATGAGACAAACTGAAAGGTAAAGAAACAATCTAAGCCGGGCGTGGTGGCGCACGCCTTTAATCCCAGCACTCGGGAGGCTGAGGTAGGAGGAGCGTTGTGAGTTCGAGGCTGGCTTGGGCTACAACGCGAGCGCAAGGCCGGCCTTAGCTACATTGTGCGACCCTGCCTCAAAAAACCAGGGCCGGGAGTTTGGCTCAGTGCTTTAAGCGCCTGCCCTGGCAGGCGCGAGGTTGTGAGTTCAATCCCCGGTGCCGCAAAAAAAAAAAAAAAAAAAAAAAAAAAAAAAAAAAAAAAAAAAAAAAAAATCTAAATCTTGGAAATTCAAGTGCAATTAGCAAGACTTTCAGCTTTAAGGCAGCAGAGAATCTACTTTCCAAAAACCCAAATGAAAAACAATAAGAATAATGAGAAACAGAAATGAAAATACTGATTAAAGAGACACCTACACTGATACATGTGAAAAAAAAAAAAAAAACAAGTGAACAGGGAACTCATCAAGAGAGAGCACCTACTCTGAATTTGTTTAAATATCTTTGGTAGAAACATAAAAGTTTCTCCTTCAAATTAATTAAACAGTCATAAAATATTCAATTACCTATTGTTAGGGATAGAAAGATAAGGAGACTTCCTGAATCGAGTTACTTCACAGAGGTCCACGGCATGTAGAAACGAAAACTTACAAGTCAACCAGTGGTAGTAATATCTATGTTATAAATTAGACTATCAGTTCACCAAAGAGATTGGGAAAAAAGTGGTTAAGTCAAGATAGAAGTTTATTTCTCTTTCATATAATAGCATAGCATCATCATGTTTTACTCAACCAGATTGCACAGTGGCCTGGGTTCCTTCTTTCTTAGCCCCCACTCTTCCCGTGACCTCCAAAACCAGAGCAAATATGCACTGTTCCTCATAAGCTATTTTCTACAAATACACATTTTCTTCTTTTGCAATTTGTTTTTCCCCCAACCTGTGCTATTTGACAATGAAAATAACATTTCTGGGTTTCTGTTTACCTGTGTGGTTGATGATCAACAGGCTGGTACGGGGATCTTGAGGAAGTTGTCCAGGAGAGAGGAAATACCATTCTGTTTTAAGTTCCCAGTCGACAGTTCGCTGTATCATGGAATAAGCTATTCTTTCCATAATCAAAGGGAGCAATGCCATTCCAAATATCAATAGCCTAAACAATAAAAATTAATATAGGAATGAATTGCAATTTTATTTATTCAGACCTCATTATTTTTTTAGCATCAAATCTACTTTATACCAAACTATACTTCTAGTTACTAAAATTCTAAAAATTATATCTTGGCATGCCACATGGGATTAAAAAGAGTTACTACATAAATATCAAAATATCAAACTGATTAAACTAAACACACCAGCATGCCTAAGTGCACTCAGGACTAACATACTGGTGTTCCTGCTATCAGTGAAATAAAATGTTTCATTTATCTGTCCTCTGATATAAGTGCTGTGTATTGTATTCTAGTTTTAAATTATTTTCTGGTTTGAAATCTTTTTACCCTCACCATCTAACAAAATCACAATACTCACAGGGTCAAAAGTGTTTTTCTTCCGCGTACTAACTTTAAGAAACGAAGCCGTGCTATTGCACAGACCTGCATCCTCCAACGTTCCATGTTACCCACAGGCTTCTGTACTTCAGGGAGAGAAGAGTAAGCTGGCTCCATTTCACTGAGGCTTTCTGAGTCGCTCATCATTTCTGTATGGTCAAAATCTGTGCACATACACACGTAGTATTCATGGCATCCTGGGGCTCCACAGTTTTTTAAAGTATTATTTTACATTTGACTTATCCTTATAACCAGATTCAAAGGAATTATTTAAACAGTGCTGTCAGTATTAAGTTTAGAACTCACCACTGTCTTCAATATTTTCTTTCTATAGTTAACTTATAATTAAAAAGGTGATACATATTAAAACTTTTAAAATAAAGAATGTTTGTATTATAACCATAAAAATATGCAAACAGTAAAAAAACATAATGTTCAAATTCTATAAACTCAGTGAGAAAGTATACTAAGTTCATACCAAAGAAGAATTAGACAAAGAGGGTTTAGAAAGAAAAAGTCTCAGATGCAACAATATTCTAAGGGGTTTCAAAAAATATTCTCCCTAGGAATAGCTAATCGTTAATGTGCATATACCTACTACTAAGGTAAAAATAACCTAGTACTGCAGGCAAAAGATCACTATTTCTGAAACAAACAGACCTGTAAATGAATTCCACATACATGAATCATAAGCAGTACAATTTGGGTCATATAACTACCCTTAGGTCTAATTTTCTCAGACATAAGAAGGGGTCAATGACTCTTGTTGAAAAGATTATTTACTGAAGGAAAGTACTGCTGTAGGTGAATTATCAATGTATAGAAATACATTGATCGAAGGGTGTGCCAATACTCCAAAAAAGTGACAACTTTTATTACTATCACCCATCAAAATACTATGGAGTTGAGACTGAGAATCCTCTCCATTTATACCTTACTGGAATTTTTTGTATTGACAAGCTAAGAAAAAATTTTATAAGACGCTCACACCTCTGATCAAGAACTTTCAGAGCCTCAGAGAGTCTAAGAAGCAGTGAGCATCTGGAGAAAAGAAAAATCTCCTAAAACAGGGAAAAGATAGTTTCCAAACAGAAATTTGGTAGCTTCCAAGAAGGAATCTGTGGCTAAACCTATTGATGATGTTGAGGAACAATAACAGACATTCTTGAACTTCAAAGTCAAGTTTAAAATGAGTCATATTCCTTAGTGTGAATCATATCTAAGAAATTATAAATAATGAATTGACACATGATCAATTGAAAATTGACTTTTTTGAATTATACAAATGGTTTTACCTTGGTCTGTAGTTGATTTTCCTTCCACATTCATGAAGACTTCACTCAGAGTTGGCATGGAGATATCATAACTCGTCATACCTTGGCCAGAACACTTATCAAGATCCCTGAAGAGATCTTAGACAACAGACAGAAATATGCACATTTGAAGAACAACATCAATTACTAAACCCAGTAAATCCACACTAATGCACAACATGAAGTGTTACATTGTACAGAAAAACTTGTCTTTGCACTATCACAGTAATCAAAAGCAAAACTTCGTTAGAATAGTCTCACTCTCTGAAGTGACTATACCAAGTTCATTATTTAAATGAGCTCACTTGCATTTTCTATTTTTAGATTATAAATTTCCTACAGTCTTTGAGGAAATATGAGTAATCAGAAATACCGTCATCGTTTCATCTCACCTCCACACTACAAATTCATGTGTACCTCTACCCACGTGCTGGGTGCAAGGCATGCAGCTGCTCCTATCTAAGCTTGCACCTTTGACCTCAGTTCTACCTTCTATCCATCCTCTATCAGTCTATCAAGGACTTCCTCTCCCTTCTACCTCATCAATTTCTTCTAATCTATTGATTCATCCCAAAAATATGCAAAATGCTATAATATTTATTAAACAAATATAAGTAACAACAAGAAAACACAATCACTCTATCTTATCCCTCTTCACATGCATATTTGGCACCAAAGTTTTGTCTATCTTTAATTTGTCTCATCCTATTGACACTTAACTCCTGAAATTCCAAATGCTACCCATATCCCTTCATGAGAACTGTTGCTTTCTAGGCTACCAGTAACTTCATATTTTCAGATCCAATGAACAATACTTTACTTTTCTTTTTATTATTTTAACTTGGTCTTTCCCTCATTAACTCAGTGACATTCAAAGCAGTTCACTAAGCCTCACCTTCTGGAAACATTTTCTTTTTTCATTACAAACACATTGTTCAGTTTTTTCCCTCCAACTATCTCCAGTTGTGTCAGTTTCTAACTCCTCCTAGCTTATGCTTTTTCCCAAAATTTTAGCCCTAGGCCATCTTCTCTTTCCACACACATAAATCCAGTCTAAAATTCACATATATGATGAAGATCCACAAATATCATTTTGTCCTTTAACCAACTATATACTTAATGACTAGTAAATCAAAAGGAATCTCTAGATTAACATTTCCAAAACACAAGCCCAAATGTTCCACTTCTTACTTAACAATAAATGTTACCCTTTTTTACTCAGTAGTTAGAGTCAAAAATGTAGAAGTCTGTTTCTATGTTCTCTACCTTTCCTCATGTGTCATCAGCCAGAGTTTTAGCATTATTTTTAATATGTTTCAAAGACTCCCCTACCATCCATGTTCACAGGCATCATGGTAGCCCAGTCACCACTGTGTTTCACCTGAGCCTCTGAAATGGCCCCATGGCTCATCCACAAGTGTCCACTGCTGTTCTCCTAGGTCTCCTAGATAACTAAAGAGTTATCTTTACTCAGAGCATGTAAATACAAACTACATCACATCAACTCCCCGTTTAATGTCTTTCAGTGATTTCTCAATGTGCTTAGACAAAGTCAGTACCAAAACCTCTATGTCTCAGTAAGAGCCATTTTCTATGTTCCCCAGAGAAATTTACCTATCTCTGCTCTCCACGGTGTTCCCTCATTCACTACCCTACAGACATCCCATTTTTCTCCACTTAAGTACATTTGACCATTTTCTTCTGCGAACTTCTGTGAGCACTCTACATAAACCTAAATGTAAGCTGGACATCAATGATATGTCCAATTCATGTGACTTTGGTAACTATTTTACGTACAAAATTTTTATTTCATTTGTTCTACTCTTTCCCACTTAGTTGAATGTAGATTCCACAAGGATCATGTATTGTATGTAATGTTATATTTCCTGTGCACGAAGCAGTGCCCCTTATATAATGGATTTTCAGTAAACGCTTATTAGTTATCTCTTTCATGGGATTATGTGGCCCAGGATATGAGCTTCTTGCAGAAGACTCCCACATGCCACTTTCTACGTGGATAGGGTGAATACATAGCATTGCTACTGAGAAGAGCTCAATTCAGTGGGGGAGGTTGCAGCAAGCAACATATTTTTGTATGACCCGCACATTGCATTGGGGAGATGTGGAGTCCCTTTCTTTGTATACACATGCCATTAGACTAGGAGAGGCCTAGAGTCTGTATAAAGAAGCTTCTGAACAATAGTGTATCAACATCAGAGACCCTGGCTGCATGGTATTTCCAGTTGATGGTACCAGCATATGTAAAGCTCCTTAATGTCTTTCCCTAACAACAACAACAAAAAAAAAAAGCAAAAAGTTGGACCACTCGTACCTCATGGGGCCTTAGCCCAAAACAGAGTAAGATAGATAGAATACTACCTTCATGGTGATATGAGCATAGAGAAAGAGACAGGCCTTTTTGGAGAGTGGGGTCAAAATCTGAATTCTTAAGATTTGGCCAATGAGATTAAATTATCTTATAAAAAAGCTTATTTAAATTAGGCCTACAAAGTATTAAACTAAAATATGAGAAACCGTTTAAAATAAAAGAGATTAAAATACACTTACTCATTTGTAAGATAGAGAAAACAATAGCACCCACCTCATGAAACAGTTATGACTACTAAATGAGTAGATCTATATCAAACCACAAGGACAGTATTGGGCACACAGTTAACTTTGAACAAAGGCTCAAAAAATTTTTAGAATTACTTATCAAAACAAAGCCTGTTGGTATTATTACCAAGTAGGCTGGAAACTCATACTAAAAACTTGTGTAAAATAAATAGGCTATGTTTTTCCATGAAAATAATTATGTGCACAAATAATTGAAACAAAATAGAAAAGAAATCTGTAGCAGAGGCCTTGAGATCCATCCCCACTTCTGCACTCATCTATACATGGTAACTATACTGATTCTTTTTCTAACTTTATATGATGTATGTATTGTGGGGAGAGGGGCAGGGAGTTACGTGCTGAGAATTGAGTTCAAGGCCTTTGCATGCAACACTGAGCTACAACTCCAGTCCTATCTTTATTTTTAATGTTGAAACAGAGTCTCTCTCACTAAACTAGCTGGCTGTACTCAAACTTACAATCCTCCTGCCTCAGCTTCCCAGAATGCTAAAATTACAGGTTTACAAGTTTCTTAAATTCATATTTAGAACAAAATAGAAGGCCCAAAAGCTAATGTGCCTGAGTATGTTCATTAAGTAGTGATGGACAGAAAGCAGTAAGTAACCCCTTCCTCCATGATAGAAATTTTAATAAAATCATTTATTCTTTTATTTCCCCTTAGTGCCATTATACTTAAATCTCCCACCACAATAACCTGCAAAATAATGAAAACTTTTCCCAGCTTCTTTTCCTCCCCTGTCTTTTCTCTCCATTGATGCTAGTATTACCAGGGATCAATTACCAAATTCAATGCACTCAAATCCTTCTCTCAAATTATGCTTTTCAGAAAAATTAACCCAGGAAAAACAAATCTATTAAATAATGAAATTCTAAGTCGATGTGTGCATTTAATCTCAAATTCCATTTCTCTGTATTCATATTCAAGTTACCTGGAAATTTATTTGTCCTTTCTGAAGGCAAAGTATACACAAGCTTTTCTTTGTTTTCTGTTTTTAATTTAGCATCAGGGATGTGGTGATTAATGAAGGATGTTATTTGCTCTGGATCACACATTTCATTCTTATAGAAGCTAATATTTAAAACAAAAGACAAATTATTTGCATTTTCTCCAGTATGTCCATTATTTTTATTATTAGAACAGTTAACCTTTGAGTATTACTTTCCTGGCTTTGTGAAACAAGTAAAATAAGTATTATGGCCAGGTTCAGAAATGTCCCCCAAAAGATAGTGTTGAAGGTTTGGTCAGCATGGCAGTAGCACTCAGAGGTGGAGTGTTTGGAAGATGATTGGATCATGGTATCTTTACTTTCATCTGTGGGTTAATCCATTGATGGAATCTGAGTGGAGTATTGAGAGTTCGAGGAAATGTTAAAAGGCAGGCCCTGTTAGCGAAGCAGATGACTGGGAGTGTGCCATCATTGAAGCATTCTTTTTTCCCTACGCCCTCGCTCCATCTTTCTCTGCTTCCTGGTCACCAGAGGTGAGCAGTTTTGCTCCGCTGCATACTGCTTGCTAGGGAGTTCTGCTTCACCATAAGCCTACAGACAGTGGAGCCAGGCAATCATGGACTGAAACCTCTAAGTACAGTAAATCTTTTCTCCTGCAAGTTGATTTTTCTCAGGTGTTTTGTCACAGTGGTAAAAAGCTAACACAATGAGTAACTAAGAATAAGACAATTTGAAAATTTTATTTATACACAGATGGATACAGTCAGAAAAACTGAAAACATATAAAAGCTGATCGTGATTGAAACTATACCAAGTATAAGAATAAACAGAAGATGGGAACAGACAGAATAGACTTTTGAGGAAAATAATTGCTACAGCTATCAGAAAGTATTGGCTGATACAGAAATTTGCCCCACATCCACACTTTGTGAAGCAATAGGGTTTTGGTTTGGTTTTGTTTTTTAAAAATCATTTTTAGCCTGAACATACATTTTCTTGCTAAACACAATTCTCACCTCTTTCTGAAAACAATTTATTCTCTGTTGATACTGATTTGTGAAAAAATTTGACTTTGAACCCTGTGAAAATATACTGTGGGATTGGATGGGTCAACTGAGGCCAGTGGGAAGTGAGAAGAAGGTAGAGGTTTAAACTGCACAGAAAAGTGGTGCATGAAGTAGTCCTGCTATAAAGAGACAGGTCTGGTTTATAATGCTGTGATTTTGCCCCATCTTAACCTTAACAAAGACACAAAGAAGCAGAAAAGTAGGAAATGTGCTTGGGAAACACTTATAGATCCAGTATAACCAAGATGAGACATGAGACCAGTTCTCTTTCTTAATTGTCCATCTTTCTGATATACCAGTATTGACAACATACATGTGTTGTCTTTTCCTAAAATCTTTACCTCAAATGATATCCAAGACCCCATTTTCTCTTCAAAAATACAGAAGAGCCTGCACACTTCAGTCTGCCATTGGACATGATCACTTTTCTATCTGCGTAAAAAGAAGGAAGTGAAAAGGAATGTTAGGAGTCATTGCTTCTCTTTCTACAAAATATGTATGAGAAATTCAAGCTCAGAATGCCAAAAAAAATATTGTAACCACGGTAACTGAGTCTACCACACATTTTAAAATTGAAAACACACCTTAAAATTGTTGCATTTTGATCTCATCAACATCAATCTATTTCAGCACCCTCCAAAACTCTCTGCAGAAAAAAACTACCACAGATTTCACGGGTGCATCTTCTACTATAGATGCTAAAGAATGGTTAGCTATTTTTCAGCCAATATGAATTAATGAAAATTGGATGTTTATATAAACTGATGGCTTATGTTGAAAAAAATCACTATTTTTCACAAATGAGCACAACTCAGCAAAAGTACAACCAGCGAAGAACTCCATAGGATAGGGATTCTCTGTTTTTTTTTTTTTTTTTTTTTTTTTTTTGCAGCACCAGGGATCAAACTCACAACCTCATGCCTGCCAGACAGGCACTTAAGCCACTGAACCAAAACCCCAGCCCTGAGCTCCACAGGATAATTAGACTTGTTACTCCCTAAACTGCCCTGGACCTAAAGCACGCTGAGATAGTGAAAGCAAGGCTCTTACCGTAGGAACAGGCTTTGCATTTACACTTCCCAATTTTTCACTGTGACACTGAGCTAAAAACAACAATTACCAGCCAGGATGTCAGCCTCATCCACAAGCTGAGTACTGAGGAGGATCACATGATTTGCTCTACGTTCTTTCAAGCAACTCCACACTCGATGTCTTGAAAAGGGGTCCAATCCAGCAGTAGGTTCATCTAAGAGCAAAATCTACAGAGGATAAAGATACACAAAACATATGTCTTTTCCACATTAAATATTTCCAAATGATTCCATGGAAAATAATACAAATCAATAAATATTTAGTTATTTATTGCCAATCTGCTTATTTATAGTTGAACATAGCGGGTTCTCTTTTGATACACAATAAAAGTTCCACCACTTTTAATAGCAAAAGACTGACATTCAATTCGTTTTCCCCTGTATGCATAATCTTACTTACTTGAGGATCTCCTAAAATGGCAATTGCAAAGGTCAATTTTCTTTTCTGTCCTTCACTTAAGTCTTTAGCAAGAATATTCTGAATATTTTGCATGTCCAATTCCAATAAAAGTTGTCGTGCCTATGTGAGAAAATATGATTCTTAAAACAAAATGTTCCATATTATGCAATTTTAACTACCCACTGAAGTAGTATATACTTCTTATAGGAATTGCTTGTCCAAATTTTATTCACAAAAGATCAGATAAGTCACTGAAGACAATTTTGTGGTCTTATTTAATTTGGAAAATGATCGACAGTTCAATTAATCCAGACATGTTCACCTACCTTTTGTTCTACTTCCTGTGGATGAATCCCTTTTATTTTAGCAAAGAGACTGAGGTTTTCCTTCACTGTGAGTATATCGAATTGCACGTTATATTGAGGACAAACACCAATCATCTTTCTGATTTCCTCCAAGTCTTGCATTTCAGAGATATTTTTATTATAGACAGTAACTGATCCTAAGAATAGAAGTTAAATACAATTTGATGTTGGCAAAACAATACATTTTCAGATATCTAAAATGATAATTTCATAATTTTTCACTACTATGATTAATATAAATATATATTTATAGTATTTTACATTTCTTTTGTAATGTCTCTAAATGAAAAAAAGATGATTTGCATGAAAATTGGGGGGAAATGAAACACAGTAATACCTCAGTTCACAAACATTTCTGTTCATGATCAATTTGTTTTGCAAACAAAAGCATTCAGTAAAGTTTTGCTTCTGTTAATGAACTCCATATCGGGTGAGGAACACATCCACAGTCATCTTCCATGCATCAACGCTAACGTGGCCATTTCCTCCAGAATCGGGAAATGAATTAAGTTTGTGAATTGGGGCCACACTGTATATTTAAAATAATACAGTTCTGGGAAACAACTTTAAAAAAACATTTCCCTTAAGCCATACAATTTAAAATGAGATATGCATACCTATGAACTTGTTCTATCATCAGATGTTCAGCCTTTGAGAAATTTCTTTCTGCTTACCTTCTGTTGGAACAGCTAATCCATTAAGGATGTTTAGTAAAGAAGATTTTCCAGCTCCACTATGACCCAAAATTGCTGTGATTTGACTTTCATATATGTCAAAGTGAAAGCCTGTTTTTAATATAAGACAGATAGGAAGGCATTAGAGAAGGCTGGTCCTAAATATAGAAGAAATTAACCAATTCGATATTCTACAAAATATTCAAAATTCTCCTAATTGACAAAATGACACTTGAACTATAATAATTTAAACAAAGTGTTACTTATTCCTTGACAATGGTGAAATATATACATATATAATGTATAAATATATTTTATATATATACATATATAAAACAATTAAAATAATATGTTATTGGTGCAGGATACGGGAACCAGTAGAACAAATTAGAAGTCTGAAATGGATAAAAGTTTAAAATCAGTATCAAAATAAAGATTAATAGAAATGGCCTTTCACATTCATCAGGATGGTGAATTATTCAATAAGCAACACTGGAAAAATTAAACAACTGCATTAACAAATTTCATGTTCTTTGTTTTAAGTTAGAAAGTGCATAGTTTTCAGAGGAAGGAGACATTGGCTTTGAACTGACCCATGTTATGGCTGATACATTGTGTCAACTTGAGAAATTTAGAAGTTTAACTGATAGACTCAGCAGGGATCCAGGGTTCTTTGTAAATATTCTCATCCTGTGCAAGAGGAGGGCACAGAGATTTTGTGAGTGCTACACCTGCCCTGCCGGGGAGACTGAGAAGTGGGGTAGGAGTGGGAGGTGGCTTGTATACAAGGGAGGAAAAGAGATTTGTTCCCCGCTTTTGCTCTGGCTGCTGCTTTGAAGTGTTGCCCCAGTGCTATGCCAACCTGCCTTGGAACCAACTGATTATGGACTGAAACCTCCCAAAACTTTAAGCTAAATGAATCTTTCCTTCCTTCATTTTGGGTGTCAGGTATTTTGCTCCAGCAACAAGAATAAAGTAACCAAGACATTACTGCAAAACAATGAAATGTAAGCCTCAGTTTCATCTGTAAAGTAGCACATTACTGTGATTTTCATAAAATCAAATGAAAAAAGTCCATATGAATCACATACCAGAGTTCCTAGTACATGCTAAAATAAACTAAACTTCACTGAAGTTAAAGTGACCACAGTAGTGACCTTTTTTTTTTTTTAGCTTTTAAGTTTCTGTCTTTTGTAAAAATTATTTCTATACTTCTAAAATAATGCTTAATAAAAACATTTAGAGCTATATCAAATGTAACTGCTAATTTTGTAACTGCTAATATCTCTTAGACTATTTAGCAACAAAATATGCTTCTTTATTCAGTTATAAGCTATTTTGTTACAGGATACTAACTTGTGAATTTAATTCATTGTACGGTTTTATTCATCTTATTTTAGTTAATTCCTGTGCCAGTGTGTATAAACTATGTAAATTCTCTGAATAGTTAAATTTATCAGGCTTTTAGTCCAGATGTTCTTTCTTCATAGTCCAAATATAAAACATAAGACATTTTTCATAGCAGAATCATGTTAAAAATATTTTTCATTGTATGATTCCATTTCTGAAAATTAGTGGATTCATAGAATTTCTAGAAGGATTTTACAACAAATTCCTAATCATGATTAATATCAAGGTGGTAGTTAGATTATTTGCATCCTTTTTTTTTCTTTTTGAGTTGGTTAAGTTTCAAAACTTGTACAATGAATTTTTCCCATTTTTTATAATAAAGTCAATGAAAGAATTGTTTTTATTTACCTTTTAATGCTTCTACTTTTTCAGACTTTTCTTTATACTCCTTTTTAACATTTCTGATTCTGTAATAATACAGGGGTGCTTACTTAGTCAACATAGAGGTAAAAATAGGATAGATCATGAATATGCCTAGTTATAAGAATAGATACAAATCAATCACTTCAGTAACAATGACATAACCAGGCTATTTAAGAGGACAAGTACTTATATTCAATTAATCATTTTCCCTGAGATAGAAAAACAAAAGAATCTTCCCAGAAATTTAAAATTAAAATACCAATATTTTGCTTAGAAAAGTAAACAAATACTCTGCAATGTTCTTTTTTCTCTAATTTTAGGAGCATTTGAAGTTCTGTCTCTCATTCATGGAATCATCAACCATTATCTCCCTTTTCCTCCTAACCTTTGTTCATTAACCAGACCCTTAGCCTTAACATTTTTTATAAAATTCTTTCTAATAGCTTCTTTTGAACTCAGTGCTTTAGAGAAAATTGAATTTTTCATCTTTCTTTACACAAGTCTCAAAATAAAATATAAATTAATCATCTCTACCTCTTCACCTTTCTTTTCTTTCTTACTTGCACACTGATCTCGAGACCAACCACTCCAGTGAATGTCTTCATACTGAAATCATTAGTTGCTTCCAAATTACCACATGAAACAAATGCTTTGCTATCCTTGCTTTATTGGAGTGAGTCACTATTGCTGACTTTCTCTTGTTTAAAGTGCCTACATTTCACTTGATTGTTTATTTCTATTCTTCTATATGTTCATTCTCTCTTTTCTAGTAAGGTCCTTTTATTTCACCATATACACCACTTTTTGTATTCTACAATGGATTGTCTCAATCTAGGATCTCTGTCTGTCTGTTTGTTCATCTGTCTGTCTCTGTCTCTCTGTCTGTCTCTGTCTCTGTCTCTCTCTCACACACACATACACTTTTAAATAAGTGATTATTAAGCATAAATAAACATTGGAATCCAAAGAAAACTGATGCCTGAGAACCACTCTTGAAGATTTACATTAATTGATGTTGGATGAAGACCAAAGATTTGGATGCTATAAAAAGTTCCTCAGATGATGCTAATGTGAGGCAGCTTTGCGAAGGTGAATATTCAGAAAGTCTTTAAGACCTCACTTCATCACTTCCAACACCAGTCCCTCTACCATTGTGGAGGTTGTATAACTTACATTCCTCTCTTGTGTTAATGCTTACACAGACTCATCAATCATCTATCCAGTTATTATGTCCCATAAAATTTAACTCAAAAATAGTTCTAGTCTTAGACCTTTTTTCCTCATATAGATTATAATCATTTTCATTTACTCCTTTGTCAATTCTCCTTTTGTCTATTACCTATAATTCTTTTCCCTATTTCCAGTTTTCCCACTTGAATTCAAGTTCCACACAGGAAGTAGGAGGATTTATTTTCAAAGCAGTTTTATTCACTCCCCTACCCTCCTCAGGATTTCCTCATGAGCCTCAGAGGGAAAGTCAAGATTTTTCAGAGCAAAATAAAGCTATCTCAAATGGTCTTTCCAGAGACCTCTTTCAGTATTGTCTTCCTCATCTTTTGTGTGCCAAGATCAGCAAAGCACCTGTTATATCCTGCACAAAACTTAGAAATCTTTGTTTTCATTTTCCTGCTGATGGGCAAATGTGTCAGCTACATATCTATGTGCACACACATACATTTGCAGGCTCACATACACGAATGTACGTATGCACATGTTAACATAATTTCATACTGATTATCCTTAAAAGAATGTTCATTACACCATTGTGCATAAGAGCAAAAAGTTAGAAACAACTAGAATGCTTTCAGTGTCAAAAGGGATAAGGTGGCAGATTCATGTCTTAAACTAGTTTGTAAAAGTTAAAACCAGTACATTAGTTATTTATCACTATGAATAGATCTCAAAAAACATATTACTGAGTGTAAAAGCAATATGAAGCAACATAAGCACAATATCATACCATCTATAGATTATTTTAAAAACACACAGAGAAGAATAGAAATGAAGGGTTATGGGTGGGAGGGAGTCAGTTTTAAATGAAAAATAGATATTTTTAATAACCAAGGTTATGAGTCTGATTAGAACTTGATACGTAAAGCTCAAAGACTACTAGAGAAAAGGAAATGATTCGTTTACATAAAAATCAGAGACTACGTGAGAAAAATAAATCAATACCTTAGTACTTTTTATATCCTTTCCAAATTGAAGTCACACATTAGGATTGATTGGGATAAATTCAACATCCTCTTATGGTGGAGGAAGGGGAATGATATTACTCAGAAAGGGTCACGGTGAACAAAGAAGACAGACTTAAGGGTCAGAAACTGGATCTAATTTTGGGTAGTCCAAGGGCAGGTTGAAACTGCTTTGGAGCCCCAGAACATGTTTCAAAAATTTATTATAATTTTAATAATAATGTAGTTGTATTTTTGTATTCTCAACTGGTATAAAAGGATTGATGACATTTGAGCTGATGCTTTGGGGATCATTTTTTGTTTGACCTTTCTCATTTGGATAAAAATCTTCTATGAACCTGGTATACTAGCTGATAGCAGTTACCTTTTTTCCCCTCAGAAAGTGTAACAGAAAAGCAGGACAGTTGCTGGATAATGAAGTTTAAGTAAATAGGTTAGACCTATCTTTGTCTTACAGATGAGTATTGCATTTATCTTTCTATATATTCATTTTCCTTTGTCATCTATTATCTTAACGGTAGACAGATGTTAGAGCATGAATTCAGTAACCAGACTGTGTGAATGTCAACCTCAGTTCCCAGTTACAAGTTGTGTGACACTGGACAAACATTTTTGCATTTCACTTTTCTTATTTGTAAAATGAAGAAAATAAAAGTACATGCTTTGAAAGCTTTTTGTGAGAATTCAGTGCATATCTGGAATGTAGTAAGTACTGTATGAAGATATGATACGCACAGGGCTGGGGTATAGCTCAGTGGCACAGCGCCTACCTGGCAAGTGCAAGGTCCTGAGTTCAATTCCTGGTACCAAAAAAAATGTGATACACAAAAAGCAGTTAATATTTAAATATCTGCTCCTTTAAATTTGTTTCAAACATAGCAGAGAATCTACAGGATTTTAAAAAATCTATAGTACTTGTGCTCAATCCCATACCCTCTGAGTTGGAATGACTGAAAGGACAGTCTGAAAACAGGTATTTTAAGGGTTCCACAGAGAATTCTGTCACCATACCAAATTGTACAGCAACCCTAAAAAATAAAGTGTTTGTTTTATTTCATATAAAATACTGAGCCTCAGAGAAAATTACTCGTTTTGTCAGAGTTACACATCCAATGAGAGATAAGAACGGTATTAAAATGTAAGAATCCTTCCAAATTACTTCACCTACCGTGCAACAAAAGCTGGGTGAAACTACAGAAGACAGAGTTCAGAGAATGGAAACAGCAAGTATGAGAGTGGTGAGCAGAGAAGACAGAAACAAGGAAGCAGATAAGATAGAAAGCAACAGGTAACAGTGTAAGGTGGTACTCAAAGGAAATTTTCCTTGCTGGTACAGTTAGGAGAAATTGGTGAAGATGGCAGTGGAAGAGTTCAGTGACGATGACAAAGACAAATTCCTTCTGCTTCAATATTCTGCCTCAGGCTCATCTTCTTGCTGAAGGTTAACAATTCTTTAGCCTTGCAATCACATATTAGTATAACTATTAATGTGAGTACCTGATCACTTCTTTTCCTTGGAATTCAGGAGCTATAGGTTCAAAATAATCATCAAAGTGTTGCTCAGGATCTGTATCTTTCTCAAAGACCTTTGTATCAGTTTTTCGGTGTTGGAAACAAGATGTTGAATTCAGGAAAAATAATGGAGAATAATGGCGTTCATTCCCATCTAATTAATCAAGAGCAATATAGTATCAGATCAATAACACTAACAGAAGCAGTAAAGAAGCCTGTTCAGAATAGTGCAGAATGTCTCAAACTTTAAAACATTGTGGAAAAGTTCTTTGCCTTCTTACTTCCCATTATTCAGAAGAAAACTTAATGAAGTAAACAATGAAAATTCAAAGGAAATAGCATTGCAAAAATTAATGTAATAGAAGGCCGGGCGTGGTGGCGCACGCCTTTAATCCCAGCACTCAGGAGGCTGAGGTAGGCGGAGCGTTGTGAGTTCGAGGCCGGCTTGGGCTACAACACGAGCACAAGGCCTACCTGAGCTACATAGTGCAACCCTGCCTCAAAAAACCAGGGCCGGGAGTTTGGCTCAGTGGCTTAAGCGCCTGTCTGGCAGGCGCGAGCTTGAGAGTTCGATCCCCGGTGCCATTAAAAAAAAAAAAAAAAAATTAATGTAATAGAACTTTCAACAAAACATACATCAAAGGTCTGAATAAAATATGATCTAAAAGATATTTAAAAGAATGAAAGAAATCAAATATGTGGGAAAACATAAAGCCTTAATGTGGCACATAAAAATAATTGTAGATGTGTTTGAGAATAATACAGTTCTCAATTATATTTAGTACAGTTGATTTTGAAATCTATATGTTGACATATAAGCACACTAATAAAAGATAAAAATGATAAAGACATTATACTTCTTCTGGATAAGTATGGTTACATTTTTAATTTTTTTCCAAATTCAAAGAATCGAGGCAACAATAAACTAGGAATAATAGATAAACAGGAATACATACCAAAAATACATATAAACATATAAGACAACCTTAACAACAGTCAAAATGGAGGAAATATATAAAACAGAATAACATATAAGATAATGCATGAACAAAACCATTCTGATTCTACTATGTGTGAAGAAATTCTGGATTTATATAAAATTCAGTTGTGAAGTAAAACTATATAAATAATGTACTTCTGTAAATATGAAAAATATTGAGACTGAAGTTGAACAAGTGTTTATTAGAGAACATGTCCACTGTGCAATGACCCTGTACTAGCCAAACTATTACAAGAACTAGTTTTCTTCAGTTGATTCTGATACACATTTTAAGTATCACTATTCAAAAGACTTTCAAGGACACTTGTAAAAGTAACATTATTTAATTACTATATAATCATAATGTTTTATAATTAGCATTATGCAATTATACTATCATATGAAGTTAGAATAATTATTTTTACAACTCCTTTGAAATATTAAAATGATGAAGTACAAAAAAGAATTCATTTGTGCTGAGATGAAAATTACTGACTTTCACTTCTTAAAATATATTTACATAGCATTAAGAAAAACTATTCAATGTAGTCAATAGCAGTAGAGGTCAGGAAAAAAACACAGTACTACTTACAGGGTAAAATTTTGTCAAAGTATAATGCCAATAGCAAGTAGATAAGACAATCAAAAACCAACATGGTAAATGTTGCCATCATTATATATGAATCTCCTGAAGTGTTAGGAAAAGTTACACCATTCAAGTTATAATCCAGCTGGATAATCTAAGATTCAAGCAAAAATAATAATAAAAGTATAAATTAGCAATATGTAATTTGACATAGTATTGAGTTATTAGTTTATTAACCTACTTTTACAAGAAATGCTTACTAGTTATCTATCAAACATGTATGGAAACAAAGGTATTAGTTAAAATATTTCTGCTGCATAGCAACCAAAAGAATATCAAAGAATGAACTGGCTTTTAAAAACACAGTATGCAAAGTATGAAAATTTAAATTAAAATTAATTTGCTTACTTTCATCAAGACATCAGGCAATATCTATTCAATGTAAAAAATGACATGCAAGGGATTTAGCTCAATGGCACAAGTGCCTATCTGGTATGAGGTCATCAGTTCGATCCCTGGTATTCCCCCCCCAAAAAAATGACATGCAATTTTTAAAAAGAATATAAAAATTTAAAGTATCTAATTAGGATGATAAGAGAATTTACATCTTTTAATTTTATTATTGCAAATAAAGATTTTTACTTGTGTTACCTATTATGTTCCAGGCACTGCTCTAAGTGTTTTTAAGAAATATTTTCTTATTTCATCTTCATCATAATTCTATGAGGCAAACCTTATGCTTATCTGCATTTCAAATATTGTAAAACTAAGGCACAGCAAAGTTGAGAAGGTTCACCAGCCAAAGTCAAAATCACACAGAGTGGTGAAATTGAACCTCAGGAGTCTTGCTCCTACGGCCAGTTCCTTACCAAACATACTGGTAGAGTGCCTAGCATGGGTCAGGCCCTAAGTTCAAACCTCGGCACAAAAACAAAACAAAGCAAACAAGCAAGAAAGTAAAAATATGCAACACCTCTACAATGAAAGCTAAAATAATTATTAAGGGAAATTGAAGAGGATCTAAATGAATGCAATGATATATTACATTCATAGCAAAAGTCATCAGATTTGCTTGAATTTACTGAACAATTTAATTCCATTCAAATTTTAATGTATGTGTAAAAATCGATAATGTAATCCTAAAATTTACATCATCACAAGGAAACTAAAGGAAAATTATTTTGAAAAATAAAATAAAATAATAAAACTGTTACTCCTGGACATAAAGACATGTTATAAAGCAAATTAAGACAAGGTACCAAAAGAATGATGACAGGAAACACTGCAGTTCACTTGAGAAAAGGATGGCCTTTTCAATAAACAGAGCTGAAAAGTTGGAAACTTATGTAGAAAAATTAATATTGCCTCAACCTAAGTATGCACACAAAAGTTATTTTGAAATAGATTTTATATCTACATGTAAAAACTGATTCTAGAATGAAGTTGGGTGTGGTGACACAAGCCTGTAATCTGAGAACTCTGGGAGGCTGAGGTAGGAGGATGGCAAATTCAAACCCAGACTGGGCAATTTACTGATTTAGCAAGACACTGTAACACAATAAATTTTTTTTAAAACACTGTAGATGTAGTTCATTGCAATGGGGCTGAGTTCAATCCTCAATACAAAAAAAAAAAAAAAAAAAAAAAAAAAAAAAAAAAAAAAAAAAAAAAAAAAAAAAAAAAAAAAAAAAAAAAAAAGGATTCGAAATGAAACAGAATATCTTCTGACTTCTTAAATTGATACAAAAGCATTTTACAGAAAAGGAAAACTTGATAAACTAATTTTATCAAAATCAAGAACCTTTCTTCATAAAAAGTACCATAAAGAAATTAAAAGCCTACCAACACATAGCTGAAAAATATCTGATATCTAGCAGTGTATAATGAATTTCTAAAAGCATTTAGGAAAACTCAGTCAAAAATTAACAAAGCCCTGGATAGGCAATTGACAAAAGGGAAAAATACAAATAGGAACCAAACATGAAAAAGTATCCATCTTCTTGAGCAATTAAGAAAAGGCAAATTAACGATCACAAAAATAGATCACTACAAATCTATCACAATGGCTACAGTTTGAAAACTGACAATACCAAATGCTAGAAAAAAATGGATCACTGAAGCACTGGCATAAAAGCAAGTTGATGCAATCACCTTGAAAAAAATGGGTGGCGGCTACTAAGATTAAGATTTACGCACTGCAGGACCCAGTATTTAACTCGTAGTTATATACTAAACAAAACTAGCACACTAGGAAACCTGTACAAGAATATTTGTTTTAGCTTTGTTAAAAATCATCGAAAACTATGATGGTGAGGGTGTATAGCCCAGTGGTAGAGTTCTTTTCTAGCATGAGAGGCCCTATATTCAACTGCTAGCACTGTAGTCTATCAATCAATAAAATAAATTTTCATTTATCCATAAGAACATCATTTATCAATAAGAAAATTGATAGCATATTCACACAATAGAATATTATACAACACTGCACTAAAGTTACACATAAACTATAAACGGTATCTGAAAATATAATGTGGAATGAAAAATGACAAATTTTCATAATATATTTTATATAACATAACAAAATAAAATAAACAAAACTAAAAACTTATGTTCTGAAACACAAACATGGGTGTAATGAAAAACAAGAATGTGATTATAATAAAACATTTACTTTAGGAGGATGGAATATTTAGTAATATTCCATTTCTTAATCTAGTTACTAGATACTTTGATGCTTTATAATTATTTATTAACCTATATTATATGCTTTTAAAGTTGTTCATATTTGATTGATAATTTATTTTTAAATGTTTTATAGCAGATTTACATACCTAGTTTAATAAACTAGCAGAATGCTTTCATTATGTGAAAGAAAGTATTTGTATGCAGGAAAAAAAACTAAAAAAAATACCTCAAAAGGAAAATACATGTGAGTGGAGAAAATCTGGAAAATTTTATAATTTAAATTTACTTTTGAGATGACTTTTCTACAATAGAATAATAAAAACATTTTCAAATTAGTTTTGAAATAGAAAAACTGCTTATTCTTTTAAAAGTCCAATAATAAATTAAAAGTGCAATAATAAATTAATTAACTGTTTTTACCTGTGTCATTCCAACGGTAAAGGCAAAAGGGCTACAGATACTCAAAATCCACTTCAGGGATGAAGGAAGTTGTATATAAAATGCAATGAATCCCACACACCCCCAGAAGAGTGTAAGGAGAAACATAATCAGATTGGTGAGGACAGCTTTCTTTAACAGCACACTCGTCAGGAAAGCTAAGGCAATCTGAAAGAGAGGTCATTTAGCTGTTAAATGTATTTGAGAATTGTTGGTGGCAAGATAAAATAAGTATCTTTTTATTGTAAAGACAAGTATCAGTGAGAAAGTGATGGAATTGTTAAGGTATAATGAGTCTGTCCTGCCCTCAGTCCTTCTCTGTAAGAGGATTTTTAACTGCCCTACTCATATTCTGGGCTTTTGTGACCAGCAAAGAAGTGGAGAAGACCGGAAGAAGATTTGAGGATAGGGTAGATATCCAGACTTGGAAAAAAATGAATGAAGCTAAATTAATGCACTAAGCAAATGCATCTATAATCTCTGCAGAAAACATTGGTGGTCCTTGTTCAGAGAAAGAACGGAAGAGTAAATTAGAAGAAGTGTTTTGAACAGAGATCTTTAAGGAAAAAAATGTCAAGAAAATTTTCAATAATCATCTAGAAAAGTCTTAGGTAGTTTTAAACTCAAATCGTGTTTGTTTTCAATGCATCATTTGATTAATTCAGACTTTTCCACAAAAGAGTGATCCAATTTCACATGAATTTACCTCATTTTCTCATATCCATAGAGATTTTATCAAGCAAACATACACATACACACTATGAAAGGAGTGGTGGTACTTGGTACTAACCTATTGGAGAGTTAATATTTGTTACATATAGCTAAGATCTAAAATGGGAAAAGCTGTAATAGATGTATGAACTTACCAAAGATAAGCCATATAAGAACAAAAGTGTAAATATGACCACGAAGCCAGTCATGACTATAATTTGGGTGGATGTTATGATAATGGTAATGAATATGGAAATAATGAAGATGAAGCCAGCATAAATTAAACCCCAGGAGAACCTAAAGACAAAATTATGTAAATTATTTTAACTGTGTTAAGAAATATTTTAACTATACAAAAGCATCTAACAAACAATATTAAATTTGTATCTGTAACCTAGCTTAATAAATGTGATAATTATCATGGGGAGAAGTCTGCTATGCACCCCTTACCTACTATGATAACCACTTTTCTAAATATATCGTTTATAATTCCTATGAAATTGATCGCCTCTACCATCTAGAGATAATAGATACCGAATACCGGTATAAGCAATCACCAATGGGAAAGGATGCTACAATCCAGTAAATGATTGTAAATAATAGCATGTCCTTGCTGATATCTAAAGCTAGGCATAAACTATGTGTATATATTTTATAAAAGGTATGAACACTGTATAAACTCTCATACTGTATGTATTCTTCTATTTTGCCTTTCTCACTCAACATTAAGAATGTTATTCACTGTTTTATAATATTTCAACTTATCTACATATTCTACTCTTCTGATCATGGACATTTAAGTTGTTTCTAATTTGTCTTCTCATTACTGTGATGCCAAGAATATTTTATTAGGCTTTTGGAGGAAAATGCACAATTGTGTAAAGTGAAATTGCTGAATTAAATTGTATCTTCATAAAGAACAAGTAAACATAAAATAAAATAAAACAAAATAAAACAAATAAACTGGTGGTTGTGGTGGTGCATGGTGGTAATCCCAGCACTCAGGAGGTTGAGACAGGAGGATCACAGTGAGTTCAAGGTCAGCCTGGGCTACATGGTTAGTTCCAGGCCAGCCTGAATTACAGAGCGAGACCAACTCAAAAAAGAAATGTATCTTCAACTTTAGTTGATATTTTCAAATTGTCCTAATTATTGAATAGAATGTTACTTAACAGCTATTGGTCAACCAAGTAACTCCACAACCATCAGGGGCAGATGATAATTTGATCATTCTTGAGGATCTCTGCATGAATGCATCTCTACTCTACTTATGGAAATAGTAGAAAATTGAAATTTCCTAACTCCATCAAGCCCATTCCATTCTTCCTATTCCTTCCCATGATCTCTTAAATTGATACGAATTATGGCATACCTTTGTATATTCACATTGCTTTGCTGTAGATATGCTCATGTTCACACTTTTATGAAATACTTGTTAAGAGTAAGTATTTAATCTTAGCTCTAACAGACTGTAGGGTGCATTAGTCCAAATTTCTTTTTTACAAATGAAAAGACTGAATGTAAATCTCTGCTATATTAATAGGTTTATCTAAAGTAAAAAAAAATAAATCAGCAACAAGGAACAGATGAAGCTATAGAACTTTGTTCTCCTTACAGGCTTTTGCCCATTTAAAACTTCACAATTAAATATGAATTCAATAGCCAAAAAATACAGCACAAGTACTAACACCAGGACCATGCATTAGCATGTCCTGTCCCAGTAGAACACATGTATGCTGCATTTGCTACTTATTTGACTTACTTTTAATTTTTTTGAAATTACAATATTTCAGCCTATTTTAGAAACATCAGCATTTTTGAAGAGGACAACACATTCTGCAGAATGCACTTTCTGAATACAGAAGGAAACCACTTTAGGAAGGAATTGAAAATCCACAGTGTAGGAGGATTACGAGTGAAAGAGATGAAACATAACCTTGAAAAAGGAACCAGTTGCAGGGTGGAGCGGAGAGATATTAATAAACTTAGAAAAATCTGGCCTAAGACAAAGTAATTCAGATATAATACTTAAAAATAAATACTGGTTACATTTCACATTTATGACATTAGTAAGCAAAAATCATAATGCATATTTCCAATAGACACACAGCACTTTATGGAAATGTTTCAAAATCTTTTTCCTTTTCAGTTATTAGGATGCATATGTAAGTTCATTTTGCTGGGTTTTAGGTTACATGCATGTAAAAATCATCCTGAAAATGAATCTGTTTAAATGTACAGCAATTTTTTTACATTGAGACTGGAGACTCTCTGGCTTTGGGTGACTACAAACATTCTGTCCCACAGGACTTGTTCTGCATCAGAAGGAAGCCATTTTTACGGTGATTCCCTATGTGTTTCCTTCTAACAAACTTTGTGGGTGGCTTTGAATCCATTCCTTTTTATTTCCCCATACCCATTGCAAGAAATACTTCTTTCTTTTTTATTTTAAGACATGACTTCCTCTTTTCCTGTTTTACAATTCATACAAATTAAAATTCTCTCTGGATCACAGTCAATGACAAATTGGCCACAGCATAAATGCCATAAAAACCTGTTCCCTGAAATAATGGCAGAAAACTTCCCAAACATGAAAAAAGATTTGACATACAAATAACTGAGGCATATAGAAGTCCAATTAGCCACGTCCAAAATAAATCTACACCATGTCATGTAATAATCAAGATTAGAAATTCAGCACAAGAACAGAATATTAAAAGAGGCTACAGAAAAGAAACAAACCACCTGTAAAGGAAAGTCTGTCAGAATCATAACAGACTTTTCTACACAAACCCTTAAATCAAGGAGAACTTGGAACACAGTATTATTTCAGGCCCTGAAAGAAAATAACCTCCAACCCAGATTGATGTACCCTGCAAAACTACCTTTCAAAATCAATGGACAAATACCCTTCCATGACAAAAAACAACTGAAGAAATTCATGACTACCAGGCCAGCTCTACAAAATGTTCTGAAGAATATTTTAGAAAGAGATAATAAAGACTGTAATTCCAAGAACACAAATAGAACAAAGCCACCAGGCAGGGCAAGGAACCAAGTAGAAGGGAAAGACAGGGACCCAACTGCAGGAAAATAATATGATAAAGATAAGTGAACAAATATAAAGCATCAATATAACAGATATAAAGCATCAATATAAATGGCCTCAACTCACCAATAAAAAAATAAACTGGCAGAATGGATCAAGAAACAAGATTCAATAATATGCTGCATGTGAGAAACACACTTATCTAAAAAAGAAATTCATATGGTGAAAGTCAAAGGATGGAAAACAATATTCCATGTGACAGGAACCCAGATAAAAAGCAGAGGTAGCTACTGCATTTTCAGACAAGGTAAACTTCAAGCCAAAGCCAATCAAAAGAGATAAAGAAAGTCTTATATACTTGTTAAGGCAAAACTCCAAAAAAAAAAGAGATAACACTCATACATATATATGCACCAAATACAAGTGCACCCAACTACATAAAACAAACATTAATAATCATGAAAAATCAAATAAGCACTAACAAAATTGTGATGGGGGACCTTAATACCCCACTGTCAGAAATAGATAGATCGATTAGACAAAAAAGTTAATATAGAAGTATCAGAACTGCACCAAACCTGTGAACAAATGGACATAGTAGATATCTACAGAGTGTTTCAACCCACTACCTAAGAAAACAGATTCTTCTCAGCTATGCATGGGATGGTCTCCAAAATACACCACATGCTATCTTATAGAACAAGTTTAAGTAAATGTAAAGGAATTGAAATTATCCCATGTTTATTATCTGACCATAACACAATGAAATTGAAAATAAACGAGAAAAGAAAACACAAGAACTTTATAACACATGGAAATTAAATAACACCCACCTGAACAATCAATATGTTACAGATGAATTTAAATGAGAAATCAATAGTCTTTAAAATTAAATGATAATACTGATACAACACACTGGAACTTCTGGGAGTCAATGAGAGCAGTCATAAGAGGGAAATTTATGATGGTGAATTCTCATATCAGGAAAACAAATGAACTCAAATAAACAACCTAACGTTGAACATCAAGCTTCTAGAAAAAGAAGAGTAAGTCAAGTCCAAAACTCATACGAGGGAGTAAATTATAAAGATCAAAACAAAAATTAATGAAATTGAGACAAAGAAACCAATACATACAATAAATGAATCACAGAGTTAGTTCTTTGAAAGATTAAAATTGATAAGCCCTAAGCTAACCTATCCAAAAAAAGACTCAAATTCATGCAATTAGGAACTAAAAGGGTGAAATCACAATGGAACCTGTGAAAATCTAGAAGATCCTCAATATCTAACTCCAGGATCTGTACTGTAATAAGATAGAAAACAGAGGAAATGTATAGATTCCTAGAAAACAAAGTTGAATCAGGAAGTTATAAAAATTCTAAATAATTCAATACCAGTAAATGAAATTTAAAATGTAATTAAAAATTTACCAACAAAGAAAAGACTAGGTTCTGATGGATTCACCATTAAATTCTATAAGAAATTTTGAGGTCTAATACCATTACTCCTCAAACTCTTTGATGAAATTGAAAGGTAAGCAATACTCCCAAAGTCATTCCTAGAAGCAAGTATTACCCTCACACCAAAACCAGAGAAGGATCCAACCAAAAAGAGAACTACAGATCAATCTCCCTAATGAACATACATGTAAAAAGCCCTCAGTAAGATACTGAAATACAAAATGCAGTAGATCATCAAGAAGATTATATACCATGACCAAGTAAGTTTCATCCAAGG
The DNA here is from genome assembly GCA_004363535.1 of Dasyprocta punctata. NCBI lineage: Eukaryota > Metazoa > Chordata > Mammalia > Rodentia > Dasyproctidae > Dasyprocta > Dasyprocta punctata. The sequence continues at coordinate 229,471 of RJWM01000035.1, read as the reverse complement.
GATGTAGGTACAGTTCAACATGCAAATCAATAAATGTGATACACTGTATCAACAGAACCAAAGGCAAGAATTACATGATTATCTCAATAGACAAGAAGAAGAATTTGACAAAGTCCAACATCTATTGATAATACAAATCCTAAAGAGAATTGGAATAGATGGTCTTTATCTCAGTTTGATAAAAGTCATCTATGACAAACCAACAACCAACATCATACTAAATGGACAAAAACTGAAAGCTTTCACTCTAAAATTAGAAACAATACAAGGATGTTCACTATCACCACTCCTACTCAATACAGTTCTGGAAATATTAGCTAGGGCAATCAGACAAGAGAAAGAAATAAGTGGAATAAAAACAGGACAATAAGAAGTTAAACTATCATTATTTGCATATGACATGATACTCTACTTAGAACAACCCCCAAAACTCCACCAACAAACTTCTAGACTTATAAACAAATTCAGTGGCATAGCTGGGTACAAAGTCAATACTCAAAAGTCAATAACACTCCTGTACATAAATAATAAACTCACTGAGAGGGAAATTAGGGAAACAACACCTTTCACGATAGCACAGAAAATCTGAAATAGGAATCAGTTTAACAAAGGAAGTAAAAGATCTGTATATTGAAAATGAGGGCACTCTGAGAAATGAGATTGAAGAGGATATCAGAAAATCAAAAGCTATCCCTTGCTCTTGGGTAGGAAGAACCAACATAGTGAAAATGACCATACTCCCAAAATTGTCACACAGATTTAATGCAATCTCAATCAAAATACCACTAGCATGCCAAAAACTGACTTTCCACATGCCAAAGACTAAAACTAGACCCATATCTATTGCCACTGTTAGATGAAAATCAAAATAGATCAAAGATCTAAATACTAAGACAAAAACACCAAATCTGCCAGAAGAAAGAATAGGTAGAACTCTAGATGACATGAGTGTAGGGAAAGACTTCATGAACAAAACCCTAATTGCGTGGGAAATACTACAAAGAATCAACAACTGGTATCTTATATTATTAAAAAGTTTTTACACAGCAAAAAGAAATAACAGTGAAAAGACAGCCAACAGAGTGGGAAAAAATTTTAGACAGATGTTTCTTAAAGGACTAATACCTAGAGCTTATAAAGAATTGAAAAAAATGAGAGTCTTCAAATTGAAAGACCCAATTCAAAAATGGGCATCTGAAATGAATACACACTTCTCAGATGAAGAAGTACAAATGCCAAACAAATATATGAAAAAATGTTCGACATCACTGATCATTGGAGAGATGCAAATCAAAACAACCCTGAGATTCTGTCACTCCAGAAAGAATGACTATTACCAAGAAATCAGCCAATAACAAATGCTGGCAGGGCTGTGGGGAAAAAGAAACCCTTCTCCACTGTTGGTGGGAGTGTAGGTTTGTGCAACCACTGTGGAAATCAGTGTGGAGATTCTTCAAAAAAACTAAGACTAGAGGTCTATTGACCCAACTATTCCTCTTCTTGATATTTTTCCAAAAGAATTAGAAATATCATACCACAGTGATATATATTCACCCATGATTACAGCAGCACAGTTTGTAAAAGCTAAATCTTGGTAAGAACCCAAATGCATATCAACCAATGAATGGATAAAAAAGATATGGATTTTTCTATAATGTAATAGTATTCAGTCATAAAGAAGGATAAACTAGAGACATTTATGTCTAAATGCATAGACCTTGGGACCATACTCTTAAGTGAATAAATCAGACACACTTGTGTAAATATCACATTGTGTCTCTGGTGTGAGAAAGTGAAAGTACGAATAAGTGTGAAAATTTACAATAGATATTGTGAAATGGGAAGAAAATATTCAAAAGGACAGGAAACTAGGTAGGGGGAGGCAGAAGGAAAAAAAAGTAAAAGAAAAAATGAGAAAAGAAAGATACAATGGAAACAAAGTTTTGTAAAGAAGAAGGAAAAGTGGAGTTGAAGGGAGGGGAGAGAATGGACAAAAAAAGAGGAAACAAGATATATCATATACAGCTATAAATTTCCTATGATGAATGTCATCATTATGTATATCTAAAGTGTACAAATAAACTTAATAAAAAATAAATAAAATTCTCTCTGTTGGCAAAGTATGTTTGAGAAAAAAGTAAAAATTTCTTAGGTGACAATATTATTGCAGGGAATATGTAGCTTGCAAAGGATTATTCAAGAAATAATTATAAATATATTCCAGGTAGTTCCACTTGCATAAAGAATATCTTCCTGATATGAGGACTACATGGATAATAATCCCCCATGATTTGATATTTTTAAAATGTTCGTGTTCTTTTTGGGTAAAATAGATTATTTTTCATTTTTCCAGGCAATGTACATTCTATCACTGACAGTCTTATAAAATTCTATCTTCTTGGGAGTTTAGAGTTTGCATGATTTGCCTTTCTGTTTACTAATCTCATCTATTTGCTAATTTGCTCTTTGTTTTCATGCAGTTGTTTCATGATACAAATCCATGAAGGTATATACATACACATACTTATATTTCACAATCACTATAAATCAATTTTGGGGCAGGGAATATATATATATATATATATATATATATATATATATATATATATAAATACATGAAGTCAAAGGTCTGATTAAACCTTTCTACATGCTAGCCTATGTGCTGTATGTTCTGAGCACATTACATGGGTTACCTCATTTAACTGTAATTTGCTTACTCCAAAAATAATAAACACCTGGTGGCAAAGTCCCTGAACAGAACTAAGTCTTCATAGGACTCTACTTTCTTCAACATGAGGAAACTTGGAGAAATCAGTTGATAGCTATAGGAAGATCAAGCAGAAGAGCTGCACCTGAACACCTTGGCTGGAGTCCCAGTCTGGCACTCACCATCTAGACACTGTACAACTGATTCTTTCACTCTCACTTTCCTTGTTTACAAATTGGATGGTAGTGTCTCCATCCCGGGCTTAGTTTAGAGTATTAGTGTCACAGAGAAAGTGCTCAGTAAATTGTAATCACTATTTTCCACAGCAGATTTAAGTAATAAGTCAAGAATTCATATCAGAGAAAAAATAGCCAGTACATCAAGTTTAAACCACGATGTTCAGAAAGAATAACATTTTTTCACTGCTTCATAGTTTCTCTGATTATTGATTTGCGCTACTTGAGTTAATCACTCACCAGAATGCTGAATCTCGTAGACCCATCATTTTCATTAAACTTTTGCACTTTTTTCTCTCTTTTGTAACATCAAGTGATACAAAATATATAAATGAGGAGAAGTAAATCAAGCAGAATAAAATAAAGATCGCATTTTGAAAAACATCTCTAGAAATAAAAGGTAACGTCTTCATAGTTACAGCAGTGACTGACATCAACTCCTCCATCACAGAGTGATTTGTTGTGATCTAAGAATTTAAAGGAAAGTAAATCATTATTGAAAGGATAGATATTAGTGAAATCTCAGTAAGTTTTGAGGAGTTAGTGATGTCAATTTCTTAGTTTTAATATTGTACTATAGTTACGCAAAATTTTAGCATTAGGGGAAACTGGGTGAAGGACACCCAGTTAGAAACTTCAGCATATATCATTGCTATGGTTTGAATGTGCCCCCTCTAAAATTCATGTTCAAATTTCATTCCCACTATGTTAACATTAGAAATGGGGGCTTTGAGAAATGATTAAGTAATGAGGGAATAAATTAGTCCACCCTCTTGGAACAGATCAGTATCATATAAAACTGGTTGAAACCCTTTTTGCTCCCCTGCTCTTCTGCCCTGTGAAGATACTCAGATGGTGACATCTGTGAGGAACAGGCCATCAGCAAACACTGAACTTGTCAGTACCTTGATCTTATACTTCCCAGCTTCTAAAACTAAAAGAAGCAAATTCCTGTTCTTTATAAATTAACCAGTATCAGGTATTGGGTTATAGAAGCAACAATGAACTAAAACAATCACCGTTCGTCAAACCCTTGGTGCTGCTGGAATTAGTTTACATTACACTATACTAAACTAACCAAAAGTTACATGATAGCTTTTAAGTTTAAGACTTACTTCTATGATGGCAGCATTAATGACAGTTTGTAAAGTCACAAATCCACTATTCCAGTATTTAGACAATTTGCATGAAAAATCATCATTTTCTTTCCAGCAATGAGCTGTAAGCATGAAGAAAATCATATGTACCATTATGAGAGGAGAGGAGTTGTAGAGTAAGAAACAGGAATCTAAGGGAAACCAATCCACCAGTCAGAAATTTTACCCTCATAAAAAAGAAGCAAATAAAAGCTCTTCATAAGGTAATTGTATTCATAAAGACCACAAATTAACAGTAGATATTAGAAAATAAAAAGAAGATAAAAGTGAACACTCTGCTTCAATACTAGACTCCATACCATGTCTCAAAATGTCAAACACATTCCAGCCCTCCAATTTTCTTTGCTATTGAATGTTGTCCTTCTAAATGAATACAAGGTTCACTCTTGCTCTTCATCTAGATTTCCACTCAAAAGTAACTATCACAGAAGTCTTTCCTTGTCACTATAAATAAAATATCTAAAATCACTCTTGTACAATTTATCTTTTAACCTTGCTTTATTTTACTTTGTTGAGTGTACAGTAAGTTCTGTGTTTTGTTAACTTCAGTCCCCAGGAACAAAAGCAGTACACAGCATATATTAGCACTCAGTGAATGAATAGGAAAGAACTGATTCTACTAGTAACATCAGTTCTTTCCCTAAGGGGTCTTCTAATCCATCAGTCTCTCATCCTTTCAGCTGCCTCCATTACCATCTGAGCCACCATCAACTCACTGGGAGGTTTCATTACATTCTCTGTGAAACATTTGCAATACATTCTGTGGGCTAACTCAGGAGTATTGGCTTATTTTGCCTTGATTAAAGTGTATCAGTGGATATCCAATATTCCAGCTTTATAAGATGCCACAAGACCTGGCCCCTAAGTAACTTAAACTTTACTCTCTTTGCATTACTTTTCATGTGCTTCCTCCACAGTTATATTTCTCACCTCAGGTTCTTCTCATTTGTCTTTCTTCTATCTGAGATACAATACCACTAGCTCCTCACATCTGACATCCTCCTGGTCTAAGTCTCTACAAGAAGTTTTCTTTGGACTTTCCATTAATTAATCAATGTCTGTCCTTTCTACTACATTGGGATCTCACCTGGTGTTGGGACCTATCAGTCTTGACCACTCCTACATCCTTTGAAACGTACACCTAAGAGTTCAGTAGACACATTGAATTATTCTACAATCTTTAGATGGTAAACCTCTAGTGGGAATATAATTTTGGGTTTGGAATAAGTTCAACAATAAAACGTCATTCTATTTTCTCAGATGTTATTGAAAGAATCTCTGTTGCCCATTGTCACCTGTTAATTTAGTTAAAAACATAAAATTTTATGCCATGAAATTTTATATGAAAACTCACTGAATAAATCTTCCTTCAAGAATGAAGTTTCATATCCTTGAAAAAATTTTAACTTGTAAGAGAAAGTATCACTAAAGATGATTCCCACAGCATATGAAAAATCCTGTAACAGCATTTTATCCATATATTCTGTATTTGGCACCCCAATGATTCTTTCTTCTGTGAATTACAAGGTTAAAAAAAGACATAGAAAATTGTCATAGTTTCACCAAAACAGAATGTGATATTCATCAATGTGTTTTTAGATATTTTCATTCGATTTAAACCAAAATAATTTTCCATAAAATCAAATGAACTAAAAGGCAAGGTGGGAATTTTAATTTTAATGTTCTAGATTCCAGAATCAGGAGACATACATTAGAATTGTTTTCTTTTAATAATGCTGGGCATCAGGGCAAGTGTTAGGTACATAAATAACATTATGGGGGGATAAGTAGTTCATAAGAGAACTAAAATACAAAAAAATAGAGGAAATTGTTTTAGTTATGATACAGCTGAGAATTACAGATTTCATGTTTTCTGAAACATAGACATTTATATGACCTTTGTCTTATACAGGACACAAAATAAAGTGACTATTTTTAACAGCTTGAAATCTCACTTGTTAGAAGTGGAGTAAAAGCCAGATTATATCCCACTTGCCCGAGAATTAAATACAGTATTAATTCTATTTATTCTGACCTAATTTAGGTTGAAGATTTTTAAAGATGTCTACAAATGATACTACATGTGGAAAAGAATAACTTTCAATTATCCATTTTACTTTCCATAATTATGACCCAATATCTATGACCCAATCTTTTATTTAGTTGCTTCTCTTGAGCTATAAATCATAATTGCTGCATTACCATGTTAAAGAAACACGCAACCACCATTGGAGACATTTCTTCTAATCACCATTCTGTAAATCTTAAATTACAGACCTGTTGTTTCATTGTTACCAGCAAAAGTGCTGGCCTCCCTAAACTGAATCTTCATCAAGCTGAGAGGATTGAGGATAACTATTGTGACCAACACAACTTTTTGCCATTATGATAATGATTTAGTTAGTAGCATGCATCACTGTGACTTCAAATTAACATGGACACATCTTATTAAAAAACCTAATCAATAATTCTTTCTTGCCTTTAGTATACCTACCTTTCATAAAGGGAAGAAACGTTGTTTTATTCATTATCTGCTGGGTTATGTTAGAGATTGGCGTGTATATGATCTTTAGAGAACCATTAAATTCATCTACCCTCCCAAGATCTTGAGGAGGCATTTCAGGAAACTGGACATTTCCTCCAGAAAATGAAATCAGACCTATAAACAGTCCTAGAAGTATTGGGAGGCCCCATTCCTGTAAAACATTTTAAAAACATAGAAAAGAACAGATTAAGATAATTTTCTTTTAAAGCTAGTCAATGTTAATGAACTGTTGAAGGCAAATTGCAGTTTGACACTGTACTCTTCAAATCAATGAGGACACAGTGAAAGATAAATACTAAGTTATTAGCCAGGTACATCATTTTTAGATGAGTGCTTTATGTCAGTTTTTGCATTAAAGCATGAAATACTTCAGAAGTCTATTTTCCCCCAAAAATAAGACCTACCAGGGTAGATCTTATTTTCGGGGAAATAGGTTATGTAAAAACTAACAGGATGTCTAATAGCATAACAATTTCCATAAGTCCATGTGTCTAGGCAACAAATTCTGGAGTCTGCAAGGCACTGAGTTTTCCAGATAGGGATCACAGTGGCAAATAGCAATATTTTTGTCAATTATCATATCATTTTGTTGGAAACTAAAAGAAGGTGGGCATAGTGGCACATGCCTATAAACCCAGCTACTGGGAAGGCTGAGAGAGGAAGATCACAAGTTTGAGACCTACCTTGGCAACTCAAAATTCTACAAAAAAGTTCTTTAAAAACTGGGGTTGTAGCTCAATTCTATCTGGGTATAATCCCCAACAAATACCAAACAAGCAAAAAGAAAGAAAAAAGGGAAGGGGAAGCAAGGAGAACTAAAGGACCTGAGTGGCTTGAGTGCTAGAGACTATCTATAGATCGCTGATATGAATAATCTCTTCCTTCTTGATACAATGCTAGAGTACACCCCCAGCCTCCCAAAATTAAATTGGACTAAATGATTGAGTTCTAGCCAATGGGATGGGGACAGAAGTCATATGTGCCCTTTTCAGGACTGGGTAATGGAGCCAAACACAAACTTCTCTATTATTTCTGTCTCAATTCATCTTTTTCTTGATCTACTGATTGGACTCAGAGGATTCCATGGACATTTCCTGGATCTAGGAAGATAGCGGGGTTCCTACATAAAGAAGTTTTGGTCTCTGAATGATAAGAGAAGATTCCTCCATTCATCCAACCCACTTTCATACTACCAAACGTCAGCCTATGGCTTTCATACTGTGAAGCCACGGAGTTGTAGGCTAGTCACCAGTCATTAGTCCCGCATTTACTTAATGCAAACCAACAGTGGTGTTACTTTGTTGTAATTCTTGGGAATAATCTTTATGCATAAAATTAATAGCTTTTAATATAAGATCACAAAATTAAAAGTTCTCAATTTATAGTAGGCAAAATTTTTACTATTTCTTGGCTCTAAATATATAACATGTGGTAGCTTTAACTGATTGCCGTAATTTGCCATATAATTAAATTTCAACCTAATCTCTTCAAATATGTATAATACTTTTATCCTTTACAGGTCTATGTTATTGTTCAGGAACTATTGTAAGTCTTCTAACTAAACAAATGCAACTAGATAAAACCTCAAAATCAATAAATATGGTCTGGTATAAAATATAACATTTGAAATCACTAGACAATAAAATAAGAGTGCTGAGGGTAGAGAGAGGCAAACTTTCAAACATACCAATGAGCTCTCTCTTTTCAACCTCCATTTCTTAAGAAAATTCTTTTGCAGAAGTGCTTGAGTTTGCTGATATACACTTATCTGTTTTATGTTCATTTCACCTGTCCATTAAATGAACAAAGAGAAAGTAAAGCAGAAAAATAAGTATTAGAAGAAAATCTTGACTTTACTTTTCATTAAAATAGTTCTTTAAAAACAGTTAGGACAATTTAAAATGTTATTGTAAAAACTAAAATTTCACCTCAAAAGTTCATGTATTCACTTTAAGCTATCTGGTAAAGTGAATTTGGGTGGGGAATTAGAATGATTATTATCACACTTTTACAGTAATAGAGCACTACAATGTAACAACTACGATTAACATTCATAATATGGAAGACAACCTCACATTTTTACCTTCTATCAGAATTCAACAATGTGAATGCAATAGTTAAATTATATCTCATTCTATTAGCAGTCATTTCTTGTTCCTCACATTTTAATAGAAATCCCAAAGTTAATCAAATTAACATCAAAATCTATTTGAATTTATGTGAATGACAAATTATGATCATTAGATATAACACCAATGAAAGTATTTACCTTCAGATTGAAGTAAACAACTTTTAACAAATGAATTAGGATGTAGAATAATAACCCAGGCTCACATTACTTGAAACTTGATGCAGGAAGATAAAACAATTTCTCTCAATTTTCCTGAATTCAGAAGTCCCTGAATAACTCAAGAAACAAACTACAAAACAGGTTAAAAAAAAGAAAACACAAAAGAAAATTACAGTAGAATATATTTTATGCCTAAACAGCATAAAATTCAAATGCCTAAGTTCAAATAAACAAACAGAAACTATTTTTTTCAATTTTTATAATATCACAATTTAATTTTTCTCTCAAAGTTACAAATCATAATAGTCACACAATTCCCCCTCAGCTAACACAGAAGTAAATTTTAATAGTTTTCTGTATTTTACTGTATATCTATGCAATAAATGTAGGATGGGAAAAAATACAAAAATTTAGCCACTAAGTCTTTAACATAAAACATACAAATATTTGAAACCATCTGAAAAATGGATTGATTTCAGCAGTGTCCATCCATATATTTGCCACAATACAAGAAAATCAAAGCTTTACTTACTGTCAGGAAAATCAGAACAAGTACTCAGGAAGCAGTCAAACCACAGTTCTATTTTTGTCTAGTGAAATAATTAAAACTTTTTTGCTACTTCTTCATTTATTCATTAAACTGGTGGCTACTCCCAACAGTTCTTACTCAGATTGGTTTCAGAAAAACAGTTGTGTCTGAAAAAGTCAAATGAAGCTGAACATGAAGAACTTGTTTTGTTTTCTGTGTTTTTTTTCCTTAAGTCAGCTATTCAGCAGAGAAATAACTGTTCTGTGATTGGTTGGAATAACAGAAACTCTATGTTTGTTCATTTGGCCTTTCAACTATGAAGAAGAGAGGAAATGGTAAACAAGGAAAATGGAACTAGTCAATTGGACATCATGAGACCAAGATGGAGGAAAGAGCAAAAAATAGTAAAGTAACAACAACAATAACAATAACAACAACAAAAAAACTCACTTAAATTTGTATGAGAAAGCTCTGTTTTTTTTCCATTACTGATGTTTAACAGGTCTGTGAATTTGCCAAATTGAGCATAAGCAGGCAGAACAGAGTGGAACAATTTTTTTTTCACTGATGGAGCTAAGCAATTCATATTCTGCCTTGGAAAAACTCCCAGGGTGGACAAATAAATAATTTTGAATAAATTCTTTTCCCCAGTGCATTCACTGTAAATGCAGGATTTTATAAAGTGTAAGAACAAAATAAAAGCAAGTGGATTGTTAATGACTAAAACAATACAAAAAACATTCAGGTGAATTTTTATGCAATAGTACCAGAAAGAAAAACTAAAAAGTATTCAATTACCATTTCAAAGTCTGGCTGAAAAGAATTACAAACTTTTCTTGAACTGCCACAGTAAAAGGCAAAACAGGAAACCAAAGTCCATGAGTTGGGAAATCTCAAATATTTGACATGGCTCCCAATCCACAGATGTTAATAATCATAAAGTTGAAAGATGACCTGGAGTATAAAGTTGGATAATTTTCAAAAAAGAGCTAAAGTATGAAATATATATATATATATATATATATATACATAGCTACATATATACACACACATATATATACATACATAAATAAACGTGTGTATATATGTACATATATACATATGTACAAATATACATACACATATATATTCATACATAAATATGTGTGTATATATGTATATATGTATATATACATATGCTTCTTTAGCAATTAGTTCTACTTTTAAAAGTAGTCAACAGTGAAATCTTGTATGTCTTTTACATTTAAATTGGCAGAAAGAAAGGTAGAAGAGGTGTTCTGAGGTCCCACGTGATCTGTAGGAAGGCTACAAACTTAAAATTTAGTATCAATAATATAAAGAAAAATCTTGTCACAAATTTTTATGCCTTTTACTCTCCATTTTAGGAGTCATTTTTGTTCTGTCTTTCTTATAATCATTAAAATTTGCAGCTATAAAGCTATAATACCAATAATTTATTTGATTGTATATATTTTACATTACTCGCTGTATCTTGTGTGTGCTTAGTCTTCCTCTCTTTGACTTCTTAATAGATTCTGGTTTATTTTCATTTTGGGTAGACCACTTTCTTCATTTAAATGTGAAGATTTTCCTACAGACAGTTACCTAATATAATGAGAAATTTCCAACTAGCTAGAAGGACACTGGAATGCTGAGTAAAATATATTCTATATATAACCAAAGTTAATAAATGAGAAAGAAAACATAATGAAGCTAATGAACACTGAAAGAAACAAAGAAAGGAAGGCATGTATCCAGGTAATAAAACTGAAAAAGGGAAATAAAATTTTCCTTGAACTATGAGTGGTATCTCAGAAAATGGAAAAGTCCAACGATACATTGGACTGAGACCCAGGTCGCAGGTTTCTTAAAGCCCCTGTGAGTCGAATTTGATCTTTAACAAAATGGGATGCAGAAATTCATATCCTTGCATGAATTCAGAAGCTTTACAGAACTGTTTAGTGTTAAAAGTAGGTTAGAAATTTTCACCTATTACCTTTAGAAGTAGTGGAGGTTGCTGGATAAACTCTGTGACACAAAAGAAGAAGAAAACCTCAAGCATATATCTGAATGTCATGTAAAGGAGACAGAAGAGGGAGCTGCCAGTTTAGTAACAGAAACAATATGATAGCAGTTGCTATATGCACTCTAGAGTAAATTTGGTTCAAATTCTAGTTCTATGATCATATTTCCAGAAGAGATAGCTGGAGTGAAGGGCAGTAGGGTAATGTGGCATCTCCAGGATTTAGAATCTAGATACCTGGAAAAAAAAAAAAGAACTTGGTGAAGACAACAGAAAGAAGAGCTTCAGGAATCAGAAAAAAGAACTAGCAGGAAAACTAGAATTCAAAGAGAAACTGGAAAAACTGAAGACAACAGACAGAAAAGATACACCCAAAGTATAAATAAATAGCAAAATAAAAGATAATAGGAAACAAAGAGGTTCAACTTTTACAGATGGGAAGGGGTCTAAGGAGGAGGAAGAAGGAAGGATGGGGAGGGGCATGAAAAGTAAAAAGGACTAAGACGCGATAAGTATATGTACCAACTCCCCGTAATGAATGTAGTCATTATATATTGCAAACATGTACTAAGTTTAAACTGCTAGTAAATAAATAAATAAGCAAATATACTTTTTAAAAATTTGTGTTCTGGGGCCAGGGATACAGCTCAGTAGCACAACACCTGCCTGGCAAGTGCAAGGTCCTGATTTCGATTGCTGGTACTAGGAAAAAAAAAAAAAAAACATGTTCTGCCATGTAGGATTGTGTGACCTTGAATAATCTGTTTAATCTTTTCCCTTTAAAATTTTTTCATCCATAAAAGTTGGCAAATAATGATGTTAATTAGTTATACACATATATATTATTTCTGTAAAGATTAAATATATTAATGGAATGCATTATTTAATGTAAGTGCATAAAACATGTAAATACATGTAAAAATGTCTGGAAAATTGTAAAAAGTCAAAAGTAATATTTAGTGATATCGATACTCCTCCTTCTGCTACTAGTACCATTGCTAGTACCTTGAAGCACCGCCAAGAAAATATGAACTATTCTATAGAAACATGTCCAAATTCCAGGAGATAAAGTAACAGAATTTTAAAACATCTCCCTCCCTGAAGCAAACCTCATGACCAAAATCCTAACATGCACAAAAAACTCAGCAGATCAAATGAATGAGACTATCAACAAGTTCAAGGACTAAAGGTAATATAAACTATGAGTGTATAATATATGTATTCCAAGTATTAAAGAAATCGTATACATTAACTAAAACTGAAGAAAACGAAATTCAACACTAATAGGAAAATAACCCATTCAAAGGTATAAGCATTCAAAGAGATCCATAACTAAAATTAAAAACTTAACAGATAAATTATATAACAGGATAGACATTGCTGAAAAAAAATAATGAACTAACAATATTTCTGAAGAAGTCACATAAAACCTATGCAAATACAGCTGGAAAAATATCGAAGAGAGGTTAAAGACAAAAGACAAGATCAGAGTACGTAGCACATGTGTAATGTGAATTCAATAATAAGGAAAATAAAGTGAATAAATAAGAAGGCCATTCAAAGACAAAATGGATAGGTGTTTGTCTGAATTCATGACATGAGTCCTCAGATTAATACAAAGAGTGCTCTGTGAAGAATTACAGAGAGTCCTTCCTGGTCCTTGTTGTGGTCCAGGAAGTTTATATTTGTAATCCCATGGAAAAGTTATTGGAGTCCTAACGAGTTAAGTCCAATCCACCACTACCAGTGCAATCCATGGTGAGAATAAAGACATTAAAGCATATTTGTAGTTGTGGAGAACCAAGGGAGTCCTAAGTCCAGCTAGGGTGATAGCTAACCAGAAGAAATGCCTCAACCCAGGGTCACACTTGAGTTTTATTAATTCATGAAGAAGGGACTATATCTAGGATGAGTGACTGTGAGAATGGCAGGAAGTATATGAGTGTTTTGAGCTGGGCTACACAGGAGGCCTGAAATCACCAACATGCAGAGAGAAGGATATACAGAAAGAGTAATCTGCATAACATAATTCAAGGCAGTATTTAATGTTCTGGGGTCAGTGCTTCAGCTCTCATGTGTAATATTTCATGCCTTGGGAAGTCATAGCCCATTATCTCAAGGCTTGATCCCAGCTAACATTGTGGACATTGTGAAACATGACTCTCCCTCCTGCCTCTCTCACACATGCTTTTGGGAGCTATGGGGTTGGGGCAACACTGACTGTAGTCTTGCTTCAAAGGCTGCATATAAGCACCTCAATTAGACAGGTTTGCATTGCTTAAGGCCAGTTGAGGGATAAGGAAAGGTCCGAGCCAGCTCTGTACATATCAATACATGGCAACAGGACTAGTTTTAGATGAAATGGAGATAATTGCTCTCCTTTCAAGGACAGTCCTCCAGATGGTCCTCCACATAGAATTATAAACAAAAATTCAACCACAAAATACTTTGTAGTGACTTTTGAAAACAGGAGTAAGAGACAAAAGAGAGAAGAAAGGAAAATATTTAAAAACAATACAATGGAAAATACAGATTACTAACTAAGGATCAATGGTTAGTGAAAAGATGTCATAAAATAACAAAATAATGTCCTGAAAGAGATAAAAGGAAATCAACTTTAGTTTCTATATTTAGCTGGAGCAGTAATTTTAACCATTTCTTCTCTTTTTGGGTGTTTTTCTTTTACAAGCTTCTATACTTTGCTTATCTTGCTGTAGGAAGAACATGTACAAATACCCATTTGTAGCCAGAGTGACTAGGATCAAATATTGGGATTATGACAGTACGGCTTTAGAAACAAATCTCAGTACTAAGAATTAACAGTTCTCTCTGCAAAGCTATCCCAACTGCTAGCCTCTCAGTACTTACTCAGAAGTCCTAGGACAGCATCCCCGTCTGGAATTTGCACTACTCCGGCTCCAATCTGTTGTTATCTAGTTTGAAGTCAGCTGATGAGGTTTGGCAGCTAGAGATTCATCCTTGTGAACTCATCAAAGGAAGAAAGAGCTGTCCCCCCAAAATCGGAACGTACTGTGAGCTAAGTACTCTCAAATGTGAATTCTAAGCAGTATTATTTTCAACATATTCAGTTTCAGTAATTAACTTGGGTTCTTTGGAGAACTTTACTGATACTCCCACTTGAGTTTTATATTTCAATAATCTAATTCTCATTAGCCCAGTGATCTTTTTTTCTCACTAATGGTATGTATTACAGATTGGCCAGCACTGTGTTTATTTGTTGTGGGCTCTTTTGTTAATTGATTAGGTCAATGTTCTTTTTTCATTCTTTTCTTCCTCTTTTTAATTTTTCTAATTTTTAATAGCTGACCACTCTACCTTCCCCTCCCTTTTTATTTGTACAATGTTTACATACAAGAGTCAGAAGACACAAAGGCCTTATTCACTTATGTTACTACAACAGCCTAAATGTGGCTCTGGCTAAGTAGTAAGAGTCGTTGGTGGTATGTGCTTCTCTCCATGTGATCCCATATTTGGTTCTGACTATGGAAAAAAGTAAAAGCAATGTGATGCTGCCTGATAGAAGGAGCCTTTGACTGAGCATTTTCTTCCTCAGATGAACCTCTCCTTTTCTATGCAGTGACTGTATTGGGTGATGTACTATGTCCCCCCAAGTCCTCATATTTTTGATGGGGCTGAGTCTGGCGCTTGTTATTGGTTTGTTGTGTGGTGCAGGGATTGGCAATGTGAGTGCTGCACCCGCCCAGGGGTGGAGCTGACATATGGTGTAAATGAGGCGGGTTTTCCTCTTGCTTCCACTCTTCAACCCTCTCTCGCCAGTGCATCTTGCTGCTTGCGGCCACCATGAATGGCAGCCCCACCATGCCATGCTGCCTTGGAGCCAACTAAGTATGGACTGAAACTCCCAAGAAACTGTAAGAAATAAACCTTTCCTTCCCTAATTTTGGGCGTCAGGTATTCTGTCTCAGCAATGAGTAAAAGTAACTAAGACAGTGACAGAACATGCTTTCCTAAGCTTGACCATCCTCTAGGACTCCCTGCAAACAGAGTAGAAGAACAGGAGAAACTTTCAGATCTCTCTTCATGTTCCACCCATCATGCTACTCACAGACTGGAAATGTGTGTGCTGGCTACTGGCATCTTCCATCAGTAAGTAATAGTCTAACAACATTTTCAGGGGATTATACCAGGAACCTAAGACTTTTCTCAGTTTTATCATAGATGTATATATATTTCTTCCACCTTTTCTTTGTTTTTTGTTTTCATTTTGGAGGATTAGAAGGAGAGTCTTATGAAAATGGGTACCTCACTTGTTAACTCCAGCAAACTAGAAATACTTCTTCCACTTGGAAATTTTCTGTAAGTCTAGAGAAAGTGATTGGTTGTACTGGTGAAAATCTCCCACATGAAAAACCAGAAACTCCAAGAATATATTGAAAGTGATTAAGTATATAACTGCCAAGTTATAAATGCAATGTTCTAAGTTGCCACAGTGTTTCTAACAGGACAATTTAGAAATAACCAATGTATCTTTCAATTAATTTTCATCTAAAACTTTTTGGTAAATTCAAATATTGAAATACAATGTAAGCATTACAATGACAAAAATATACAATAAACTGGGAAAATGTGATTTCCATATTATGTTGTTAAATAAGACAGTTACAAAACAGTAGACATAGTATTTTCTGTGCATATATAATAGAAAATGTATTAGTAAAGATAATTTTTTCATATTTTAGACACAAATTATATGATTTATTATGAGACATACATGAGGTCAGAATTTTTAAAATATATTTTTAAAATTAGATGGGTTGGATTCATCATTATAGCCATTTTAAAATGCAATTTACTAATATCAATTGCACTTGCAATAGTGTGCATCCATCACCATTATCAAATTACAAAAGCTTTTTCACCTATACCAAACAGGAATTCTGTATCCATTAAGTAATAATTCCTTCTCTCCCCTTTCCCTATTGTTTGGTAAAGTTGACTCTGTCTCAGTGGTTGTTCTTATACTGTATATCATGAGTATATTCATGCAATCTTTGTCTTAGCGTCTGGTGTATACCCAATCTAGTTCGATCTGGCTAGATCTGTTGATGCATTTGCTTTGCATTTATCTAGTTAGCATTTTTCTCTTCTCTGCTGCAAATGCAAACTATTAGAAACATTTTAATATCATCAACTCTGTAGACTGTGCCTCAACTAAACCTGTCTTTTCACTTCTGATTCCACCTTCAAATGGCACCTCTTGTAGTGGGCTCTCCTGCCATTTCTGGAACAAGCCTCTTTTAGCGTGGAAGTTGTTGCTTACCTGGGCTCTTATTTTCCTGTGCGATTCATGTGAGACTCTTAAACCACATGGTTAGACAAAATTCTAGCCCCCTTATAAACATGTCCAAGATTTCTCTTTTATCTACCCAAAGTCTGGGATAAATATTTTTTCCATGCTGTGGGCACTTGGTATCAAGTCCCAATCCCCAGCCTGAACAACACTGTTTTGAAGCCCACTTTTTGCTACAATTGTGGTTCTTAGTCCCCACTTTTCAAAGACTTTAGATCACTTCCATAATCTTCATTTAGGCATAAAAATTCTGATCTCCAGTCTTAGAGGTTTATGTATACCCTACTCCTCTGATAGTATTAAAGTGGTTTTGTTATATATTTTATCTACAGTTTCACAGATTTACAACATGGACTAAGTTCTTCTATTTAGAATGACAAGCAAGATCTTTACCAGCATTACAGCTGTTTTGTGTAAACTGCCCTCATAAGGGTTGAGGGTCCAGGCTATGCTTAATGTAAGACTGGCCATAATCTGTATCAAGAAGACAAGATCATGGTACATTCAGTCTTTCTGTTTTTGGCTGTCAAAAGCTCAGTTCAAATAAAGATTAACCCTATCACAAGCTTTAGCTCTGGAAACTGAGATGGAAAACACAGTGAAATCTGAACACCTGTACAGAGAGAGGCAATGAGACAAAGGGACATGATTAAGTTATGGGGTACATTAAAATTAGGAGAATAAAAGTTTTAAGCTAGCAGAAAATTAAATATGTTAGAAAAAGATGTACCAGGTTTGGAAGATGGCTGCCTGGGAGGCCACTGCAGGGATGAGAGTCTTTAAATTTGCACTGGAGAAAAGAGGGTATCCTGAGGATAGAGTGAAAGATAAAGTCTAATGGGGAAGAATAAATGAAAAGCAAAACTTGCTAGACCAAACTTTAGTGTCTGAGGGGTATGTGAGGGAAACTGGATTACTCCTGAATCACTCCCCTACCCCAGATTCAGTGTACTCCCCATTTGGAGAGATGACCAGACTGAGAAAGAGAGTTTTCAGTGGAAACTTGGTTGATGGAAAAGACTCACAATCATTCGAATATTCCTATTGAGCATGGCATGTATGATACTTGCAACTCAGACATTCAAAGAAACTAAAAGAATAATGACCTATGATTCAAGAATGGTATGCACTGGGGTTTTGAAAACAATAGTTCTAGTGCCTGCAAATGGCAGGACTGGAGAGAGAATGTTTGCCTACCACAGAAAAAGCATATACTGCCTATTCCCCTCACATACAACCAGAGTCCTATGTGTATGGGTAATTCAAGGCAGGCACTTTGCCACTGAGCTATATCCCCTGCTCAACCTGTGTGGGTCATTCATTGTGTAACTCACAATTGGCAGAAGGTTGGGCTTGGTGTTCAGCACTTGCCAGCTGGAGATAGCAGAGGGCCTGGAGACCTAGGACGGCTCCAAGTACATGGATTAGAAAGTGTAGCCAAGGAGATTCATGAGAGGAGAGATGGGGACTGGCATCTGGGGCATGAACTTTTGGCACTGCACTGTATAAAAAACTTACATAGGCCAAAGGAGGCTTCATACCCTAAACAGAAAGGAGGTGAACATTATGAGTTGTGGGTAGTGAAGGCCCATTAAGAGGGAGGGGTGAATGGCATTTCCGGAGACACAGGGGAGAGAAGGGTGACTGGCAGTGTCAGAACACAGTGGGTGTTTTCCTTATGTTTCCCCAAACACCAGAAAAGCCTGAGAAAGCATGAGACCCTGCCCACCATCCATAGCCCCACAGTGGCAAAGAGGGCCCTTTGCCAAGCCTGGGTTCTTCCTCAGGTTGTGATGGGAGGGACTGACAGCAGAGCAGAGAAAAAGAGAGATATCAGTGGGCAGAGAGACAGAGAACAATGCCTCAGTTACAGATCTTCTAGAGACATACAAGGTAAGAAAAGACTGTGTAGGAAAGACACAGGGACAACTGGTGTCTGCGAGGCAGTACAGGGAGCAGGAGTGTGAAGTCTCTGGCAAAACTGGAGAACCATGAGTTATGCAAACTATACCACATCTGCTTGCTCCCAAACTAACTGAGGCAACTGAATCTTGAAATTGTGGTGGAGTCATACAGTTGGCCCTGCCCAGAACATAGCTGACAGGCAGGAGGCCAGAAGATAATTGAGTGGTTCACTGGGGGAAACCCCAATGTCACAAAAGACAGGTCAACTAGACAAAAACTCAGCAAAGAAATAACAGAACTGAATAAAATGTGTGAACAAATGGACTTAGTAGATGTGTACAGAGTGTTCCACCCAACAACATCAGAATACACATTCTTCTCAGCTGTACATAAGATGTTCTCTAACATATACTAACCCACAGAACATGCTTAAGTAAATGCAAAGGAACTGAAATTATCCCATGCATATTATTTGACCACAGTGCAATGAAATTGGAAATTAATGACAAAGGAAACTGTAAAAGCTCCATAACACATGAAAATTAGATATCACCCTTCTGAACAACCAATGTGTCACAGAGGAAATTAAAGAAGAAGTTAAACAATATATACAATCAAGCAAAAAGGCAAATACAATCTACTGAAACCTGTGGGACACAATGAAACAGTCATAAGAGGGAAATTTGTAGTGGTGAATTCTCACATCAGGAAAACAAAATGAGCACAAATAAACAACTTAATGTTGCACCTCAAACTTCCAGAAAAAGAAGTCAAGCCCAAAACCAAAAGAAGGAAGGAAATTACAAAGATCAGAGCAGAAATTAACACAATTGAAACTAAGAAAACAATACAAAGAATTAATAACTCGAAAGTTGGTTCTTTGAAAGAATAAATAAAATTGATAAAGTCCTAGCCAACTTTATCAAAAGAAGAAAAGAACCTAAATCCATGCAATAAGGAACAAAAAAGATGAAATCACTACAGATCCTGTGGAAATACAGAAGATCATGAATACCTACTTTGAAAACCTTTACTCTTATAGGTTCTAAAACAGAAGAAATTAACAGATTCCTAGAATCTTATGAATTACTAAAGCTGGATCAAGAAGACAAAACTTCTGAGTAATCCAATATCAGCTAATGAAATTGAAAATGTAATTAAAAACTTACCAACAAATAAAAAACCCAACTAAGATACATGAAGCAACTAAATGCTTGTATTGTTTAGTTGATTTTGTAGGCCTGGGGCCAGTAGTCTGAGCATCTCTTGGGAGGATGACAGTATGCAATGTAGCAAAAATGGGGGATTCCCTTCTGCCTTGTCTTTTAGGCCCAATATTGTTCACATTGTTTCGCTTTATTCTGATTTTTTTTGCTTTATTTTATATTCTGTTTTGATTGGTTTTATTCTGTTTCATTTTTGGTTTGATTTTACTATACCTGATGGAACGGTCAACTATTGTGAAGATAACAAGATCTACTATAGTAGCTACTGTTTTCCTAGTATCTTGCTTTGAAGTTCTGTACCAGTTCTACTGCTTTGTTTTAATTGACTTTGTTCTGTTATGTATTGTTGGATTTTACTATCTTTAAAATAAAATTCAACAAATAAAAATAAAAAACCCAAATCCTGATGGATTCACAGTTGAATTTTACAAGACATTTAGAGAAGATTTAACACCAATACTCCTCAAACTCTTTAATGAAATTGAAAGGGAAGCAATTCACCCTAATTCATTCTGGGAGGCAAATATTACCCTGATACCAAAACCAGAGAAAGACCCAGCCAAAGATGAGAACTACAGGGCAATCTCTCTAATGATCATAGATACAAAAATTCTCAATACAATACTAGCAAATAGCATGGAGAAAATCATCAAGAAGATTATATACTACAATGAAGTGGGATTTATCACAGGAATTCAGGGATGGTTCAACATATGCAAATCAATAAATATAATACACCATATCAACAGAGCCAAAGATAAAAGTCACACAATCATCTCAATAGAAGGTAGAAAAAGGTTTTGACAAAATCCAGCACACATTCACAATAAATCCCTACTGAAAATTGGAATAGATGGCATTTACCTCAATCTGATAAAAGCTGTCTATGGCAAACCAACAGCAAACATCATATTAAATGGAACAAAAGCTGGAAGCTTTCAACCTCAAATCAGGTACAAGACAAAGCACATCTCCAGAACTGTGCTACAAGCAGCACTAAGGTAGAGCAGCAGCTTTGGTTCTTATTCTAGCTTCCTCTGCTTTTATATTTCACTTGTTTGCTATCTTGTTCAGGTTACACTCCCATAGAGGGTTTTGTCATCTCCCCAGTGCACCTGTCCATCCACTCTAACCTGAGTGAGTGCCTTAGAGTAACTTAGAGTGGCAGTACTGTTTCCTCTAGACCACTATCATAGAGTCTCCTCAAGGAAACTTTATTTTTCTGTGAGTTATTGTATTTAAGAAACAAAGACAGAAGCAAACATGTCTTGTTACCAAATAGCAAATTCCATTATCAGGAGCAGTGTGATATAAAAAGAAATTCAACATGAATTTTATATGGATATATTTAAGAGGATGTGATCAGTTTCTTTTTCACATTTGTATCTGGTAATTCTTACCTGAAGATATATTTCTGTTTGCAGCTACATTGATAAGTCTCCAAAACACTGAGCTGAAATCTTATGTTTTTAGCTCCCTGTCTCCAAGTATTTCAATTGTAAATAATAGCTTCTAAACCTGTAATATGGTTCTGAAGCTGCTTTTATGTTTAGGCTTTGTATCTACCTACCCGCAAGATAGAGACAATTGCAAACTTTTCCAGTCTGCATAATTTATGAACTTTTATGAATGTCTAAAGAATGTTTTTAAAAATTGTTACTACCATACAATAACTGCACATGTTTACGTGATGCAGAATGTAGCGAGGCTGGGGGACTGAAGAGGTGGTATAATGGATAAGGTCTCCAAAGAATGCATACAAAGCAGACGTCAGCAACAACAGCAAGTAAGCAACAATCTTTATTGTCCAGTTTGTATATATTAACTATTATCAAGTTTACATTCTGTGTACTGTCACACCTATCTAGTGTATCTGTGGTTGTTTATGCTAAGTCATGCTTTTATGAGTATGCCACTGTGAACCTGTGCCAAACAGTGGGGTCATGTCCTTATGCGTCCTTAGATGCCCCAGGTCTTGAAGCAATACTGAAGTGGCTCCCCACCTCTTACCCCTCAAAAGTCAGAGGAATATCACTTCTTGAGAGCAGGCCATTATTGTACCTGGGCTCCTGTGAAATGTGTTCCCTGACCAGACACTATTCCTATCAGCATCCCATACACAGCAGTCAACTTCCCTGGTCAGATGTTATTCCTAGCGGCATCCCATCAGTCAACAATTGCAATGCTTTGTCAAGGCATTTGCTAAGTCATTTCTCAGCAAGAGGAGAAACATGATGCACTACATGGTCAGTTGGCTGGCTACGCTTCCATAGGTCTCACTATAGGTTAGTACTTCACAAGATCAAGCCTTATATGCTAATCCTGGCGGCCCAAGCCAGCAACCAAAAGGTTGGCCCCATAAATATGGCACAACTGTCCATGTAAACATGGAGGGGGCCTTCTTTATGTATTATAAGTAACCATGTTGCCCTCAACTCTGTCTATTGTCTCAATCTGCCTGTTCTGGTTTGAAACCAGGGGATTTCTGTACTGAGTTGGACAGTGACAGTCATTCATTGCAGAGTTGTGTCATGGTTGGACCCACTGGTATACCAGGTGCGAGCCACAGATTCCTCTTTCCTCTCTGCATAGGGACTAAGTGTCATGACGTATAGACTCTCATCCTATATGGTTTCCTGTACCATATACATTACTGGTCCCAAAACTGTTGCCAGTTGGGCTGCCAAATTACTGTAAGTACATCTTATAGTGCATGAGGGTAGGGGCCTAGGCCACTCCACTCCTGGGATGGGATATCCATGTACAAGACCTATCCCTCAATCAGGTATCTAGACTGTACTCCCACTGTTTGCTGCTCCTACTTTCACAGGCAAGCAAAGCAGTATATACCGCCAACTGTTCCTCCATCAGACAATACTGGCTTTCAGTTTCTTTCCACAGCTGTGACCAAAATCCAGTAGGATGATTCCACTTCCCTTGTTTCTGTCATAGGCTTTAGCCAAACCCAACATCATCTATACTTACTGTTAGAATAAGTGGCAGGGTAGGGTCAATAACTCAGAGGGCTTGCACCTGTATGATTGTCTTCTTAAAGCAGATTTTGCTGCATCTGTCCAATCCCACATCATTCCCTTCCATATCAGTAGGTTCGGTATGAATATCTGCCAAAAGCCCTTTAGGTCCATGTATGCCTGCAATTGGTGTACTGTTGTAGGTCTGGGGCATGCCTGCATCTTATCACTTGTGACACTCAGAATCTCTTTTGTGTTATCCAGCCAAATAACACCTAAGACAAGCCAGGGCCCTGGCCATTGTCTTCATTGATGGCCCACCCACCCAGGCCAGCAAAGCTTTTTTAGACAGTGTGTGCCAGCTTCCAAACCTGTGAGGCAATCAGAGGTTAACAAATCATCAGTATAACAAAACAGTGACACAGTGTGGCTTGGTCCAGGTGACCAGGTCCAGGGCCACCAGGTCATGACACAAGGTCAGGCTATGCAAACAACCTTGTGGCAACAGCTGGGAGGTCCACTGCCTGCCCTCCAAAGTAAAGGCAATTGATCCTGTCAGGTGGGACAACACAGTGTCCACAGTCATTTGCCACATACGATCTGGCTTCTGCACAGGCCACACCAGGGATTTGAAAAAACTATGTGCCAGGCATATCACCCCCACTCTTCCAATTTTAAAATGGTTTGTCCTATTTCCTCATGGCCTCCAGGCAATGGATATAGTTTCATGCACACAATCCGAGTAGCTCGTGGGAGAGTCAGTGGTGCCTGGTATGAATGTCCTCAGGCTATGGTTTTACTACAGGAATTCACAAGCAGAATTCTTCCTGGGTGGTGTTAAGCTGAGCACCAGTCAATATGTCCACCCATAATATGTATTTAGCAACTAGAGAACTATGAATATCATAAAGGCATGGAATCAAGTGCTCGATAACCATTGTTGCTTGGGTTTTCCTCAAGTGAATGAAGAATTTCTGGAGGCAGTTTACCATCTGAGGACAACTGAAGAGAAAGCAAAGGCCCAAAAGTTTCCTTCCCAGGAGCTCAGACAACCCAGTGTTTCTACTGTCTGAGCCCCAGGGACTAGATCAGCTCTGGCAACACCAACAGCAATGTCAGCCCAACTGGTTTGTTTGTCACCAGTACATCCTGTGACTTGTTCAGTGTCACTAGAGAGCCTCTTTGCTCCACTACAGCAGCACACAGTTTGAGTGCCACTGTATCATGGCCTCCTCCAGGCTGTGGCTGAAGCCCAGCCTTGAAAACCTGAGTTCTTGGGTGATGTGTGAGCTCCCAACACCAGCCACCAGTCATCTGCTCCTGGTCCCATACCACAAGGACATTCATTTCTCAAGTGGGGCTGTTTGTAATCTCATCTGTGGCTAAACTGGCAGCAAGCAGGTCCATCTAAATCTGGCACCGACTGACTTTCAGTGATCCCATAGTCTTTCAATGGGGTTTGGCCCCACTAGGCCAGGGGCTACCCACATTTTGTTTGACTTGTTTCACAAGTTCCTGTAACTCCATGAACATATAGGTTGTATTCTGGGTGTGATAGGTAGAGGCAGGTGGTCCCCTGGGGCCCAGCTCCCTGAGCTAGGGTTTCCTCTACCTCCACTTCCTGATAAATAGCAGGCATGCAATACCAGGGATTTTCCTGGAAATGAGGACTTGTGCTTCTGGAGATGCTTCAGAGGAGGCAGTACTTCCTGTGCCTTTCAATGATTTTCACAGCAGCCAGCTGCTGTTTCAGGTCCTCCAAAGTCTATGGCACTAGGATGGTGATTCCTGGTGTGGCCAGTGGGATGCAGCGCTGTCACTGTCCTTGTTCCTGAAGCTGTGCTGACTGTGGTGGGGGTTATTGGTGTTTGGGGCACTGGCCCAGTGCTGGCAGGTGATGGGAGGGGCTCACCTTGGTACCTGCAGCCACTGTGCTCCTATGGCCCCTTGCCCATGTCCTGCCATTGCCATTGCCCTCATCAACAGTGGGCAAGGTTCTTGACCAGCACTCTTACGGAAGCTGCCACCTAGGCAGGGCAGGGCTGCTACTGCCCAGGAGCTCAGGCTTGGGGCCCTACTTGGAGTTAGTCACATCCACAGTCTTCTTGTGCTTCCAGTTACTTGTACTTCTTGGATTTCTCCCTGGGCTCAGCTCTTGGGCTTTTCTCATCAAGGTTGGCCTTCCTCACTTCTTTCAAGGTGACTACAGGAAACCAAGGCAAGGCCAGGGAAGCATGTCAGCAACCCTGGGGCTCTTCCTTGCTGTCAGGTACTGCTTTCACAAACACCAAGGAGGGGACACTCACTTCATTCCGTCAACCTTGCTTATCCTGCAGACTATGCCACTTGTTAGGGTTGGGGGGCTGAAAGGATTTTGTCATGGTTGGAGTCCCCAAAGAATGCATGCAAAGATGTCTGCTTTAGATATCAGCAACAATAGCAAGCAACGATTTTTATTATGTGGCCTGTATATATTATCCTTTATAAAGTTTACATTCTTGTGTACAGTCATAACCATATAGCATATGTGTAGTTGTCTAGGCTACATCATGCTTATAAAAGTGTACCCCATGTGTAAATACCGTATTGTCTCCCTAGTGTAAGAAATGGAAAAATATATGATTCAAAATCTATAATAAATACTATGTAAGGGTAAAAAACAGCTCAAAGAGCAAAGATAATCGGGAAGGGAATAGGCGGAAAGAGAAAAGGGAAGAGGAAAAGATATAAACCTGTATATATGTATATGTAAGATAACTAAAAAGAACACTGCTGAATGTATTCGTTATTGAGAAAGAACAGTTAATACTCACATGATTAGATCAATCTTGCATGTCTATATCTGTTAATGTAAGAAACCATTTTAAAGATAATGATGCGCAATATTGCAACCATTGTCAAGCTTCTATCTTCCGGTTTTGTAAACCTGCAATGTTGTGTATTTACTCTAGTCGTTTGTTTGTCTCTTTTGCTTGCTGTTTTTACTATATATGTCGTCTTCTTTTGGTGTTTTGTTTTGTTTTGTTTTGTTATTCTTCACTTAAATAAAAAAAAAGTGTACCCCACTGTTCACCTGTAGCAAACAGCAGACTCATGTCCTTATATGTCCTCAGAGGCCCTGAGATTTGAAGCAATCCCAAAGTGGCTCCCCAAAGTATGATATTTCAACACTGGCATATGACATGCACTGATCAAATCAAGGTAATCGGTATTTTCCTCTTCTATGACTTTCTTTGTTTGGAGTATTCTTGCTCCTCTCTCCTACTTGTTCATAAAATATATCGTAAATTATTGTGAACCAATGGTTACCAAGCTGTCTCATAAAATTTATTCTATCTAACTGAATTTTGGTTCTTCTATCCTTCCTCACCTTCACCTCTCCCAACCTCTAGAAATCACCATTCTACATTCAGATTGACATTTTTTAGCTTTCACCTATGAGAGAGAATACCCAGTACATCTCTGTGGGCCTAACTTATTTCTGGAAATGAATAGTATTTCAGTATATAATGTTTCAGTGTGTGTTCTTCTTATCCACTCATCAGGTGGTGGGCACTTGGATTGATTCAATTATCTTAGCTATTGTGAATAGAGCTACAACAAACAAGGAAGTGCAAGTTTCTCTTTTATACACTGATTTCAAATCCTTTAAATATATACCCAGAAGTGATATAACTGGGTCAAATAGTGGATCTATTTCTAGTTTTTTGAAAACCTTCCATAGTATTCTCCATAATGGCTGCATTAGCTTACATTCTCACCAATGATTACATTCTCCTCTACATTTTGACAAGCATTTTTTTTGTCTTTTTAACCACAGCCATTTTTATGGGGGTGAAATACCTCATTTTGGTTTTGATTTAAAGAAAAGGCATCCAAAAGAAATAAGAGGTAAAGATGTGAGTGTGTGTGTGTGTGTGTGTGTGTGTGTGTGTCCCTTCATGTGGAGGAAGGAGGGCAGAGAAGCAGCAGTGGAAAATGAGCTTTAATACTACCAGTAATGATGAGGGAAGAACCAGATTACTGGGGGTTCAACAAAAAGACAATCATTACTTAAGCAAAAAGTAACACTTGGGCCTCCAAACACCAGCTTTCTAGCTTCACTGCTTGGGAAGACATGCAACCCATCCGGTAGGTGCTGTTGCCTGACACTGAACCAATGTCACTCATTAATTCTGCACATATCTGTTATTTTCTTTCCCTCTTTCATTAGGTATATTTAAGTAGATAAAAATATCTCTACATCCTCTGCCTTCTCCATATAGGCACTACTATATTTGCTCATGTAAATCTTTGCTCTTCTTTGCTTTCTCATTTGTCTTCTGTATGGTATCAGCTCTATCCTAATGTATGACTCTCAAAGTGTGCTTCAACTTATCCACATTCCTTACTTTCTAAATATTCTACACAAAGTACCTAGCTGGATGTAGCCCTGTTTTATTGAATGCACTAAGTCTAAAACTGATACCAACATCTCATCCAAATAAACTTTCCTTTGCAAGGTCCCTATTTCTACTGGTAGCATGGTGAATTGTTCAGTTTCATAGGCTAGAAAATAGTTTTATAGATGCATCCATCCTTTTATACTTTTTTCCACCTGCCATGAAAAAGCTGCACTGTTCTTTTGAGACATGTGTTTTTTCTGTGTGATTTATTTTGTTTCCTATAACTTTGCACAGACCCCTTCCTTGTGGCCTTTAAGTTTTTGAGTACCCCTTGAATATGAAGACATGGTTGGAGGATCAAGAAGTCCCAGAGATATAGAAGGCCAGAGATAACCAATGAAAGTCATTGTTATGCAGAATTTATGTACAGGTTTTAGAATCCTAGTGATAAGGATTTGACTGGATCCTATTAACTTATGAAGTTCCTTTTGTATATCTTAGTATTCTTATTTTTGACACAAATATAATATCCAACTTCAGAAGTATTAAAGAGAACTAAATGAAATAATATATAGCAAAATAAGAATATATTATTTAGCACATGAGAGGTACTCAATAACTCAGAGCAATTATTTCTTATCTGAAAGCATGGATGGAAGCATTAGAATTTAAGATAAATTACAAAGTAATGAGGCAAGAATCAATGAAGGACAGATAATGAAGTTAAAGGATGATAAAAAGTAATACAAAATGAAATGATGATAAAAGTAGTTTACACATGAATATAAGCTCAGAATGTGTTTGTGCAGAACTTGCCCTCTTGTGCTTTTGAGATTGAAAATCTTGATTAGACAATGCACTGGTCCAAGAAGGAGAATTGGGTCCAGTCTGCACTTGAATGCAAGCCCAACAAAGCCCAGGCTAGATCTGCCAAACTGCAATCATGCCACCAACTAATGAGAAAGAATAAATGATTATTGCTTTAGGACAATGGATCTTGGAACGACTTTCTATGTAGCATTTTTCTGGAAATAACTAACCAGTACAAGCATCACATATTTTATTAGCCACCCAGGGAAACATAAGCACTATCTTTACTTCTTCCCTGTTGCTAGTTTCTTAAATGCTAATACAAGCATGCTAATTAATTTGAATTCACGTAAAAAATTTGAGTTATTCAATTTCTTTTATAATCTAATGAATTTTTCTATGGATTTATGTATATCACACATAAGTGAAAATTCAACTTATCTTACCAGAATGTTGGCTCTCATATATTCATCACTGTCATTAGTTCACTATTTTTTCTTTCTTTGCAATATTTAATGATGCAAAGCAGACAAAAGAAGGGACATAACTTACACAAATGGAAACAAACCATTCCTTTGTAATTTCTCCCTTAGAAAGGAATGATTAGCATTACTGTATTTATTTCAATAACTCCTGTCAGTTCCTCCAATACGAAATGATTTGTTGTCTCCTAAGTTTGAATGTCAACAAATTTATTGTGTTAACTATAGAAAAAATATAAAACAAATACTTTCATTTCTTTTCATCTGCATTATTAATATATTTCCATCATTTTGAAATATTATGGCATGGATAGCCAGCATAGGAGGGGAGAAGCAGCCCGGCCAGTCCCGCATGCATGCTGGCTGCCATCAGGACCCTGCGTAGCCAGTGCAAGCCAGAAGAACCAGCCAGCCATGTCTTGGAAAGTCATGAGTGTCTAGAGAAGCTCCCCACCCCTCACCCCACTGCCTCCTGGGGAACATGGGTTAGGAGAAACACAGGTGCCTGACCCATCCCCCTACACTGTGGATAGGTAGCCAACATGGGAAGTGCCTGGGACCCCACAACCCACTTGTCAGGAGGAATCCAGGAAAATGTCAAGGCAAAGGAACAAAAGATGACCATAACAACAACAAAAAAAGATAGTCATATAGCTGGTTTCTCTTGATTCACTGAGGGGAAAGTTTTGTGCTAATAATTTTCTGGACAATGTTTCAAGTCTATATCTTACACCCTAAATAACTGCTATGAATATAACAATATGCAATGTGTTGATTATTGTTACTCTCCTATTGGCTTTTTGTGAAATTCTGTCTTACTTTAATTTCTTACTTTTCTTCTGTTTAAAATTAAAAAATAAAGGCGATCTCTGGCTTCCAG
This sequence comes from Dasyprocta punctata, assembly GCA_004363535.1. Classification (NCBI taxonomy): domain Eukaryota; kingdom Metazoa; phylum Chordata; class Mammalia; order Rodentia; family Dasyproctidae; genus Dasyprocta; species Dasyprocta punctata. Next base: position 199,992 of record RJWM01000035.1, on the reverse strand, counting down.
CCCAAACATAACAAGTCCAGGAGAAATGGACATGGTAGAAAGCAGAAGTCACACACTTAAAATTTCTGGGATGATGGCAACTGAAGTAAGGAAACTACTTCATGAGACTGTAAAAAAAATCAGATCAGAAATAATATCTCATATTGTTAGTGGGCGTGTAGACTGGTGCAGCCACTATGGAAATCAGTGTGGAGATTCCTCCACAAGCTAGGATTAGAGATTCCATTTGACCCAGCTATCCTGCTTCTGTGCATTTTCCCCGAAGAATTGAAAACATCATACCGAAGTGATATTTGTGCACCCATGTTTATAGTAACACAATTTGTAATAGTCAAATCTTGGAAACAAGTCAAGTGCCCATCAATCAAGGAATGGATAAAAAAGATGTGGTATTTTTATACAATGGAGTACTACTCAGCTATCAAGAAAAATTGCATTGAGACTTTTATAAGTAAATGGACATGACTTGAGACCATACTCATAAGTGAAATAAATCAAACCTACATGTGTAAATACCATATTGTCTCCCTAGTGTAAGAAACTGAAAATGTATACATGATCCAAAATCTACAATGAATACTATATAAGGGTCAAAAACTGCTCAAAGAGCAAAAGTAATTGGGATAGGGGAAAGGAGGCATGAAGGAAGGGAAAAGGAAAGACATAAATTTGTACATATGTATACATAAGATAGCTAAAATGATTATGTACTAGTTATTGGAAAAAAATAGTTAATACTTATATGATTAGATCAATTTTACATGTCTATATCTGTTAATCTAAATAACCCTTTTGAAAGTATTGATATGCACTATTACAACCATTGTCAAATTCCTATCATCTTGTTTTGTAAACCTATAATGCTACTGCATTGGATTTGTTATTGTTGTTTGTTTGTCTCTTTTGCTTTTTGTCTTTCTTGTCTGTGTCTTCTTACTCTTAAATAAAAAAAATAATATCTCAGGTAAAAGAAGAAATAATAAATATAATAAAAGGATTGCTGAGCATGTCTAAAGAAAACATAGATAAAAACAAAAGCGGAGCATAGGAGAATGAGGGAAACCTTGAAGGAACAATATTTAGAGAAGAACTAGAATGCATGAAACAGACTCAAAGATGTATCTAGGAAATTAAAAACTCCATTGAAAGCTGGCAAAACTGCTTGAAAGAAACTGAAGATAGACTTTCAGACCTTGAAGACAGGATATCAGTTAGTGATCGCGAAAGGAAAGATCTCCTAAAAATGACAAAGAACCAGGAAATAACAATTCAGCAGCTGCAAGATGATGCAAAGAAAAATAATTTAAGAGTGATAGGTGTCAGTGAAAAAGGAGTTAATACAAATGACCTAAAGAAAATATTTACAGAAGTAACAGCTGAGAACTTCCCAAGCCTGGAAAAAGGACTTGACATACAGATAAGTGAGGCATACAAACACCAACTAGCCATAACCAAAATAAATCTACACCCAAACATATAATAATCAAGATTCCAGAAATTCAGCACAAGAACAGAATATTAAAAGTTGTCAGAGAGAGAGAGAGAAAAAAAAAAAAAACAGATCACCTATAAAGGAAAACCCATCAGAATCATGACAGACTTCTCAACACAAACCATCAACTCAAAAGAGCTTGCAGTGAAGTGTTTCAAGTCCTGAAAGAAAACAACTTACAATCTAGATCAATGTACTATGTTTCAATCAACTATGTTTCAAAATTAACGAAGAAATAGGATACTTCCACAACAAAGAACAACTGAAGGAATATATGACCACCAAACCAACCCTACAAAGAGTACTGAAGGATATTCTAGAGAGATAAAAATGACAATGGTCCCAGGAACAGCATCAAAGTGGGATCACCAAGAAAGGCAGACAATTGAATGGAGGGGAAAGATAGGGAGCCAGTGGCATGAAAATGCATAGCAGAGACAAACCAGTGCATGTTGGTCATAAACATTAATGTAGATGGCCTCAATTCACCAATAAAAAGAAACACAGGCAGAGTGGATCAAGAAACAAGATACATCAATATGTGATATACAAGAAACACATTTACTTGAAAGGAAATTCATGGATTGAGAGTCACAGGAGAGAAAACAATGCTCCATGAGACAGGGAACCAGAAAAAAGCAGGGTAGCTTGCCCATCAACTGCAAAAGAAATAAGAAAGATATGGCATTTTTATACAATGGAAAGCTACTCAGCTATAAAGAAGGATAATCATGAGGCTCTATAGGTAAAAGGATGCAATTTGTGATCATGCTCTTGGGTGAAAAGGTCTGGACCCACAGAGGTGAACATCATGTCTCCCTAGTATAAAAAATTGAAGGTGCTAGTGGGATTCAAAATATACAACAGATACTGTGAAAGTGAAAGGGGAGGAAACATCTAAAGAGAGAAGGTGGTAGCCATTGTTAATTCCCTATTATTGTCTTAAAGTCTTATATCATTTTCATTGTTTTGTTTTGATTGGTCTTATTCTGTTTTGTTTGGTTTGATTTGATTTTATTATATCTGATGGCATGGGCAGCTATTTTGAAGATAACGAGTTATACTATGGTAGCCATTGTTGATTTTCTATTATCTTGTTTTGAAATCTATATCACTTTCACTGTTTTGTTTTGATTGGCTTTATGCTGTTATATTTTGTTTGGTTTTATTTTCCTAAAAATAAAAGAAAGAAATATTATGAATTACTCATAATATCAAAGCAACCTTGTTAACTTATAATTAACGTTTATTGTAAGAGTCATTTGAGACATTACTGAGGCCACATCATGGATAATACACTCTGTTAGGTGATAGAAAAACAGCATCAATTCAGACTGAAACACTCCTCACTCTCATGGAACTCAATATTTTACATCACAGCAGAAGAAGGAATAAGAGACATTAAACAATACATTACACAATCAATTGTGTAATTGGAATTGCAAAATCATGTTAAAGAAGTAGTGGAAAATCAGGTAAAGTTTCCCTGAGGAAGTGACATTTACATATAGAGCTGATAACTATGATCTTTCCTAAACAAAGCTGTCAGCGAAAATTTGAAAATGGAAAAGACAATTCTTTTTTTTTTTTTTTTTTTTTTGCGGCACCGGGGATTGAACTCACAATCCTCGCGCCTGCCAGGGCAGGCGCTTAAGGCACTGAGCCAAACTCCCAGCCCTGGTTTTTTTGAGGCAGGGTCGCACTATGTAGCTCAGGCCAGCCTTGCGCTCGCGTTGTAGCCCAAGCCGGCCTCGAACTCACAACGCTCCGCCTACCTCAGCCTCCCGAGTGCTGGGGGAAAAGAAAATTCTGAGCAAAGAGAAGAGCGCACATAAGGGAAAGAAGGTACATTGTGCATGGATCTCAGAAAAAAGGCCCTTGAAGGAAAAGCAAGTAAAAGTGTAGATGAGTCTGGGGGGATTAAACAACTCCCACAGTTCAGAAGGGGTGGTGATATTGGTAGGCCAGTGCTGCTGACAGAGCTGCATGAAGCACGTAGATTTGACCTGATAATTAAGGTGAATAGATGAGAGATTGGAGGTGATAGATGAGGCAGAGGGAATTATCTCTATTATTTCCCAAGTTTTTTTTTTTATTAAGTAGGTGGTTTTGGTACTCATTTAGATTGAGAAATTTTAAAAAACTCAGTCATACTGAGAGTAAAATACACACATTATGTTTTAAACATATTAAATTTGCTTAAGGTAGCAAAGTTGAAATGCACAGTTCACAGACACATGGAACTAGAACAGACATCAGCAAATTATGGTTCCCAGATCAGATATTACCACCCCTTGTTTTTATAAGTAAAATTTGATTGAACATGGTCAACTCATTTATTTATGCCTTTTTGCTTTAACAGCAGAGGTAAATGATAGTTGCAATAGATACAGTTTGGCCTCTAGAGTCTAAAATATTTACAGTATGGTCCTTTACAGGAATATTTTACTGGCTTATAAATTGAAGCAGGGTTTGCAGAGTTATCAGCATGTCAATCATAATTAAAATTATAGGAATAAGTATATAGGATGGAAAGAACCTAGAATACTGTAGATGGAAGGAGAAAAGTAAAATTGGACAAGCTGGCAAAAAGACTGAGAAGAAGTGGCTTCACAAGTAGAAAAGAAATACATGAATTCTGTCATTTAATTGAAAAATGAGGAGTGCAAAAATATCAGTGGTTAACTGATATGAGTTGTTGTTGATCTTAGAAAACAAAAACCATTCTGATGATGCAATCTGGACAGAAATCATACTGAGTTGAGTTGAGTCAAAGAAGACAATTCTTTCAAGAAGCTTAGAAATTAAGGGAAGGGAAATCCAGGAGTTACTTGAAGAGCAAATTTGCATGAGGGAAGATCTTTATAAAAAGTGAAGAGCTTAATAATTTTAAACCTTAAAGAGAAGAAACTAGTAGAAAGGGAGCAGTTGAAGAAACAGGAGACAGAGGAAGACCCAACATCACAATTTATCTGATAAGGCAGGAAGGGATGAGATTCATTTTATGGGAGGATATTAGGGATGAAGCAAGTGAAGGGAAAGGATGAGTGTAGTAGGTCTGAAGTTCTACAGTGTTTACACTGGAAAGCCGAAGGGTATTTCTATCTGAAACCTTCTAAGTTCACTGAGAATGGGAGGCTGTGTCACTGAAGAGTGAGGGGGTATGAGGTGGTGAATGAAGCAGAAGTTATGAAAAGTGGAAAAATACAGAACATTTGAAATAAATGTTTGAAGCTAGACATTACTATAATTGCTGCATTAGTTGCAATTTGAAGAGCACTGAATTCTCTTTGCTAGTCTGTTATCAAATAACGAAAATTTTCCTCACATCTGGCTCAGCTGTATGCTTTCAGGAAGGAGAGAAATACATCCTTCATAACAAGATTGAGTCAATTACTGAAATTAAATCTTTAATTTTGACTGTGAATTGAAGTATCTAAATATCAATTTACACCCTATGATTATAAAATCTAGAGCATTTTTAAAGTGCTCTGCAAAGCTGGAAGAGAGATTTGAATGGCTGCCAAAACAAAGAGATCCCTCTATAAGAAAGACTGACCATGAGGTTTGGGGGGAAATGTGTATTACTTGTGTATTTGTTTGTACTAACATTTCTATCTGTTATTCCCACCAAGGGATTTGACAAAGTAGCCAAAAATATTTTAATCAATTTTCATGTACTTATCTGATTATTCAGTATGTTTCTTTATAACTAGGATTCTACAGCTCCAGTTAAACATCACCTCTTGTGAGAAAGTGTTATGAAAGGCCACTTTCACCTATGCAGGAGAGTTTTTGGATGTACTGCATCTTTTGTTTCTCCCTCAGGTGTCCCAATAATTGTTCTTTCTACTATGAATGAAAAATGTAAGTAGTCATAAAAACTTACCACTAGAGAACACGAAAATTATTATTTGTTATGGCTTATACATTGTGTCAAATTGAGAAGTCTAGCAACTTAATTAAGTAATGCAGCAGCTCTTCATCCTGGGGTGTAGTGTTCATTGTGTCAGTTTGAGAAAGTCAGAAGTTTAACTGAGAGACTCAGCAGGGAGCCAGAGTTCTTACTTTGTAAATATCCTCATCCTATGCAAAGGAAGGCAAGGAGAGTTCTGAATGCTACATCCACCGGGGGTGGGGATGAGGGGATGGGGGTTTGTCCTGTGTACAATGTAAGGGAGGAAAAGAGGCTTGCTCTTTCCCCCTTTTGCTCCAGCTGCTGCCTAGAAGTGTTGCCCCAAAGCCATGCCACCCTGCTTTTGGAGCCAGCTGATTATGGACTGAAACCTCCACAAACAGAGAGCTAAATAAACCTTTCCTTCCTTCATTTTGGGTGTCAGGTGTTTTGTCCCAGCAGCAAGAGAAAAGTAACCAAGACATTATTCTTCTAAAAATTATTGGTGTTATTATCTCTAAATGGATGACTTTTCATTAAAGATTGAAAATCTTTTCTGTTTTTTAAATTCAAGTAAATACATAAAAACATGTGAATGCTGTATTATTGGAATTGGAAACAATTGTGACCTCATTTTGACAAAGAACTGAATTTGTGTGTCTATATACATGTCTATATGTGACCACATGAATTTATACACGTATATATCATCATAATAAACTCACTGAAAAAGAAATAAGAAAAGCAATACCATTCAGAAGAGCATCAAGGAAAATTAAATACTTAGGAATTAATGCAATCAAGGAAGTGAAAGACTTCTACAATGAAAACAACAGTACTCTAAAAAGGATCAAAGAGGACATCAAAAATTGGAAAGATAGCCTCTGTTCCTGGATAGCCAAAACAAATATTGTCAAAATAGCCATACTTCCAAAACTGATACACAATTTTAGTTTAGTTGATGACAGCCATAGTTTCTAGGGTAAGACCAATTCTTTTTGATTTGCTTTTTTTTTTTTTTTTTTTGGTACTGGGAATTGAACTCACAACCTCAGGCCTGCCAGGCAGGCATTTAGGTCACTGAGTTAAGTCCCCAGCCCTATTTTTTTAAGACAGGGTTTCACTGTGCAGTTCAGGCTTGCCTTGAACTCACAAGGATCCTCCTGCCTCAGCCTCCTGTGTGCTGGGATTAAAGGTGTGCACCACCACGCCTGGCTTGATTTGCATTTTCTGCAGCCAGTGAAGCTGAATATTTTTTCATATACTTATTGGCCATTTCCACTTCTTTTGAGAAATGTCTATTAATTTCAATTGCCCATTTTTTATTGGGAATTTTATTTTGGGGGAGTCTAATATTTTTATGTTCTTTATATATTCTTGATATCACTGTTTTGTTTGAAAAGAGCTGACAAAAATTTTCCCATTCTGTAAGTTGACTCTTCACTCTATTAGTTGTTTCTTTTGCTGTGCAGAAGTTTCTAATTTGATAAAATTCTACTTGTTGGTTGTTGGTGTTATTTCTAGTGAAACTGGCATTTTATTTAGAAATTTCTTTCCAGTGCCTATGTCTTCAATTGTTTTGTGTATTTTATCTTTCACAGATTCAGCATTTTTATTTTTGTTTTGTTCTATTTCTTGAGACAGGGTCGCACTATGTATTTCAGACTGGCTTTGACCTCACTATGTAGCCCAGGCTGACCTTTAACTCACTGCCATCCTCCTATCTCAGCCTCCCAAGTGCTGAGATTATAGGCATGTGTTACCATGCCCAGCATTTCTACTTTAATATCTAGGTTTTTAAATCCATCTTTATTTTAGTAGAGGATGAGAGATATGGGTGTAGATACAAATCTTCTGCATGTGAGTTACCAGCTTTCCCAGTACCATTTGTTAAAGGGGTATTTTTTCTTTTTGCCTTTTCATCAAAGACCAGATGGTTCCATGTACCTAGTGTTATTGCTGCAACCTCTATTCCATGAAACCACGTGAGTTGTGTGTGTGTGTGTGGGGTGGCACAGTACCATGCTCTTTATCACTGTTGCTTTGCAATATACCTTGCAATCTTGAATATGATGCCTCTTACTTTTTGTTGCACAGAATTGTGGCTATTCTGTTTTATTTCTTCTTCCATATAAATTTTAGGGCTGCTATTTATTTTTAGTTTTGTAAAGAATGCTTCTGGTATTTTGATTTGGACTGCACTAAAATATACATGGCATTTTGACAATATTGGTTCTGCTTACCTGGGAACAGGGAGTGTTTTTCCATCTTCTGATGTCTTGTTTAATTTCTTTTTCAAAGTACTATAGTTTTTGTTATAGAGGTATTTCATTTCCTTGGTTGGATTAATGTGGAATTATCAATTAATTTGAAGTTATTGTTTTTTATAATTTTTTTTAAATTTTATTTTAAAGATAGTAAAATCCAACAAGAGATAACAGAGCAATCAAAACAAAGCAGTAGAACTGGCATAGAACTTCAAAGAGAGATACTATGAAAACAAAAGCTACTATATTGTATCTTGTTACTTTCAGAATAGTTGACCATTCCATCAGGCATAGCAAAAACAAACCAAAAACAAAACACAATAAAACCAATAAAAACAGGATGTGAAATAAAGAAAAGAAAAAAAAAGGAAATGAAAATTAAACAAAATTAAGCAAAACAATGAGAACAATATTGGGGCTCGAAGACAAGACAGAGGACAATCCCACATATTTGCCACACTACACAATGTCATTTACCCAAGAAATGCTGAGACTGCAGGCACCAGGTCTGCAAAAAACCTAACAATACAAGCATTTAGTTGCTTTATGTACCTTAGTTGCTATGAACTTAGCAGGTCCTCTGAGCAAGCAGGATGCTTATGGGGGCGGCGGGGAGAGGTCCTTGATTCATAGCCCGCGTGCTGGTAGGCCTTTGGGACACAACTCTCTTTTTCTTCCTGGAGTTTGCGCAGTTACGCAAACTCACCAGGGAGGCAGGCGGAATTTCTGCTGGTTACTGCCTCTCGGCCCAACATGGAGGGTTCTCAAAAGGCACATAGTTCTCTCCCTGAGGTCCGCGTGGTCGTGCAAACTCAGCAGGGCGGCAGGCGGGGTTTCTGCTGGTTGCTGCCTCTTGGCCCAATGAAGTTATTGTTAATGGTATTGTTTTTCTAATTTTTTTTTCTTAGTTGGTTCATTGTTAGTATACAGGAATGCTACTGTTGATTTTTTTTAATCCTACCACTTTGCTGACTGTTTGTTAGATCTATGAGTCTTTTGTTGAAGTTTTTTGGGTCTTTAATGTAAAAGGATCATGTCACTGGCAAACAGTTTGAATTGTTTGTTTCCATTACATATTCCTTTTCTTTCTTTCTCTTGTTTGATTACTGTGGCTGAAGTTTGTAGTACTATATTGAACAAGACTGATGAGAGTGAACATTCATGTTTTTTATTTTAGGGAAAGAGATTTTAGCTTTTCCCCATTTAGTATGATTTTGGAAGTGAGTTTGTCATAAATGGGTTTTGTCAGACATAAGGTCCTTCTGTATCTATTTCATCAGAGTTTTACAATGAATGGATGTTGAATTTTGTCTTAGGTTTTTTTCTGCATCTATTTAGATGATCATGTGATTTTTGTCCTTGCTTCTATTTATGTGATGTATTAGATTTATTGATTTGCATGTAGTGAATGATCTTTGCATCCTTGGGATGAAGTCTACTTCATCATGATGCATGATCCTTTTGATTTATTACATTTTGTTTGTCAATATCTTGTTGAGGAGTTTTGTAGTCATACTCATTAAGGAGATTGGCCTGTAGTTTTCTTTTTTGTTTAGTCCTTGTACCTCGTGGCATCTGGGTAATGCTAGCTTCCAAGAATGAATTTGGCAGTAGTTCTTCCCCTTCAATTTCACAGAAATGTTTGAGAAGTATTAGAGTTAGATCTTCTCTGAAGTGCTAGTACTATTCTGTGGTGAATCCATGAGTCCTCCTTAGCTTTTCTTTTTTGATAGGGTTGTTATTACTGTTTTGACCTGATTGCCCGTTTTTGCTCTATTCAGTTTTTATATCTTTTTGGTTCAATTGTAGCAAATCCTATGTGTCTAGGATTTTTTCCATTTCTTTTTTCTCCAATTTATTTGAATATGTTTTTAAAATGGTTTTTTAGGACTGAAAGTTTGGCTCAGTGGCTTAAGTGCCTGCCCTGCAGGCATGAGGTTGTGGGTTTGATCCCCAGTACTGACAACAACAAAACAAAAAAAATGGTTTCTTACAACTTTTTGGATTTTTGTAGTGTTGGTTGTGATATTTTTTTCATTTTTAATTGTACTGATATAAGGTTTTGCTCTTTCATTTTTAGGGTAAGTTTGGCTAAGGGTTTATTAGTCTTATTTATTCTTTCAAAGAATTAACTGTTTGATTCACTGATTCTTTGTGTTTTTTTTAAGTTCCAATTTCAGACTTTGTGTTTTCATTATTTTCAGATTTGGACTGCTCTTATTTGTCTAGGCTCTTGATGCAGCATTAGGTTGTTTAGTTGGGTTTGCTCAATTCTTTTAATATGTGCACTCACAGTTACAAACTTTCCTTTTAGAACTGCTTTCATTGTATCCACTGGTTTTGGCATATTATGCTTCCATTGTCATTTGGGTCCTGAAATTTTTTATTTCATCCATGATTTCTGTGATCGACTGATTATTCAATAATGTACTGTTTAATCTCCATGTGTTTGTATAGTTTCTTTTTTTTTCTTTTTTTGCTGTTCATTTGTAGGTTCCTTCCACTCTGATCCAATAGTAGGCAGGGGATTCTTTTGGTTTTTGTATCTACCTGAGCAAGTTTTATGGATTAAGATATTTGTTTTGGAAAGAGTTCAATGTACTGAGAAAAATTTGCATTCTGCTTTTGTTGGACGAAATACTTTGTAGATATCTGTGAAGTCCCTTTGTTCAATGGTGTGATTTACCTCTGATATTCTTTGCTAAGTTTTTGACTGGTTGACATGTCTGAATGTGACAATGGGGTACAGAAATCCCTTGGTGTGACAGTATGATGTCTACCTGTCCTTTTGTGCCCAGTTTTTGTATTATGAAGTTGGGTATGTCACATTTGGTACATAAATATTTAGAATTGTTGTCTCTTCCCACTGAATTGTTCCCTTTATGAATTTGTAGTGGCTACCTTTGTCTCTTCTAGTCACTTTGGGCTTAGGGTTGGATACACTCCAGTGGGAAGCAATGAGGGTGGGTGGGAAGAATCCCCTGAACTTCATGCCAGCACTGTCAGAGAAAACCCCCTCAGAAAATCACACAGCTCTTTGGGCTGGACTCTACTGCCTAACCTCTTCATTGGGGAAGTCTATGAGTAGCCCAACCCATCCTCACAGCTGTGTCTTGTGGCTATCTCCCACCTAGTCACTGTGGTAGGGTGACTCAAAAAACACAGAAATATAGTTGTTCTGTGACTTCTGATTCCAAGAGTAGTTCAGTCTTAAATAACCCCTTTGCAATATGGCTCCTGATTAATCACTCAAATACAGTGGTTTCTGTAGTAGAAACTTTTCCAACTTATGTGTCATGTGCAGAGTCCCTTTCAGAATAAAATGTCACATTGCATTTCCAGTTTACAATAGCTGTGAGCTTTTCCAGGACTAGCACTGCATGCCCACTACATTGTTTCTCCTTGGAGCTGCTGACCCTGAGTTTACCTGTTTTTTGGAGACAGGATTAAGACAGACTGCTTATTTTTTTCCTCTGCATTGTCTTCAGTTTTTCCAGTTTCTTTGTGATTTCTAGCTTCCCTGTTTCTCTTTCTTGATTCCTGGATCTCTTCTTCCTTCTTACTTCACTCACTGCTATCTTCCAGGTGTCTCAATTGCAAGTCCTGGAGAGACTGGGGTATACTGCTGGCATTTATTTTCACCAAGCTGGGCAATCTTGATTGCTTGAATGGAGAGTGAACGCACATATCCTAGGGCATGGTCATCTTTATTTTAACTTTTTATTTATTTTTTCCAGTTGTTTTTTAATTAAAGAGAATAAAAGACACAGAAAAGCAAAACCAAAAGCAAAAGAGACAAACAACAACAAAAAATCCAATACAATAACAGTATAGGTTTACAAAACAAGATGATAGGAATTTGACAATGGTTGTGATATTGCATATTGTTACCTTCAAAAGAGTTGTTCAGATTAACAGATATAGACATGTAAAACTGATCTAATCATATGAATATTAACTGTTCTTTTCCAGTAACTAATGTGTTTAGTAATACAGTCATTTTAGCTATTGTATGTGTATATATAATATATATATATATTATACACAAATTTATGTCTCTTTCCTTTTCCCTTCCTTCTTTCCCCATCCCAATTACTTTTCCTCTTTAAGCAGTTTCTTACCCTTACACAGTAGTTATTGTAGATTTTGGATTGTATATATTCAGTTTCTTACAGTAGGGAGACAGTTCAGTATTTACACATGTGAGTTTCATTTATCTCACTTAGGAGTATGGTCTCAAGTTATGTCCATTTACTTATAAAAGTCTCAGTGCAATCTTTCTTGATAGCTGAGTAGTACTCCATTGTGTAAAAATACCACATCTTTTTTATCCATTCCTTGATTGATGGGCACTTGGCTTGTTTCCCAGATTTGGCTATTTCAAATTGTGTTACTATAAACATGGGTGCACATATATCACTGTGGTATGATGTTTTCAGTTCTTGGAAAATGCACAGAAGTGGGACAGCTGGGTCAAAAGAAATCTCTAATCTTAGCTTCTTGAGAAATCTCCACACTGATTTCCAGAGTGATTACACCAGCCTACACTCCCTCCAATAGTGAAGAAGAGTTCCGTTTTCCCCACAGCCGCTCCACCATTTGTTATTGGTTAATTTCTTGATCTTGGCCATTCTTTCTGGGTTGAGATGGAATCTCAGTGTTGTTTTAATTTGCATTTCCCAAATAAGCATTGATGTTGAACATTTTTTCATATATTTGCCATTTGTATTTCTTCATCTGAGAAATGTGTATTCATCTCAGCTGCCCACTTTTGGATTGGGTCTTTGAATTCTGGGTGCCTGACTTTCTTAAATTCTTTATATGTTTTAGATAGAAGTCCTTCATCTGAGGGACAGTTGGATAAGATATTTTTCCAATTTGTGGGTTTTCTTTTCACTCTGTTGGAGATTTCCTTTGACATGCAAAAAGTTTTTAATAAGACAAGATCCCAGTTGTTGATTCTGGGAAGTATTTCTCGTGCAGTTTGATGTTTGTTCATGAACTCTTTGACTACTTCTATGTCGTCATGATTTTTACATATTTTGTCTTCCAGCAGATTTAGTATTTCTGCTTTAATATTCAGATCTTTGATCCATTTTGACTTTAGTGCATAGTGATAGATATGGATCTAGTTTTAGTTTTCAGCATATGGAAAGTCAGTTTCTCCAGCACCACTTATTAAAGAGGCTATCTTTCTTCCAGTATATGTGTTTGGCCCCTTTGTCAAAGATGAGGTGGCTGAGTGTGTTTCTAGTTGTGGCTGTATCTTCTGATCTATTCCATTGATTCTCAGGTTTGTTTTTATTCCAGTACCATGCTGATTTTATCACAGTAACTTTGTAATATAATTTCAAGTCAGAGATTGTGATGCCTCCTGTCTTACCTTTGTTGCCCAGAATTGCTATTCTAGGTCTCTTCTGGTTCCAGATGAATTTTAAGGATGATTTCTCTAGCTCTGTGGTCCGCAAGTGGTATCTTGATTGGGATTGCATTAAATCTGTGTAACAATTTTAGTGGTTTCATTTTGCTATTGTTCTTGGGATTGTAGTTATCTTTGTCTCTTTCTAGAGTGTCTTTCAATACTCTTTGTAGTGTTGGCTTGGTGGCCATGAATTTCTTCAGTTTTTCTTTGCCGTGGCAGTAACTTATTTCTCCATTAATTTTTAAAGATAGTTTTGCAGGATCCATCAATCTGGTTTGAAAGTTGTTTTCTTTCAGGATTTGAAATACTTAACTCCAAGCTCTTAACTTGAAGGTCTGTGTTGAGAAGTCTATTGTGATTCTGATAGGCTTTCCCTTCATAGGTGATCTGTTTCTTTTCTCTGACAGCTTTTAGTAGTCTCTTCTTGTGCTGAATTTCTGATATCCTAATTATTATAAATCTGGGTGAAGATTTATTTTGGTATGATTAATTTGGGTCTCTATACCTCACTGATCTGTGTATAAGATTCTCTTCCCATGTTTGGAAGATTTTCTGCTATTATTTCTGCAAATAGTCTTCACAAGTCATTCATATTGACTCCTGCTTTTTTGTTGACACCTATCACTCTTACATTGTTTCTCTTGCCATCATCTTGCAGCTGTTGAATTGTTGTTTCCTGGTTCCTTGCTATTTTTAAGAGATCTTTTGTTTTATGATCCTAAGCTTCCATGCTGTCTTCAAGGTCTAAGAACCTATATTAATGTGATTTTCCCAACTTTCAGTGGAAATTTGAATTTCCTGAATATTTCTTTGAATCTGTTTCATGCATTTTAATTGTCTTATATTGTTCAAAGTTTCCATCATTTTCTTCTATTCTTTAATCTTGATCTTCTTTAGATACACACAGCATTTCTTTCATAATGTTTGTCATCTCATTTTTAACCTGAGAGATTATTTCTGATCTGATTTCCTCTATAGCTTCATGGAGTTATTTACTTCAGTTGCTATCATTTCAGAAAGTTCAGTTGTACCATTTCCAGTGCCTTCCATTTCAATGTCTCTTGGGTTTGTTCTCAGTGGGCTGGAGGACTGAGACTGCATCTTGCTCTTTTGTTATTTTCCTCTGGGACCTGTGTGGCTGGCCAGGCAGCCTCATGGTGGATTGCACTGGAATGCTGCGCTTGGTAGAGCTTCAATCCTCCAATATCCCTGTGGCTAGCCAGGGTGCACCCCCAAACTGTGGCACCAGAGCCTTGTGCTCTGTGGCCTGTGAGGCTGTGTGTTCCCCTGATGTACTTTGTTGGGTTGCTCTGGGACACTGCGCTGGGCAGAACTTGTATCCTCCTGCAGCTAGCAGGGGCACACCCCCAGAGTGTGTCACTGGGGCCTAGAACCTGGCTGCGTAGAGTTCAGAACTTCTGCAACTGAGGTGGCTAGGAGAGATGCACTCCCGGGGTGTGGCGCTGGGGCCCTGCTCCTGGCTGGGTGGAGTTCAAAGAATCCAGAACCCAGGCAGCTAGGCAGAGGATGCCCCTGAAGTGTCAACACCAGGACCTTGCATCTGGCTGGGAGGAGTTCAGAGCCTCTGAAGCGTGCCTCCAGCATATGATGCAGGGGCCTTGCTCCTGGCTGGGTGGAGTTTGGAACCTCCAGGACCTGCTGTGTGGCTAGTTGGGCCACAGCCTTAAATGATGGAGGTGGGGCCTTATGCTCTGATGGGGTGGAGCTCCAATTCTCCAAAATCCTTCGGCTATGCTAGTCGCTCCCTGATGAGCAGCTCTGGGGCTCTAGGCTGGGCTGGGCTCAGTACCTCTATGTCCTGTGAGGCCAGGCATTCCCCTGATGGACTGCACTGGGATGTTGGGCTGGGCAGAGCTTGGATCCTCTGTGCAGCTAGAGAATACGCACTCCCAGAGTGTGGCACCACTGGGACCCTGTGCCTGGCTGTGAAGAGATCAGAACTCTGGAACATGGGTTATTTTAACTTTTTAAAAGACAAATAAAATACAGCATATTCAGGGCTTAGCTCCTATGAGCCATGAAATCTACACATGGCTTTTCACTTTTTTTTTTTTTTTTTTTTTTTTTTTTTTGCAGCACCGGGGATCGAGCTCACAACCTCGCGCCTGCCTGACAGGTGCGTAAGCCGCTGAGCCAAACTCCCGTCCCTGGCTTTTCACTCTTACAAGCAAGTTATTGTGATATTCTGGCCCCTGCTTCCTTGCGCATACATGTAAGAATTTATGGTACTGGCAAACAAAATGCAGAGAATGGCCCCTAGAAAGTGTATTAAAGTGAATTAAGACTTTAGAACTTCTGTTTACATTTCGGTTTTCACCAAAAATGTAAGATTTACTAAATTTTAATACATGGAATGAAAACTGTACTTTCTCAGCATACATAAAAACTGATCAGGATACAAACTTCACGTTTGTTAAGACTGTCAATTCTGCTGTCTAACAAATTTTATATATTGACTTTAGCTAACGGTATTTGAGAGTTCCCATCTCCCTAAATTGTTTGGTGATACTGGGCATTGAACTCAAAGTACTAGAACTGAGCTACATTCCAAGTCTCTTTTTCTTTCTTTAAAGATAGCAAACAGGAACCAAGTTACAAAGTTTTCAAGGCTGGGCTTGAAAAAACTTGTGACACTCCTGCCTCAGCTATCCAAGTAGCTGGGATTACAGGCATATGTGATTTGTGTCCATTTTCCAAAGTTTTTGTACATATTTTCCACTATAAGAATTAAAACTTTGAAAATTGCTATGAAATACTGATTTTCACATTTATAATTTGGGAAGCCACATTTTTATCAGAATTCTCTCACTTAACATGACACATTTGAGTTACTTTTATTCAAAAAAAATACGCGTTATCCCAAGTTTCTCATGTCTTTTGCAAGATTTATTTCCATATAGCTTTCAATTTCTATTACTAACTCAATGGGACCTATTTTAAGTATTCTTTTTAATATTGGGAATGGAACCTTGAAGTTCTCTACCACTGAGCTACATCCCTATTCCTTTTCTTTCATTTTTAGACACAGTCTATTTAAATTGCAAAGGTTGTCCTCAAAATTGTAATTTTCCTATCTCAGGCTCCTAAGTAGCTATAACTACAACACCACCTTTTCTGGGGGTTTCCTTGTACCACCTTTGCCCACCCCCTCTCAGTTACACTAGTTATCAATAAAACTTACTTCTGGGATATGAGATAACAGGATTTTCTGACTGCCATTTCAGTCATTTCTTGACTAAGAAGTTTCAGATCTGTGACTCCTTAAAGGAGTTAAAGAAGGAATTTACAACTGGAGATTTAGAATCCAGCTTCAGGCTCTTGCTACCATACCATTCCTACCTTCTGTCACCTGTGGGTATTCTGCCTTCTTCAATTTGATGAATGACAGGACACATCTTCCAACTCACCCATATTTCTTGTTCTTTGTTCTATGAACAATGTTTTTGAACCCTGTCACTTCCCATTTCCCAAATAAAGTAGCACTGGGTGACATTTAGCTTAGTAGACTTCAACCTCTGGCTTCCCAGACTGCTTTGCAGTCTGGTACAGGACTAGGAAAGTGCCCTTTCACTGCAGCCCTCTCCTGCCATCTGGTGGTCAAGGGGTTTCTGCCATCTGTCTGCCCTGTCTACTAGAGCACACTGGGCACCCACCTGTCTGCAGCCTGTAATGCTGCTTCCACATCATAGGACTTAAAACTCTTATCTGATGGCTACTGAGACTTTTGGAAAAAAGAAACGTCAATTTTAATTGCAAAATTAGAAATGTTTTTAAATATAGACTTGCCACTGCCACTTTCCGAATGTGAGACTCCTTCCCCCCAGTACAGAGCTCTGAATTTAAATTGTATATTGTTACTATAAATTCTTTTGGACTTCAGTTAAACCAAAAGACCAAGGCATTTCCAGGGACTTTCTATACAATTTAGTTCTCTTTTTTTCTCAGTGTATAGGTTTTGTGTCCTTAGTTGCATGAGAACATCCACAAAGGCCAAGATTCTGGGTCTTCATCTTAAAATAACAACACATATGATTATTTTAACAGTCATAAATCATACTATACCAATTAGATTTTTAAGGTCATTTCTTTGAGCTTTGAAATGTAAGCAAGGGTACACATACCCATGGATCTGCCTTGGTCTTTATGGACAGTTTAGGTTCACCTTGGGCATTTGCTTTTACTATTAATGTAGACTTGCAAAAATAGTAGTGATTGTGCTTCTGCATTAGTTAGATGTTAGTCACTGTGACCAGACACTCCACAACAACAACAAAAACAACGAACCCTTAAAGGAGGAAAGATTTAATTTTGCTCACTGTTTCAGAGGTTTCAATCCAGTTGTCTATCTCCAAGGTACAAATGTCACAGTGGAAGGCATAGCAAAGGAGCTGCTCATTTCATGGCAGTCAGAGAACTAAGAGAAAGCAAGGGAGAGCTGGAGAAGTAGAGGCTGGGGACAAGATATACCCCTAAAGTCACATCCCCAGTGACCTGCCTCATCCAATTAAGCCCTACCTCCTAACAGCACATTTAGCTAAGAATTCATCAATGGATTCACCCATTTTCAAGGTTAGTATCCCATGAGCTAACAACTTCCAAAAGTCCCCCTTCCAAATTTATGAGCCTTCAAGGGAACACTTTTGATCCAAACTATAATGCCACCCCAAAACTGAATAATCCTAAATTGTAAACTTCATTTAAAATGGCTTAAAAATAGAAGGTAGAAATAAATCAGGCACAGAAAGACAAGTGCTGTATGATCTCCTTTATTTGTGGAATCTAAAAAGTTGACCTCATAGAAGTTGAGTCATTTGATGGATACCAGAGGCTGGGGAGAGTAGGAGGAGGGAGAGACAAGGAAAAATCTAATCTAGAGAGATTGAGCCACAGTTAAATAGGTACAAGAAGTTCTGGTGTGACATTGTACAGTAGGGTAATTACAGATAATAATGTACCATATATTTTTAAAGCAAGGTGAAAGGATTTTGAAAAATTTCACCAGAAAATGATAAATGTTTGGAGGTATATATATTTAATTTATATATGATAAAATGTATAGTTGTACTGAACTGTTCCACGACATCTCATTAATATATAATTTTTGTCAGAAATGAATTTGATTTTTTAAAAGCAGATGTCATATGTAACATCCTATGTAAAAATATTCAAAAAATAATCTAAGAACAATTCATAACAGCCCCTGAAAGCATTCAAATATGCAGACTTTTAGAACAAGTTTGCAGATATAATCTATCAAACTCTGATAGCATATAATTTAAAAACTAAAATTGAAAAAAAAATTCTTTACTATCTCAATCTAAGTGAACCAGAACCAAAAAGCACCTCCCTGTGAGAAGAGGTACAACATTACTTATGCATAGAAAAACAACAGAAGTTGTTAAAGATAACCTTTCCACTGACACATTTTGATAAATCTAAGCATTAAATCAGTATTTTCAAAGGGACGCTATTTGTACCCCTCTTCACATGAGATACTTGGCGAAAAACTGTCATTTGGGGAAAGGGTGCCACTGTCATCTAGTGGGAAAAGGCCAGGAATTCTAAAAATATTCTACAACATACAAGACAGACCCCCACAACAGACAGAAAGTATCATGTCCAAAATAGTGCCAACATTATGATATACAGTAGTAAATAACATAAGTCATTCTGGTAAAAAAGATTTTCTAAGAGGAAATCTAGTACACTTTAGATATGAAAGGGGAGATGGTAAAAGGTATTTATTCTCCAGCAGAACAGTGTTTGCGTTGGATTTTGGTAAGTTTCCTCTGCAGCACACTGTTTTACCAAGGCCTCTAATGCAGTAGCTGATTCTCGCTCATCACATCCATGACATCAACAGCATGGGCCACTTTAACATTCTGGGAGACACCCAGCTGATCCAACTCTACTGGAATATACTGAGAGAGGGGAGGAAAACCTTAAATCTAACCTAAGGACAAAAGCTAAATGTATACCCTTGTTTCTTCCAAAACTAATGCCCAAATGTGGGCTTTTTCTTTTGGGTGCTGTACTAGGGATTGATCCCAGTGTCTTCAGACTGAGCTGCACCAAGTCTTTCTTATTTTGAGACAAGGTCTCACTCACTAATGTCCAGGCTGAGCTCAAACTTTGATCCTCCTGACACAGTCACCCACTATTGGGATTACAGATGTGTGCCACTACATCTGGATCAAGTGTTTGACTCTCTTGGAATAAAACAGTTGCTTGCCCAATCAGTGATTGAGTACCACAGGACAGAAGCTGCTCTTAGTAAACTCTTACAAAAATAATTGGTTAAGATGTTCAGCTAGAGCTACTAGTTGGTTTAGATTGTTACAGATTAATGTCCTCCAGAGGCTGATTTTTACAGGGGCAAGATTAGTATATTAAAATGAAAATATGAGCTGGGCATGGTGGCGCACGCCTTTAATCCTAGCACTCGGGAGGCTGAGGTAGGAGGAGTGTTGTGAGTTCGAGGCCGGCTTGGGCTACAATGCGAGCACAAGGCCGGCCTGAGCTACATAGTGCGACCCTGCCTCAAAAAACCAGGGCTGGGAGTTTGGCTCAGCGGCTTACGCGCCTGCCTGACAGGTATGAGGTTGTGAGTCCAGTCCCCAGTGCTGCAAAAAAAAAAAAAAAAAAAAAAAAAAAAAAAAAATATATATATATATATATATATATATATATATATGATAAAGACAAACTCTTACTTGGTATCACATTAGGTCTTTAAGAGTGATGCTAATTTTTTCCATTTTCCCCATTCTCACTTAAAATGAAATGTGTCCTTTTTGATCTTTGCTGCGGTGGCGGGGCCAGCTTTCCATCTGTGGTAGGCTGAACAATGCTCCCCAAAATCCACGTCCTAAGGGCTGGGGGCAACACTTAGTGGTAGAGCATTTGCCTAGAATATATAAAGCCCTAGAAATCCTCAGCGCTACATAGAAAAACTGATGTCCTAACTGAAAACCTCAGAATGTAACCTGATTTGGAAATATTATCTTTGCAGACATAATTAAGATTATATTTTATTAAACTAGGATATGCCCTAAATTTGAAATGACTGGCAACCTTAAAAAAAAGAGAGACACAAAGACACACTTACAGGAACATGGGCATGCAATGAGACCAAACTCAAGCATCTGCAAGCTAGGAACTATTAAGGATTTCTAGCAACTACCAGAAAGAGGCAAGAAACTTACTCTCCATCTAGTCCCCAGAAAGGAATCAATCGTGCTGACACCCTGACTTTGAACCTCTGGCTTCTGGAATTCAAAAGAATAACTTTCTATTGTGCTAAGTCACTCAATCTGTAGTGATAGAATGCAAGCCTGAGAAAACCAATACATTCATTGTAATTCTTACCTACAGTTCAAGGAAACAATGAGAATTGTGCCACCTCCCACGTATGTCTATTCCAATAGGCATACATGGGAGTAGAGACAGGAACACCCAGTAGATCTATAAACCAGTGGATTTACTGTGAACAGTCTATGCTAGAGGTGTGAAAATGTACAAAGGGTTGGTTAGTATAAATGTGATTAATCCAGCATCAATTATCAAAGTTAGGATTCTATCTCCCAGACCCTGAGAGAAAGAGGCCTCACCTTCTTGCTAATTATACTAAAAGGGATGGCTCAGCTATACAACTCCTCAGTATATTCCCTAAAGAATTGAAAGACAGTATACCATACCTGTGCTTCTCGTGGCACAATTTACAATTGCTAAGCTGTGGAAGAGCCTAGACGTCCATTGACAAATGAATAGATAAAGAAACATGGGGTATACACAAAATGGAGTATTAGTCAAAAAGAACAAAATCATACCATTTGTAAGAAAATGAATGAAAGTAGAGACCACGTTACACAAAATAAACCAGGTTCATAAGTGAAATATTGCTTGTTTTCTCTTGTACGAACAATCTAAAAATAAATAAAATAAGGGAGAGATGACAGGAAATTAGAAGGTAGACTTTCAGAGATAAGGAAAGAGATCTGAGTGAGAGGAAAGAGGATTAGGGGGCGACAGGGATAAAAATAATCAAAATGTTATATTCATGTGTCAATATAACAAAACAAATCTCATTATTCTGTATTGCTAGTATACACTAATTTCAAAAAAAAGGAGAGAGAGGGAAAAGAAATAACAGCTCACAAGTCCTTGAGAGAGAAACTTGAGTTTTGATGTTTCTGCAGACAAGCTTTTTAATGGAAGCTGAGGTTATCCATAGTAATGTGGCCTTATTCTGCTAGAAACCATGGATGCCTTTTAGTCTCTCCATGCAGGGTTTTGGGCAGTTATATGCCTAGTACTTCTCATTGCCCACCTCAATAATGTTGCCACCTATTGTTGCTCAATTAATCAGAATTTTATAATTCCCATTGTTCTGTGAACCATGTTGTAATGGTATCGCTCATCATGTGATGGCATCACCAATTTATAGTGATGGTGTTCTCGCACTAGGGCCTTCCTTGTTATTTAACTCTCATCATCTGCATTGTTTTCCAGCCTCTTGTAGCACACCCTCTCAAGCATGTGTGATTTTCCAAGTCTTTTCATTCTTTTTTCCATCACATACTGCAGCTTTTCAACATTCATATGTGACACTGTATGGGTCACTGCTTTGTCCATGCAGAGTGTGTTCACACCATCTCTTGGTTTCCTGCCATGGTGTTAAAATTCCTGCGTGTCAAAAAACTGCTTCCAAATAAATAAAATACCTATCCATCTTTATGTTGTGCATTACTTTTTTGGAGGGAGGTGGTTACTGGCGATTCAATCCAAGCCCTTTGCACTGAGCTTTTAAAATTTTTTAAAAGACAAAGTCTCACTAAGTCATTAAGTTACTCAGATTGAGTTTAAACTTATGGTTCTCCTCCCTCAACCTACCAGAATACATGTTCTAAACCACTTGATCAAACATTCTCACAATTCAGTTCCTGGCACATTATCCCAGCTCCTGGGAGTAGATAAAGCTAGTCCTGCAGCTGTTGTGCATACAGCTTTTTCTTCTCTCAGTATGAAAAAACACGACTTTGGCCATGTTGTTTTATGACATGTCTGTTGTTTTTGACCTAAGAGCCAAAAAGAAGGTAGATAGGAGCAGATTCTGAAAAAGAGCTTACATTAGTTTCCTAAGACTGTCTTAGGTAGTTGAAAGATGAGGGTTATCTTCTGGTAATATTATCACAGCTGGAGAAAAAAAAATGCTTTATTCCTAACAGGGAATATAGAATGGTTCGTTACAGAATCAGTGACGGACAGTAACAATGAGCTGTTTGATGGACCTTGAAGCACAGCAGAGTTTGAAGTGACTGACTCAGTTTTCAAACTTGAGCGCTTTTCTTATGGCGCAGAGAAATATAGTGAAGAAATACACAGTAAAACAAAACAGTTTTGTTTTGGAAAAATAAAATCATATGGCACAATTTTGGTGGTCTGATTCTGATGCTGTTTTTGTAGAACTTTTCAATTGCATCATTTAATTTTCTATATTACCAAGCTTCCAGGGGACAGTTCTTGTTTCAAAGTTGTCTTCCTATTCTCCACCAGGGCTTCACCCAGATAATCAACTGGTCCAGTGAACTTTACAGTTTCTGACTTTTCAGTTCCTTAACAGCTACTTCTTTGGTCAGTGGGTCTCATCAGTTTCAGGCTTTCTTATTCCATGAGGACCCTTGCCTTCTTGGCAGCCTACTCCAATTTGTGTTATCTATGTCTTGTGACTGTCAGGACCCTGCTGCACTTTTTAATGTACTGCTCAATACCTGTTGGTTTTTGGTTTAACACTGGACTCGAAAATTAACACTGCTTCTGAGGATTATTTGCTTTGCCTAATAAACACCTCCACAAGGATATCTTGTATATGTTGAAAATTGAATTTTTGATCTTCCCATCATCCTCAAACCTGAACTTTCAAGTCTTCTTTATCTGCTCAATTCTGTAGGATGGGCACAGAGAGAAAATAATTGCTAACGATTCTATTCTTCCAGTACTGAGCAAAAACAAAAAATAGGAGCCACAGCCTCTCCCCTGCACCACATTCCATAGTCTCTATCTTCAAAATACCTAGAACCCATCCACTTCCCTAATCCAACTCATCTTTTCTTGCCTAATCAAATGCACTAGACTCTTAACAGATCTCCAGTACTCAACTCCCTCAAGTTTCATTTACTCTGAACATAGCAGCTAAATTGTTCCTGTTCAGATACATCAAATGATATCATACCTCTACTTAGAACCTTCCAGTGACTTCTGATCTCTCTCAAAGTCCTTAAAAATATCCATAAGAACCACTTTCAAATGCTATCTTCTAGTAGTATCCCCCTTGATCACCTCATTAAAGCCTCACTAACAAATATGAAAAAAACTACAGCTTAGGAGTTTTTAAAAACTAATTTATAAAGGAATAAATTTAATCTCATTCAATTACATACTCGATTTTACATACATGAATGCATATCTGAATGTACTCAACATAAAACAAATATCAACTATATAATAATTACATAAAAGTATCAGCAAGAGGATCAAAGAAATTGCTAGTTAATCCATATACAGGAACTAGCACTCATCTTTTTGTATAACTACATGGCAAAAATATATTAATAAGTAACAATTAGGTAAGATGTTCCAAAACAATAATGGTATTATTTTGTCAGTAATATGACCAAAGAATTGTGGTTAATGCCACAAGAATTAAGAGGTAGCATGTATAGTTCAAAACTAGAGTGTGTGTCTAGCATATATGAGGCATGTGATTTGACCAGGACCACCAAAAAAAGTCACACTATATCCTATAAATAAGTAAAATTACGTTTAAAAATTAAAAGAAAGAATTCTAAAATGAAGTAAACTAAAAGTGAGAAATTTACTGAGCTAGTCTTAAAGAAGATCATGCAATAATCAGAAAAGAAAATTCGGAAAATCCCATTATGATTCAGATGGAATATAATAATAAAATTTAGTGATATCTTGCTTTAAGGGAAAATACTGGGTTGCAAAAAACTGAAACTTATACTAAGTTAAGTCACAGATATAAGCCCAAAAATCAAAGTCTGGACTACAAAGAAGTGCTCCCTCAACAGTTACCAGTTTAGCCTTGGTAGATAGGCACAAGTTCTACACTTGAATTAGTATGTAACTTACTGAGATAACCCTTGTTCAGTCCCAATCATTAACTGAACAACTAATTAGCATTAATCTTTTGGTCTCAAGTTATAGAAGAGATAAACTTTGATGCCTGATGGACCTATTTTTAGTAAATGTGTAACACTGGGAAGATATACTGAAGGTATTGTAAAAACATTAAATCACTATGTTCATACTATATTAATGTAAGAATCGTGTATTTATGCAATCATAATACTAAATCTTATGGTCAAACCAAGCCCTCCCTGTGAGTTGGCACCATGTGCGGGCCGCTGCAGGGAGAACCAGATGCCAGTCTTTTCCTGTGAGTCAGCGCTATTCATGGACTGCAGGAGAGGAGAAGTCAACAAGAAGCCAAATCTTCCCTGCAAGTCAGCACCATATATAGGCTACTGGGGGGAGAACCAGACTCCAGTCCCTTCTGGCGCGCAGGCTGGGAAACAAGAAGAACCAAGATCCTCCCCTCCATAAGTGACTGGTTGGTGCAGAGAAACACAGGCTGCGATGACAGCTATTGAAGCAACTCAATACAACTTAATGCTTGTAGTGTTTAGTATTTCACTGAGACATAGCTCAGTGCAAAGCCCTAGAATCAATCTCAAGTAACAACAAGAAGAATATATATATATATATATATATATATACACTTTATATATAATATATATTTATATATTATATATAATATATATATACACTTTATATATAATATATATTTATATATATTACATATATATATATATATATAGTATTTTCCTAAGTGTTTAAAAGAATCAACTTTTTTTTTTTTTGAAATAGAGTCTTAGTTTATAGTTCAGGCTGGCCTTGAACTCCCAGTAATCCTCCTGCCTCAGCCTCCCAAGAGCTGAGATTACAAGTGTGCAGTAACATACCTGGCTCAACTTCTTTTAAAAATTCTAAGGAAATATATAAACTATGCATGTAATGTGAAATATTGGGAATGACTTAGTATGTTAAATATGATAAATAGTGACTGATTACTTTCTATTTCTACAAAACACATGAAAGTCCAAGATCTATAAACATACCTGATGCAAGTTTAAAATCTGAATGTTAACTGAAACAAAATTATTGCCAGTGTTCCTACTATACTTGAAACCTCCCCTTAGATACTTAAAAAAAAACTAGCAATTTTAGTGCCAGATTTTTGCTTCAATTTTAATATGAGCCACTCATTCAATTATCAATACTAAATAACAAAGACTACATTTCAGTATACAAAATTTGTCAAATTTTTAGCTCTCAAAGCTTAGTTTTGGTAATATATACACATTCATTTTTCCGAGGGCAGCATTGAGAATTACTTACATACAACACATTATGAATAAAAATTAAGTAAATTTTTGCCTTATAAGAATAGCTAATACAAAAATAACCTGAGAATAAATTCTTTCATTTTATGTAATATGCTATTTCAAGAAAAGAAATGAAAAATCAATGTTAGCAATAGTAAAAATACATTAAGAATGGCTTTTCTGTTTTTCAAAAATTAATGCCTATTTGAATATGCTACATGAAAATACAGGATAGTATTTGAACAAATTCAAAGCACAATCAGAATGAAATGTTGAATGGCTAACATGATAGGATAACACCCAACATATAATTGTGTTCCTATAATTATACACTGTTACTTCTACCAATAAAGCATTTGTCATTATTCCTGGTTATATAAATACCTATCTTCTTCTACTAGACTGCAAACTTTTAGGGGCCAAAAGGGACTATCAGCTTTCTATACAAAAAACCAGAGCTAGTAACAGTAGCTAAAATATCTGTTGAATTAAATAACTACAAAAATATTTTAATTATGAAAATTGAAAGACTGACTTAATACAACTTTATTGATTTAAAAGAGAAAATGCTTTTAAAGAAAACCCAAAGCATTTTACTGAAAATTGGATTTAAAAAAGAGCTGGCAAAATGTAATGCAAAGTACAGTCATATTTTCATTGTTACCAACTGATTATTTCTTCAGTGGTGCACAGTTTTGCCTTATTTACCAATAACCACTGTCACTCAATAAAGCCAAGCCTTTAGTTTTAAAATCTGATTATTCATGGAAAGCATAAGGTAGATGGGTAATGCTGTTTTATCCATCTTTTGCCTAAAATTTGTATTTTTATTTACATGTATTAACATGGAAAAAGTTTGGACAGCAGTAATTTAACACAGTTAAAATATATGTGCAAAACATGAACTATATACTGCAAATAATAAATTTCTTACATGATTTTGTCTCCTTTTCTTTTTAGCTTACTTATCCTTGCTTTTCTAAGAATTAAATTATATTTCTCAAGTCAAAGATTTTGTTACAATGAAAAAGTGAACACAATATTCCTAGATAACTTGTGACCAAAATAAATCTACTGTGAATGTGTAAAAACTAAAAAAATTAATTCAAATGTCTTTAATAAATGCTTACAAGAGAATGCAGTCATATATAGCAACAGAAAAATAACTAAACACGAGATAAGAATGTGATTGGTTAGCATCTCAAACTCAAATGTAAATTGAAAGTAACCAAATCTACATAGAAAAATAGGTGGTGTTCTGTGTTAGTTGTGGTCTATTTTAAAGTAACATATCCGTCTTAAAATAGTCACAGTCTTAAAAAAAAATAAAAGATACCTTTTTAGTGACTGCCCTAGTAAACTATAAATACAGTTTTGTTCCCTAAGTATTTAAAGTCACACATAATTATAAAACCACATTCCAAAAGAAAGGCCCCTGGGTACTTACATGAGTATTAAATAAAAAAGAAGATATCTCTTTAAATTTGCGGCACCATTTATAAAAGACTTGCTTAAAAGACACAGTGTGCTATTTATTAATTTATCTACAAAGGTAAAGATTTTATTTCAAATGTGCCTTGATTGTACTCATCATGCAGTAGTGACTAGCTAGATGTAAAAGTGTACTACTGCCAATAAAATCCTACACAGAGGAGAACTTAGCTCTGGGTTGTAAAATCTAAGCAGACTTATAGAATGGCTCGTTTAGACTAGAGGACCTCTGAGTTCGCTGGTCAAGACATATTTTTAGGAACATGTATAGCAATTGCCAAAGCAATGGAAGAAAGTTATCAGTCGTATCTCTTGTATTGAGAATGAAACCTATTTTAAAACAACTGCCATAGTCTAAAATCACAGGTGACTTATTATGCAATTGGGCTAAAAGTTTACTAAATCTTACCTACATCAAAGAATTAATAACTTCATTAAAGCGTTCAGCAATTTAAAGTAACTTATTCTACTGTTGCTGTTTTTCGTTAATTCTCTATAATACAGTAACTGTACTCCCAATATATATTTGTTTTGCAAAGCTAGTACTTTCATACATCTTGTTGAAATACAGTTTCAAATAGATTATTTATTTCATTTTATATCTATAGTCCACACAGGGGTTATATAAATATTTCTAAGATTACACTGCCTATACCTTACATCACCTCTGTCACAGTGAAATTCTGGTTAGTAAAAAGAACTATGTATGCTCCATTTTTATCCTTAATTTAAATCCTGAAAGAATTTAGTTATATTGCACCATGAACCAAGTGATTATGAGGTGAGTTACTAAATAAATCTACACCTTGATCTACAGAGACAAGATACAAATAATAAAGTTTTCCAACAGAAACAATTACTCAACAAATTATTTTAGCCAACACTAAAATTAAATGTCCCCTTTGCAAAGAAGACAATGAAAAAATTGTGTCTTCCAGGAGTTCAGAGAAGGCATGGATTATATCTTCTACTCTACAGATGTCTGTCACTCTAGCCACAGAGTCAAAGAATCAAGTTACTACATGAGACTACAGTCTTCCTTAAATTATAGCTAAAACACTTCTGGATTTTACTGTAAGAAAAAGAAAGGTTACTTCAAATACCTAGTCAATTACGTGTGAGACAATTTCCTGGAACAAGGTCTTGTTTCATATATTATGATTGAGGACTGCCACCTAGTGGATAAATCATCCATCCCTCAAACTACATTGAGACTTAAGAGTTTATGTTTCAGCATTTAAGGATGATAATTTTCATTAAATTTTCATTTAGAAATTGAAAAAGAAAAAAAAACTTTCATAATAATGCCTTATGTCTATTTCCTAAGTCTTAGTTATGTGCTAGTCTTTTTATTTAGATTGAGATATTACTTAACAAGATCATATAAATTTAAAGATAGCTTTTCAAAACAAAATTATTGTATCACTATTTCTTCAAACCATAAATTCAGAAGCACTATTTTTGAATGATGAAAAGTATGAAATACTATAGCTCAATATACTTTACATTCATGCATGCTGATAATTTATAAATGAGTTTATTTAAAGAAAAGTAAAACTTGCCACAATTGCACTTCAATTAAGGAGTTTGGGAAAATCTTATGTACCTTCATGTTTCTTCAGTTACTATCAAATAATAAAGCTGTAAAAGCAAAGTTAAAGTGAAAAAAATTCAATAAGCAGACTAAAAAATAAAAATTCAAAATACTACTCTGTCTTCCTGTGTTCTTTCCCACCACAGTGTGCTGTTTAAAGTTCCACAACTATTATCTTCTTCCTCTTGTTCTTTGGTGAGTTCTACAAAAACCTAGATGAAAGAAAATAAATTAATGAAGTATTATATATCAGAGACGTTTTATCTAATCAGAAAATGGTATAAAGTCATTTCTAATTATATTTACAAGTATCAAAAGAGATTTACTGATATTAACATTTTTCAAACAAAACAGATTATTCCTACAAACTACATGCAAAAATGAATGCTTCTTTAGAGAATGATAATTTGTTAATGTATTAAGTAGTTCTGTCATAAAAAATAATTTATAAATATTCAAACAGGATATTTTAATATGAAATGCCATCATCATGATGCAGCTTCTTTATCAAACTGAAAAATTGAGCTACTCAAAATAAGCAAATGGAAATTAGTTTGACTTACTCCATACTGTATACATGCAAAATGATTTGTCAATGAAAAACATTGTTTAAACTAAAAAGCTGAAAAAAGGAAACAGATAGAGAATTTAAATTTGTTTAAAATTATATACAGTTTAAGATTATTCTGTAATAGCAGCCAGGTATGCTTGCATTTTTGCTTGTAATCTCAGCCTTTTGGAAGCTGAGGTAGGAGGGTCACTGTAAGGTCAAGACAAGCATGGGCTATACAACCACCAAATAGTCAGTTCAAGGCCAGTCTGAACTACACAGCAAAATCCTACTTAAAAACAAGATTATTCCGCAATTATTCTATAATAATATAATTTCTCTCCAATCTTAACAACATAATTGCTACTACTTTCTACTATAAAATAATTTTTCAAAATTTAATTTTATAGTACCTGCTCCAAGGTTGCCTGAGAAAAGCTATATTCTTCAACTGCAAAAGTATGTTTAGCTATTAAAATATAAAAACAGTGTTTTAATTATCAGTATTTTAAAAGACTAAAACAGTAGTATCTACTAAGTTGGCTAATAATACCTGTTTAAAAGACCCTTGTAAACAACTTATTGAAACTTGAATCTGCAAAACATCTTATTATCCTGTCTTACTTCCTTTCTCTTCTCCATGCCCACGATTCCTCTATAAGCCTTAGGTACTTTGTAGTCCTTGCCACTTACCTCATTCACCTTTGCCAAGTTACCTCCTCCTTCCCTCCTTTATCTTCTTACTGGTTATTCTTTTCTTTGTGTTTCTTTTGATCTCTGCTTTAAATCTCCCATTCCTCAACCTTACTAAAGCCCGTTCTTGCCTCTTAAACTAGATTCTGAATATTGATCGTATCTCCATAAGCTTTTCTATACTTCAGATTCTTTTGCAATCTAATTTAATACCAAATGTCTGCTCTTATATTGATTCCTTTAATTCTCTCTATGAGGCTTAGGTATTTTTTAATCATAAATTACCAGGAAAGCAAAAACTTTATCTTACTTTATGACATTTACTACATCTAATAAAAACTATATGTATCTATTACAGGCCTAAAAATAGTGCTCTAAGGCTAAAAAACATTAATACATAGCTGCTAGAAGGAAATCTTTTTGTAAGAAGCATTCATATAAAAGTAAATATAACAACTCTATATTCATTTTGAAAAGTATTAATGATCTTATTCATATTGATTATTCCATAATTTAAAAATATGATAAAATAACTGTATGAAAACTTACCCAATCCAAGTTTATTTCCTACTACTGCCACCAGCATATAATTATCCTACCCATCACTTATTTTTTAAATACTGGAATTAGATAAGCTTCTTTAAAACTCTGGGGAGCATCCAACTTCACAGTGAATTCTCTGTCCTGCTATCATTAGAGTCTCGATATCATTGCTACTTCTATGGTCAAGCAGAAAGTAAGGGTTGAAGAAACAATTCTCTGACTGAGGGACTAAACTGCTTAGAGAAAGCTAATAACTTCTACAGATGCAATGTGAAAGCCATGGTAATACCCACCAAATTGAAAAGGTTTATACCACAACACAGTTTTTCTATGAAATCCCTGTTATTTTTCTTTATCCATATTTTAAGATTATCTACTTATTTGCCAGTTTCTACAATAAAATGACTCCTCAGTTCTAACCTTTTTATTTTTTCAATACTACTCACCTTCTTCCAGTTTAGAAAAAGCTTGTGAAAGAGACTGAACATCTTCCTTAGGAATTTTATAAGCCAAAATAGAAGAAAAACTGAAAACAAGATAAATTCAGGAAAATTTAAAAATTGCCAATATCATGTTTTAAAGCTAAAGTTTTTTTTAAATTCAGAATTAAACTAATTACTTTTATAACAAAATATTTTGATAAAATTGTTTAAAATGATAAAATAATTTTGTGTACAATAAAATAACTATTATTACTACTAAATAAGAACCTTAAAAAATTTAAATACAAGGGCAGGGAAAGCAGCTCAGTGGCAGAAAGTTTGCCTAGCATGCACAAGTTCCTGGGTTCAATCTTTGGTACTGCAAAAATAAATAAATACATACATACATACATACTATGAAATACTGAAAGAGATAACATCAGATTACACTAGTGTAGTCCAGGGGATACTACAGATGTTGATATGTCTATGAGTTATATTAGAGGTATTCATATAATATTGACTAAAGATGTTCTTCCTAGTCCTTAAAATAGTTTTTATCACTCTATAAAGAAATATAATCACATTTTAAATTTCTTACCTTTCCTGACGGCTCGCATTTGGGAATATATATTCAATTTCTCTTTGAAGGCGGTCTATCTCTAGGTTTTCTACCCAGTCCTTTAACTTGATTTCCAAAAAGTAGCCTCTTCCAAATTTACTCTTTAGATGTTGCACTGTCCCAATACATCTACAGTAATTTTTAACATAAAAATGATACATAAAATGACTTGACAGTTTCAAAGGATGAATTATCACTTAAATTTCTATTACTTAAGGGTGGTATTTTTACACTTACAGAAAATTTACCAACATAACATCCTTATATACTTCTGATCCAATTTCAGCTTCCCTAATACTTTCACTCCATATTCCTATGGTACACGTCAAAATCATGAAACCAACATTAATTACATTAGTACAAACTAAACACCAGACTTTATTTGGGATTCACCAGTTTTCCACATAGTAACCTGTTTTTGTTTCAGGACTTTTTCAGTTGCACACTGTGTTTGGTTGTCATGTCTCCTTAGATTCTTAATGGTCAGTGAGAATTTCTTACTCCTTCCTCATGATCACTGCATGGCCTGATGTTTTGGTATGAAGTCCTTTAATCTGGTGTATCTAATGTTTTCCTCAGGATTAAACTGGGGTTATGGGTTTATCTATATATATTATATGGAATCATTCTGTAAGGCTGATTTGCTTCTCTCACGTTTATGTATCCAATCTTTATTTACACAGTATGAACTTAGATATTTATTTTATACTTCGTGTTACAATCTAATAGAATAGTTAATGATTTTTGAAATAACAAATATTATTGCCTGAAAGTAACACTGTAAGTTACTGAACAATTAAGCCAGTTCCAAATACAAATAGCCAGCCATATTTTGGAAAAAAAAAAAAACCTAACTCCAAATAATCCTATAGAAAATTCATCCAAAAATTCAAAGAAATTTTTTAACATTTAAATTAACACATATTACCATACGTTATATGGAGAACATGCAAAATCTGCCCACTTTTCTTCCCTAAGTGGCATGCTGCTGAGATATTTACCTTAACTGGCCTGCAACCATAATCGCCACTCGGTCACAAATAGCCTCTGCCTCCTCCATATAATGCGTGGTCAGAATAGCTGCTCTCTTTTTGTTTTTAAATGCAGTTCGAATTGCTCGCCTATAAAACATATATAAAATTTTTAAAAAGCAATACATGTTTATTAATGAAAATGATTAGTTTTTTAAATGTAACAATTTGGTTATTTGATTAAAACTTACCTAATAGTCAATGTCTGCAGCTATTATAACTTGCTCAACTATGATTTGTCTATACTAATTTATTTTCCCTTAGTTTTGAAAGCTTATTAAGTGGAAATAAATTTCATGACTTCAAATTTTTATATGGATGAAGCACATAGTAACAAATGAATTATAAAAACTGATGCCTTTACTGTTAAAAGAAAAAATATAGAATCCTAAGGAAACTCAAACATGAATCTGAACTAAACCTTACATTTGCAGACATGGAAATCAAGGCTCACAGAATTGTTCAACTAATTAATACTTTAAATTACTAGAACGAGTTGTAACATAAATTCAAGATAATATTATGATGAATAAGGTAACATATTTTTAAATGCCTATGAAAAAAGTCTGAAAACTTTTAATAATTTCCTATATACTATATCTATTTTATATATAAAATATTATAAACACTTTAGGATAAACTTTTAAAAGGTTAAGGAAATTGCTAGAAATTAAACATTTAATACTATTTTATCATTTATATAGGATTTTAAATTAAGATGTACATATCACTAACACCACTAGTTATAGTGAAAAAAACTTCTTCTTTACTCTAAAACATTACATAATGCAGTATGTCTCAGTTGTCATTAGTATCATACTCACCACAGGTGCCGTTTGGCTTTGGGATCCATACCTGTAGATGGTTCATCTAGCAGAGTTATCTGAGGATTCCCCAGCATACTTAGAGCAAAACACAACTAGATAGATAGAAAAAAAAGGGTGGTGGACTAATGATCCTTCACTATAAGGAATTCTATCAAGACAGTAACAGGTATTAACCTATCAATAAAATATATTCATTGTTTAACAGAAATACCTTTCGCTTGATGCCTGCAGGTAGTTTCTTTATAGTTTTCAGAAGATGTTCTTTTAAATCAAGTACATTTATTATTCTGCAAAATGGACAACACAAAGTGAGTGTACCATGATATGTAAAATATAAATACAAATTGTGTTTTTCTAGAACAATTAGTAAAAACAGTATGTCTTCTAGAAAAACCAATGTCACTGATCATGACACTGAGAATACATGGAAAAGGAAGGCCATTTTTATGAAAATTATGATGCACAGAAACATGT
This sequence comes from Dasyprocta punctata, assembly GCA_004363535.1. Lineage (NCBI taxonomy): Eukaryota > Metazoa > Chordata > Mammalia > Rodentia > Dasyproctidae > Dasyprocta > Dasyprocta punctata. The sequence continues at coordinate 166,181 of RJWM01000035.1, read as the reverse complement.
TACAAAATTTAAAAAATACGAAATGTAAGCCTTTCCCCCAAGTAATAGAAGAGACCTAAAGACTGTCATTTTACCGATTCATTACTTCTTTTGTGTCACTCGCACTCATTCCTTTCACAGCTCCATAAATTTCAAAATGTTCTTGCAATGTAATATCTGGCCACAGTGGGTTTATCTGAGGACAGTAACCCATACACTTAACAGAGTCATCCTCTTCAGCTGCATCTGACGTATAATCTCCTAAAAATATCTACAAAAACACAAACCAATTTTATTAAGTATTTTTGCTTAACTTATATTGTGAAGAAAGTGGAAAGTGGATTAATTCAAATGCCCATGCATAGCAAAAGTATTATCAGGTCAATTTTTACTGCTTTTTGAAGCTACAGGGACATAGATAGCTAAGCTGGAGGTCAGAGACATAGCTGGGGAAGGTGACTGTACAGCATAGTTAGGAAGAAAAGTAAGCCAAAATTTTAACTAGAAAAAATAGGGGCCTCTTTGGAAGGTGTGAGTCAAGAATTTAAGGGAATTTAGTCAGTCATATTTCTAATAGGTATAGCCAACATAGGAAACAGCTCAGGCAAAAACCCAAAGAAAATTTGATGCCAGGTATTTCCCAGGAAAACAGTAAATCAACATAGCTAGTGTGAAGAAGTAAGCAAGAGGGAGAGAAACAGGAAACAGGACTAGGATAATTTTGTGACAATTCCACCAAATGTTACTGACACCCTCATCATTGAAAATTAATTGATGAGAAGGCCAAGACTTGCTCTTTTTTAATTTTTTTATTTTAAAGAGAAAAAGCAATAAAACAATGATACGAAATTTCAAAACCACATAGTAGGAGAGTAACAGTGTTCATGCACTGTGCATTATCTTTAAAGTAGTTGCTTAGATTATAAGATATAGGCATAAAAATTGATCAAACAATATAAACACAAACTTTTCTTTTCAATGAACTAATAGAAATTAGTACTATAACTATCAAGATTTGCTCTTTTAACTCCTGAACTCAATACAACCGTCTTCCATTAAGTAGGTGACTAAATCACCTATGCATGTAATAATTATCACAGCAAAACTATTGCATACAGATACTCCTCATTTAACAATTACCTGTTTAATGACTTACAAACTTATGACCCCATCGTTTTATTTTGTACAATTCTGTATATCTTGTTTATAAAGCCTCAGTGTCTTTTCTTTGTACAGTGTATCTTGTTTATGCAGAATTATATTTTTTGCTGACTGCACTGTATGGTACAGTCTTGTAGTTTTTTTGTTTTGTTACACATTACCATAATGCATGCAAGAATTATGTAAATAACAGCAAAGTCAACTAGTTGGAGTTTCATTTGTTCTGAATATTGTAATGTTCATACTACATACAATTTCTCATTTAGTGACTGACTCATTTAATGACCTAGTTTTAGGATTGGACCTTGGTCATTAAACAAGGAATAATGTGTGCATGAAAATTTCCCCATGTATATTATTTTCAGAAATGATCAGAAGGTAATTTCATTAGGCTACACTAAAAATTCTAAAAATAAAAGCTTGAGTATCAAAATACTAATATGTCAATAAACTATCTTGATTAAAAACATAAATGCTATTGAAAATATTCCCCACTCATATATCATACCTGGCCTGAAGTTGCCTCAATATCACCAACTAGAATATTAATAATAGTGCTTTTGCCTGCACCGTTTGGACCCAACAGTCCCAAGATCTCTCCTAAAGGAATTGAAAGGAAAAGATCATCATATTGAAATCAAATTAAAAATGGAAATTGCTTTTCTGGTAAAATATTTAAGAAAAAAATAGCAACCTTTTTTCACACAGAAAGAGATGTATTTAGTTGCCACCTTCTTTACTTTTCTTGAATGAAGAAAATCTTTCTTGTCATCATATTCTTTATGCAAATTGCTTACCATAATGGCTGGTTTCTAATAAGGACAATAGGATTTAAAAAGTGAGTTTTAAAAAAATACATGTTTTCACAATAGGCTGAACATGCCTAATGTCTAAATCATCAGAACTACTTTTGCTAAGGCAATCATGCACAAATAAATTCCTGCTTACGGGTGAAATCATGGCTTATTTAAAAATAAGTTGATAAAAATATTTTCCTCCATGAAAGATTTTTTTTCAGATTGATTCATATACAAAGAAAATAGTTTTCTCATTCATTACTAAACACTGGGAACCTACCATTTCACATTTAATATGACCTAGCTATAAAGACTAAATTACCTCCTCACAACACTGGCAACTCATCAGCTCTTTGACCTTCAGTCTTTCTACTTTGACATCTTCATCTTCATCCTCATTGTTTGGTGGTTCTGGAAACTTCTTATTTTTGGACTTTGTTGAAAGAATCCTAAGTATATAACAATAGCAGATTTTCAAATCATTAAAATAGTAAAGAATATAGTCACTATATAGAGAAAAAATTTATAAAGCAACAGTAGATCGAGGGTTATTTCTAAAAGTGGAATTATAAGGGATTTTTTACACAGTTAAAACATGTTACCTAAATTCATTCATTTATTCAACTTTTTATGATTAGTATGTATTAGGTACTATTTCATAGAGAGATGAAAAACAACAGTTGTTGTCTTCAAAGAATTTATAGCCTAACTATAAATGAAATTGTCAGAAAGCAAAGAGAGGGCTGATGTCAGAATCCACAGGAATACGGCTTTTAAGGTTATGCAAAGGAAGAAGAGGTTGTAGAAGAAGAGAGGTAATGAGGCAGATAGGAAATGACATTGTAGAGAACAAAAGAAAAACAGAAAAGTATCAATTATGTTACAGGTTACAGATTAAATAAATTGAGCATACTAAACAAGGCAATGATAAAATCATTAGCAATCTTACTGACAACATCAAGAAATGTAAAGGGGAAACCAGATTATAGGAGGTTAAGAAGTGAATAGGAGGCCGAAGACTTCTGGTTAGGAAAGGAAAAAAAGATAAAGTATAAGAGCCAGACAAAAAATTTATATTCAAATTTAGAGATTCTCTTAATTATAGGAGAAAAATGATCCCTCTCCAGAAATTAATTAAAAGATACACAAAGAGAAAGCTGATTGAGCAACATTCTTCAGTATATAGAATAAATGACTCAGGTAATAGGTGAGGCATCTCTTTGGGATAGGAAAAAAACAAAAAAGAAGGAAAATGTGGATAAATTTGTAGAAAGTTTTGATGAAGTCCTCTGTGTTTTGAGACAGGTGGCAAAGTCTTTTACTGGGAAGTAGGGTGCAAGGTGAGGTGCTATTTGGAATATGAGGACTACAAGGAAAGCTTGGGATAACTACTGAGTGCAAGGGATAAGAAGATGTTAACTCAGAAAATATGATAGGCTAGCAAACAGCATCAAAACAGAGCTGAATCTATGTGGGATGAAATATGTAGTACTATCAAGTGGTTCTTTGTTACTTTTCTTCAGTATGTAATCGGATTAACCAATACTGACGAATTTTTAGAGGAAAGGCTAAAGAAACATAGAAACTGGGAGTGCAGAAAGGAGACTAACATGATGAATCACGTGAACAACACTGGACAGAGGAAAAAGTAAAAACAGGAACACTGGGGAGAACAGGAGAAACTCAAGGGCATGAAACTACAGGGAAAAAAAGTCCACTAAGACTTAAAATGAAAGAGATGGAAAGAGGAAAAGTTACTGGTAGAGTTGGACACTAAAGCTTAAGATTTTGCAGATCAAGTTAAGAGCAGGAATAGCATGGCTCTGATGTAAATAAATGGGTGAAATGGAAAAGAAGCAATAATGACTGGTTTAGAGAAAATCAGAAACTGAGTGGTTCAGGTGTTAGAAAGGTTACATGGATGCTGAAGTCTCCTGAAATTTGAGTAGAGATAAGGGAGAAGGGGAGGAAGGAGAGCTAGATGTTAAAGTCCTCAAAGGATGAGAGAGTAACTAATGGTTAAAACCATTATACATTTATCTATTCCAGGTGACAGTGAACCTTTTAAAGCTTTCAGTGGTAACAAACACCCCACTGCAGCACATATCAGTTTGCAACCACTGATCTGTATTTTCAAGACTTTTACAACGTGTTAGTATTCAAAAATACATAAGAACTATAAAGAAGAAATTTAAAACTAATTTAATACCAATAGCTGTAGTTTATAAATGATATTCTTAAATTCAAAATAACCTGGGAAAAGAAAGTGCAGATCTGAAGAAAATATTTGTGAATCATACAGCTGGATAAGGGACTTATATAAAATTTTTTTTAAACTTATAATTCAACAATATAAACACAAATAACCCCATTGCTAAATGTACAAAGTAATTTAATAGACATTTCTCAGAAGATCTAAAAATGGACAATGAGCATATAGAAAGATTTTCAACATCAAGAATCACAAGGATAATGCAAATCAAAACCACAATGAGACATCATTTCATACTACTATAATGGCTAAAGTTAAAAAGAAAAACAATAACAAGTATTGGCAATGATGTGAAGAAAACAGAACGTTCATACATTCTAAGCAGGAACATAAAGTGGTACTACCACGTTGGAAAACAGTCTAGCAACTCCTCAAAATGCTGACACAGTTACGATATGACCCAATAATCTCATTTCCAGGGATCTACCTGAAAGAAGCAAAAATATATGTCCACATAAACATCTGTACACAAATGTTCACAGCAATACTATTTATAAGAGTCAAAAAATGCAAATAACTCACTTGATGAGGACATTTGTAAAGCGTGGAATACAAGTACAACATAATGTTTGCTCAGCATAAAAAGATAATGAAGTATTGCTAATGTTACAACATGATGAGTCTTCCAAACATTATACTAAGTGTAAAAATGTATATATGATACTGGTATGCAATTTATTATCCAAATCCTAAAAATTTTATAAATGATTTTCTAGCATTAAAATAATGTACCTACTAAGGTGCAAAGTAAATAAAAGAGTTAAAGATACTTAAAGTACTTAAGAGAACCACCATTCTGTTTTGGCTTAAGTTTTTCAAAATGAATTTTATTATCTCTTTTCTCTGAAAATTATTAAATGTATCATATAGATATTTTAAAATATTGAGTATTTAAAATATTAAGTATGCAGTATGATCATAAGGACACAAACTTAAATCTCACTGTATATGTGCTATTAATTTTGCAAAAATTAACCTAAAGAGGAAAAATATGTTGAGTAAAAGAAAGCAGACTCGCCCCCTCCAAAAAAGAAAGGACCACATATTGCATAATTCTGAAATGTTCAGAATAAGCAAACCTTACAGAAAGTAGATTGGTAGTTATCTAGGGCTACAGGCATGGAAGGAGTAATAGGGAAGTCATTGTTAGGGTGGGTACAAAGTATTTTAGGAATACTAGACCTGCTTTAAAATTACATTATTGATGGTTACACAATTATGTAAATTTACTAAAAATACTAAAACTACAACAACAACAAAAATTAACTGACCTGAAAAAGGGATCCTTTCTTATTGATCTGCCTCCATGTTTTTTCTCATAGTATTGTAAGAGGAAAATCCACAGTATACACTGCAGGTAAGGCTAAAAGAAGAACAAGACTGAATCTGAATGAATTGTCATTTTGTTTTTGCTTTTCTTCTGACAACAAAACTAAGACTAGGTATATGGTATATGAGGTTTCTTACCACTACTAAAAAAATAATCACACTTTTTTATCTTTGTCATGATAAAAACAATATTGTTATTTTATTTTATTCAACCCAGGATCTCAAATATGCTCAAACACAAGATTTAACATTGAGCTATACCCAGCCTAAATTGTAATGTAAAGATTTTTTTTTTTTTTCTGACAGTACTGGGGATTGAATCAAGAACCTTGCACATACTGGGCAAATACTCTACCACTGAGTTACATCTCTAGCCTTTATTAAACTTTGAGACAGGGTTTCACTAAATTGCAGAGGATGGCCTTGAAGCTGTGATCCTCCTGCCTCAGTCTACCAAACAGGTTTGGTTACAGAAATGCACCATCATGCCACTAAATACAATTATGTTCCTACCACTGTGATTCCCACTTACCATCAGTTTTCTAAAACATAACCAAACACAAAACCTTTGTTTTTGTCTCTAAAGAAGTCAATAATGTAAAAAATTAGGTATATTAAAGTGGACAGAGTAAATGAAAGGCACAGTAGATACACTACTACTGAGATGCAGATTAGCTAGCATTAACACATCTGAATTTTTATATACTATTTTAAATGTAACAGGATAAAATTTAAACATAGTTAAAACCAGTCAACAGAATCACTCTTAAGGTAATATACTAACACAAGATTTTTTGTTGTTTCTTACCGATATAACTGCCACTAAAAGCCTATCCCATGGATTATACACATCTTCATTTTTCCAAGAAACCTAAGACAATATGATTTTTAAATGTATATGCTGAATATGTAGACACATTTAGATTTAAATTTTAAAAACAGTATTTTAGAGCAACGAAGATTTTAATTTAAATACAAAAACAGTTTATTAATATGAATTAAAATCTCCCTCACTCTAAATATTTCTATGAAGTAGGCATAAATTAAGTATATTAAACCAAAAGCAAAGAGAGGAAAGAATGATAAACAGAATTAATCAGTAACCCTAAATCAAGAATTCGTAACCTAATTTTTTTCTAATCACATGTAAATTTCTTTTGATTATGCATTTTAATAAACAAATCTGCTTATTTTCTCTAGGACAAAAGCTCTTACATTTTATTTTCTCATTACTTTATATAGATTTTTTGACCCTTTAGAAACTTCTAAGAACAAAAACCAATTGAAACTAGATCTGACTTCTAATTATGTAAACCATTTTGAGCATGGAAAAAAAATCTAATGGACACAGTCCTTGTACTTTAACAATTTACAGTTGGAAGTATTTGACTGAATCCCACAGTTATTTTAGTTACTGCATTAAGAATAGTCTGTCAAGTAGTAGCAGTTAACATTAACCTGAGTCATTTTACTATTTTTAGTACAAGAACTAAGATCTCAAAAATTAGGCAATATGCATTTATGCTTTAAAATACCAAAATACCTAATAAACTTACCTTTATAAAAGAAATAAGGCAACCTAAAAGTGGGTAGATTGGAATGACTAAGCAAAAGGTGTAATGAAAAACAGCTGTAACTCTGTTTCCCGTAAAGAAAGTTATTTCAGTGATTACTACGCAAGCCAACGCTGTCTAAAAAAAAAAGAATAAGAAAGTAAGTGACAAAGTATGTAAAAACTTCGTACAAACAACTTAATTGTAAATCGGTGCCTCAACATTAGCTTTGTTTCCAATCATCTAATAAAACATGGAGCCAGAGAAGATACCTAGCCAGGAAGTACCACTGTTGATACAGTACTAGTTGTCTGTGACTAGTATCTCTACCACATACTAGCTGTTAAATGCTTTTACTATCATCCCTTCATGGAATGGATGATGTGAAAAATAAACATAAAAATATGCTGCCAGTCCTCTACCTCAATTACTTACCCATGCATAAAATTTTTTATTATAATGAAGAAAGTTAATAACTTTTAAACAAGCTACTATGAATAACTGAAATAATATAAAATGTGACTTACCACAGAATATATAAAGGACCAAAATTCTTTGGTATTTAAAATTTTCTTAAAGGTGAAAGAAGCAATATAAGTGAAAAGAATAACTGATGGAACATAACCAATAAGGCAAAAAACCTGTAAATCAGAAATGTGTACATTTCTGTTAAAGTCTGAATAGTCAGCAACACACATGATATAAAATATCATGAACATATTAAAATATTAAGTAAATTATGCTCCAAATTGTATTCAACAGATCATTCCAAAGACTGAAGTTGTGGTTACTTGAAAAGTTATTATTCCCACTTCTACATCAATTAAAACCATGTTTTTAAAACACTTAAACTGAAAACTCTGTAGTTTTTTAATACCTGGTAAAATGCTCTCTCTTATTGCTTTATTATAAAAATCAAGTATAGCTGGTTACAACTTTATCACTTTATCACGCCCAATCAACTATGAGCTATGATTTTAATATACCGTATTTAGTACATTAATATCAACATTTGTTATTTATTTATATGGCAGCAATTAATGTATAAGGTCAGCATGATCTTTGACAAGACTGATGTTTACTTTCAAACAACCTAGCTCTCTTTTTCCCTTTTCCTAACAAAATTCATGTAATAAAAGGATCTATCATCATTTATATGTGAACATGCATGTGAATGAGACTTTTCTTTGTATTTTAAGCCATATCCTAAATTATGGAATAAAAGAGCTCCTTCCTTGTGAAACCATGCTCAAGAATAAGAACAGACAAGGAAGACATGTTATTGGTGGAATACACTGTCGTATTAATGATTACACACAAGTATGTACATGAGCTCCATGAAAGATCACTCAGTTTCAATTAATTAATTTTAAGGCATAGTAAGCTATTGTTTTTAAAAATCGCTTATAGTAATAAAAATTAAATTGATTTTTATGTATCATATGCAATAATTAAACATTTTCTTTTTAAACATTAATAATATCTATATTATTCATTGCAGTTGTGTTTAGATAATTCGTTTTTAGGTAAGTTTATATATAAATAGCATGAGCATAATTGATGTTAACTTACCACAGCAAGGAATTTTACAGCATGAAAATATAATCCATGATGAAATGCAAATAAACTTCCTAACATCAAAATAAGAACAACAAAAAATAAGGGAATATCAACAATAGCTTGTCCAATCCAATATGCAGATGGCAAAAGACCTGAAAGTTTAAGTTGAGTATAAGCTTTGATCTAGAAATTAAAAAGAAAAGAAAATAATTTTAATTATAATTTTAGATATTTTATAAAGAAAAACTAGTGAATCATTCTAGAGTTCTTAATTTTATATCGACAAAACGAAAAAGGTGACATTTCAGGTCTATAGGTACTAAAAGTTCTGCTAATGAATACAGATTCCACTTAGTCCTTAATTTGGCTCATTATTTCTGAGATACAATCTCAACAAAAATTTTAAAAATCAGAATACAGTAAAATAAGGAAAAATGTGTCCCAAGGATAATGGCTGTTCAATGAGTAGCCAAACATTTCCTTTTGAAAATCTGTGGAAATATAGATGGAAAGATGTATTTAAATAGGAAAAGGATTCTCAGTTTTCAAAATTAACTATACATATTAATTCAAAATTAACTATATAATTTACTATACATATTGACAAACTGCCATTTTTTTTTTTTTTTTTTTTTTTTTTTTTTTTTTTTTTTTTTTTTTTTGCGGAACTGGGGATTGAACTCACAACCTCGCGCCTGCCTGACAGGTGCATAAGCCACTGAGCCAAACTCCCGGCCCTGGTTTTTTGAGGCAGGGTCGCACTGTGTAGCTCAGGCCGGGCTTGCACTCACGTTGTAGCCCAAGCCAGCCTCGAACTCACAACGCTCCTCCTACCTCAGCTTCCTGAGTGCTGGGATTAAAGGTGTGCACCACCACGCCCGGCCACAAGTGAAATTTTCATGTATTCCAACAGCTTAAATAATCAGTTTTTCTAGTTTTCCAATCTCACACACTCAGTATTTAATTTGAAATTTTAAAATTCTTTTACAAATTCAAATACTTAACATGCTTAATTAATTTATCACATCTATAGAAACATGTACTCCTAATAATTAAAGGCAAATACCAAAAAAAGCAAGCTATGGAGACAAGGGAACTAAGAAATAATGATGAGCTAAAAAGAAAAAGGGAAAAAAATAGGTAAGTATTATGTTCAGTGAATTATAGGAATCAGTAAATTCCAATAAGAGTTTAAAAACATAAACCAAGTGAAATGTAATTATTTTGGAGAATTCAAGTTTTCTCATTCATACACGGCTGATGGAAATGTAAAATGGTATATCCATTCTGGCAAAAAATTTGACATTTTCTTATATAACTAAACATACAACCATCAAGTCAGCATTCATCCTAGAAAAAATAAAAACATAGGTTCACACAAAAACCTGTATACAAATGTTTATAGTGATTGTATCCATAATAATGGCAAGTGAAAACAATCCACATGTTCTTGCATAAGCAATAGTTTAAAAAGTTAAGATATATTCACACCAAGGAATACTACTTAACAACAAATACAAATGACATACTGATACATATAAATTAGATGAATGTCAAAAAGCATTAGGGAGTTATGCTGAGGCAGTGGCAGCAAACCTATGGCGTGGGTGCCACAGCAGGCTCTTTGTATCATTGAAAGCTCTAAAAGGTTTGCCATCATTATGCTGAGGGAAAAGAGCTAATCTCTAACGAATACATATTGTGATTATATATATTCTTTATATATTCTTGAAATATCAAAATTAGGAAAATGGAGAACAGGTTAATGGTTCCCACAGGTTACGAGGAAAAAGAAAGTGGGATGTGTGGCTAGAAAAGAGCAACAGGAACTATCTCCATACCATCATTGTATTATAATGTCAATACTTGTAACATGACACCATAGTTTTTGAAAAATGAGTTAAGAATTCTCATGACCTTGGTATATCATTTCTTACATTTAAAAATTAATCTATCATTATCTCAAAATAAAGGTTTAAAGAGTTTTAAGTTGAAAAAAAATGTAACCATCTGATAAATTTTAGATTTGAGTTGTGACATAATGGATTTTTATTTTTATACTTTTCTGCATTTTCTAAATTACTACAAATATGTATATACTCATAACACAAAACATGAATATTTTAAAAATCTATTGATATCTATGTATTACTTTTACATTAATTTTCAATAAAACTTTTTAAAAATGTTAGAATTTATTAAAATATATTTAAAATTCTCTAGAATTTAACAATGAGCTTTCACTATACATCACATTATGTAAATTAGTTCAGATAATCTTGCTTTCAAATTAAGATCATCATGGAGAGGATAACAGTTTTGACTACACGAATAAGATGTAACTTAGCACAGTGGTATAGAGATTTTGACTAGCCAAAAGACTGAGATGGTTATATGTCTGAAGGAAATCCCCAGAGAAAGGTGCAGAAAAGACAATGAAACAATACAATCAAAGAACCTCTGTATACTTAAGGTACTTTCCCCAGGGTACAGTGAAGAAATCATTTTTCACTTTTTTTTTTTTTTTGCACATAACAAGGAATAAGTGTCTTGTATATTCAACACACTATACTAAAGCTTACAAAGGAAAAGCAGGTCAATGTGCTCGATAAGAACATAAAGAGCAGTCGGGCTTAGCGATGCACACCTATAAATCCAGCTCCCTGGGAACATGAGAGTAGAGGTATGCAAGTTTGAGACCAGACTCAGCAATTTAGTGAGACCCTCTTTCAAAATAAAACACAAAAAGAACTGGAAACATAGTTCAGGGGTAATTTGGCTCTGGGTTTGATGGCAGTAATCAAACATGAAACAAAAAAGACATGATGATCACCAGGTCAGTTCCCAGACCCACCATTTAAACAGACTCAGACTGAGCTATACTCCCATACTCTCATTACCTCATCTATAAAGTAGGTTATACTTTACAACAAAACTTTTTGTTGTGAAGATTAGAGAATATAACTTTAAATCATATAGCAAATATTCAAGTGATAAATATTATTATAATACACACAGTATATTTATAATCTTAATTTACTCCTGAAATAATAACTATATTTAAGATTTACAAATCATGCAAATAGGTTATTTTTATGAAAACTTTTTTTCTTTTGTGGTACTGGGGATTGAACTGAGGCACTTATGCATGCTAGGCAAGCACTCTATCATTGAGCTACAGCCCTAGACCAAAAAATACGTTTTTTTGTTTGTTTACTTGTTTGTTTTGTTTTGTTTTTCTTTTTTGCTATTGTTGTTGATGTTTTTTCCTTGCTTTCTTTTGGAGACTGGGTCTGTCTCTGTAATTCAAGCTGGTCTTAAACTCACTGTGTAGCCCAGGTCAATCTTGAATTCACGGCGATCCTCCCAGCTCAGTCTCCCAAGTGCTGGAATTATAGGTGTTTGTCACCATGCCCTGCTGACATTCTATTAGCAAACCAGATCTGCATTTTTAAAATTCAGTCATTACCTTATGATTCTCCGCATTTTCCATAGCAAAGTAAGGTGGCATTGCAGTAACAATGATTCCAAGCAAAGCTGCTTGAAAATACAGCTCAATTTTAAAAACTACATCAGCAATTTCCTGAAAGATAAACATAGAATAAGAAAAACAACTGAGAATCACCTTATATCACCTTACAATGTCCTAAAATAATAGTAAAACCTCTCAAGGAACACATTAGGGTATCAGCCCCAAGCACAGTCTATAGGAAAGAATCACCTGCAGGTTTATTAACAGGTGGTGGTGGACCATAAAACTTGTCACTAATTACATAGTCATATAAGCCCAAACAAATCATTGTACTACCATTTTCTTAGCTACAACACAGAATATTCTGGTATATAAAATAAACTTTATCATTCAACAAAAAATAATAATATGTATGAAAAGCAATTAATATGTCCACCAGTTGTCCTATCCAGGACAACTATGTAGAGATGATCTTTGGTACTCTTCACCTGTCGTGTGCACTATATGCTTGCTAGGATCCTGAGATGTTTTTCTCTTCCCAAGCTCAACTTTCTATGGAACCAGTAACAACTTCCCCCAAGCTGGGATGACTTTATCCCCTACAGTTCTCAATGTGCCTAGCTGCTCCAAGGACCCAGGTATAGTCAACTAACCTTTCCAGACAAGTCAGTAAATACCTAGCATCCCACATGCAGATTACAGAGATACTGTATCATCCTGCAACCCCAGTAAGGCCATTCTCTTACCCTTGTTCTGTGAGAAGATATACTCGTGGGGCAGGGCAAAGAACCCACAACGTGTGTGCCAGACATCTTAACCCTGGCACAGCATCCCATGAGATGATAACTGCCTTAATCACTGACTCTAGCTTTCTGAGTTTTGTTATATAGAAATAAAGCCAATTTCTTAGTTTATGCTATGTGACATTGTAAAATCTGCTCCAAATTAAAACATATAACAGTAGGAGGCCAACACAGAACCCATAAATATGTAAATGAAGTAGAAGAAATAGAAAGTAATGACACCACAGTTGGTTTCCATCATGTAAAAAAATGATAAAGAAAAAACTGGGATCATTAATAAGACTGTATTTATGACAAGCAGGTACAGACTGGAGCATCACCCTGGCATCTGAAATGGAGTATATTCTCCACTTCAAATGGGACTGAGCCTTAACGTTATTCAGGTACACAGTGTCAGTCTCAGAACTGAACTGAATTATAGTATACCCAGCTGGTGTCCATTTAGGCACTGCATAGTAGTCCCACACACCTGAGGTGTTAGAAGTGTTGTCTCATGTATAAAAGAAGAAAAAAAGTCTTGGTTTTTCTTATCCCAAACATTATCCCTATTACAGTACAACATTTCTCATAGCGTATTATTGTTTACTCATTTGTTTCCTTGACTGTAAACTTCATAGTCCTTGTTACTGATACATAATAAATGTTAAAAAAGTGCCTAGCTACTGAAAGCATTCAGTGTCTGAATGAATATTAAGACAAGTAGTAAGATACTGCTGAAAATAATAATACATAATGTTTGAGTATGCAGTAGTAGCAAAGTAAAATTTTTTAAAAAGAGTCAATGTTAGGTATAATAACCAATAATACAATAAAAATTTATGGTTTTATAAAAGGTAAGGATAAAGAGGAAAAAAAACAACTACAATTTTAGTTACTCCAGGAAAGCAAAACTTTATGAAGGGGTTGGTAAAGTGAGATTAGGATTCAATATGGTAGAAAAAAAGGTAAAACCCTAAAGGAAAATTATATGCCTAAGTAAAAAGAACTGACAGAAAGAGACACACAATTTTTAAATAAATTAGTATTTTAGCATTAAGAATTATTATAACATGCACAGAAAAAAACTTTTATAAAGTACATGACAGGACAATTAGATACTTATATGCAAAAGAATGAAGTTAGACTCTGTTATTGTATACATAAAAACAACGAGCATAAATGTAAGTGTTAGAACTATGAAGCTGAAATCAAACCACAGGAATAAGCCTTTTTTACCTTAAGCTAGGTAAATATTTCTTAACTATGATATTAAAAGCATAAAATATAAAGAAAAATAGATAAATTGAATTTCATAAAAATTGCAAATTATATATTTAATGAGGCTTGTTTCTCAAATATATAAAGATCTAGAATTTAATCACAAAAAAGATAAAATATCCAATTTTAAAAAGGTAAAGACTTGAGTAAACATCTCTCAAAGAATATATAAGCAGTGAAGAGTCTCAATGTCAGCAGCCATTAGGGAAACGCAAATCAAAATGAGAATGAGATACCTCTTTACACACTAATAATGAGAATAGAAAATGGAAAATATGTTGCTAGTTTCTGAAAATTCTAAATATAAGGCTTGATATATGATCTAGTAATTGCACTTCAACATATACATCCAAGAGAAATAAAAACATATATGCTTGTCTAAAAACTTACACTTGAATGTTCACAGCATTATTCTCAATAGCCCTAAAGTATAAACAATTCAAATGTTAACCAACGGATGATGGATTTCATTAAACGTATTATTCCATGCACATCTTACATACAGTCCATACAGTGGAATATTTGGAAGCAAAAAGAAATGAAGTACTAATATATGTAACCAAACACACAAATCTACAAAACAGTATGCTAAATGCAAGAAGGGAGACAAGAAAGGTCCTGTATTGTATGATTCCTTTAATGTGTAACATCTAGAATTAGTAAATCCACTGAGGTAGAAAAGGATAGGAATTGCACATTTCAGGGGCAGGCATGAGAGAAAATGATTATTAATGAGTACAAAAGTTTGCTGGGGAGCAACAAAATATTTAAAACTGTTGTGGTGCTGCCAAATATAATTTGGCACTATAAAATATAGCTGTTTCACAAAAATAGTAGTACCAAAACAATCTCTTTGGATATACATACACATATATATATACATGTACATATATATACATGAATTATGCTTATAATATTTTATCTACATATAGTTTTGCTTACTTGAAAGAATGGGGTACTCCAGATCTGGATGGTTTCAGTCACATTTAAATGATAAAGATAGTAGTTACTAATGATGTTCATCAATACAGGTAAGGAATGAACCATAGTACTGTTGAAAACAGTTGTAAAACTATAGTCCTATAATTAAAGAAAGAGTAATTACATACTTTATATAAATACAAGCAGATATATTATTCATATATACCAACCTTTCCTCACCAGCTAACCTAATTCTCAATAAAGTTACTTCAACAAATCATAGAATACTCAATGATTGATTAAAAATAACCTGGTTTAGAATGTACAGATATTTTGAGACTTTATGCAAAAGTATAAAAATAAAATTAAATCTCTTATAGCTTTACATATAGGTCACTTATCAGCCATAAAATACATCACAAATAAACATGGGCTTGCTATTCTAAAATAGGTTCTAATTCTCAACTAATGAGGTAAATTCAGCAAATAAATTTAGAAGAAATAGTTTAATCTTCCATTACTCCTAAATCAGTATTCATGCACATCTATTATTCTTACCTTTTCTGAATGCACCACATTTAAAGCTGCACTATGGGGAGCAGCAGACACATAGTCACTGTCATTAAACATCGTCACCATTATGTTCTGGTATGTGAAAAAGTTAATAAGATCACTGATATCTGATTCTGGTATTAGAAAATAAGCAAATAATAAAGGATCAGTTTTAAAAAGTTAATAGACATATACTTTTAATAACAATGGAAGGAAGCCTCTCTTTTTAGAGAAATGCTTTATGTCCATCAGCTAAGATATGATTAAGAGCATTGACTCTGGAGCCAGGTAGCCTACATTCAAATCCAAGTTGTACTACATACATTATCTGTTCTTCAAAAAAGTTACCTAGATGCTCTGGACCTTAGTTTCTTCTTTCATAAAGTGAAAATAATATCTACTTTATATGTACATTAGTCATGAGAAATAAACAGGGATACGAACACGACCTGGCACACAGTAACTGTGTAAATTTTACCTGCTGCTGCTGCTACAATTATTAATAACATTGAAAAATCACCTAGAATGATCACTTAAAATTTAATTAAATAGTGAAAATAAAAACTTCCTTGGCAATTTTAAGTAACAAGATAAACAGCTAAAGTCAGAAAGGTATAAACTAGGGTAATGTAACTTCATTTCCTAAAGAATTTTTATGTTTTGGGCAGACAAATTTTATAAGTACCTTAACTCTAGATACCTTTATAAGTGTCTTAACTATGTCAACAATTCAAACACATAATTAGGTCGTCTTCTACATTCTCTAAATGGCCTGGAGCCAAGGGAAAGATTTGGAGATATAGGTACTATCCCCAGACACACATTAAAAATGGTGAATTACAGTGTTCTAGACAGTACTGTACTGTATTTTAGTTATATGAAGTGTATATTAAAACTGAAAATAAGTAAAAGAAAAAAAAGGGACAGAACATAGTATTTCCTGTTTAAGTGTAATTTTTCTTTACTTTAAATGTACTTTCCCAAGAAAGAATAAAAGTTTTGTAATATACTTAGCATCAGACTTTAATAGTACTGATTTTTAATCTTTTCAAGAACCTTGAAAGTATAAACTATATATGTGGATGAGAGGAGCTGTGAAGCAATTTATCATGCAGAAATAATGTTTTGCATTTGGTTTTAAGATCCTGAAAATCAGAATCATTTGTCAGTTTATTCATTTAAACTTTGCTCAAGTCCATATACTTCAAAAAATGCTTTTTCCTATTTTACAATTAAGTATTATATGGCAAGAACATATAACATCAGCTCCAAATTTAATACACTTGATTATAGATATTTACATCTAAGGCAATTTTTTCTTAGGTGTAACAAATTTTTTGCATAGTCCTTGAAAGGATTATTTATACCTTTCTACACAGATGTATAACTGAATTTATATTACACTTTGTAGCTGTTTCTAAAAAACAACTTCAAGTCAGTCTTGCTCATCATGAACTTTGAGAAAAGGCATGCAACTAAGAACAATGTTGCTACTATTTTAAAAAGGAATTTAATGATTTAAATAGTATAAATTAGAGTATATTTAAAACTATCAAGTACATTTAAATCAAATTCCCATTTCGGTAGTATGCTATTCATCATCAATAAGGTAAATATTTCATTCAATTTTGATTCTGTCCAAGCAGACTATGCTTTTACCCTAAATATATTTCTAAAACCCAAACTTCTAAACTGTATGTATCCCACAATTCCCAGCCCAACCAACACACATTCACAGACCTTCACACACTCTCACCAGTAGAATTTTGAAGAAGCAGACTTGTTTTGTACTTATGAGGCTCATCTCCAGGTTTTAGAAAATATAAATCTGGAACAAGTTTAACAGGAACCACAGCATTTTTAAAAGAATGATGTACCAAAAACATGAAAATCTGAACTGCAAAAAAAATTAAAAGCAGAAGCAATCTGAAAAGAAAAAAAAGTAACTTAAGGTTTAGCAACATATAATTCTATTAGAATCTTTCTTAGTAGATTTTAACCCCAGTTAAAAGATAGTAACTGGAAAAAGCCAAAACAAAAAACAAAGAAGAAAAGCCCTTTAAAAAGATTTACTATTGAACATGACCTTATAGTACTGAAGAGAAAGCCAACATTACATGACAAAATTAAAAGTGGGGATGTGAAAAGGAAAAAAAGTTCATGAAAGTATGTTTTAGATCTACCACCCTTAAATTATTAAAGGGTACGTAAGCATACAGTTCCAACTGCTAAAGAATCAGACATTGTTATAAACATGTATGTCTCTATACTTTTGAAGGAACTACTTGAAGCACTTCCTACCCTGGCTCTATGCTAACCATTTATTTTCCACATACTGACAATAATACTTAGATATAGAGAAGGAAATAAAAATACAGTGAAATATTGATATCCTTAAAATTCCCACTTAATCACAATTTAATCACATTAACTGTTCTTTAGCCTCTGAGCAATATGCAGATATTCCTTTTATCTGGAAGACATCTGCTTGCCCTACAAAATATCTCTACATTAACTGTTAAGGGTCACATACATTTGGAGAGCTTAGATCATCACATCTTAATTAGTAATTTATAATTTTCTGATACTTCATAATAAACAATCATTTCTTTTTTAAATTCTGTACTTACCTCAATTTAACATCTTGGAAAGACCCTCCCTCATCACTAAGTATAAAGCCCCATACCATCTCACCAGTGTACCTTTGTAAAAAAATATTTTTTATTTTTTTTATTCTTATAATTTTAATTTTTATAATCAAATATAATTTATTTTTATAATTTACTTTTCTTATTTTTATATTTTTGCAGTATGTAATGATCATATTCATAGTGGGAGTTGGTAATGGTACATGACACATTTTAATTCTCTCTACATGCCCCTTCTTTCCCTTTCCTTTCCTCTCCTTCCATCTCATTTCCATTTTTAGTGAAGTGTATTTAAATCATGATTTTCTAAAGCATAGTACATTTATATACAACTCTATAAGGTAATCAGTGCTTAGATAAGGAAAAAAAAGATTAGATATTTGTAATCTCCAGGTTAAAGTTAGAGAAAAAAATTTTGTATTACTTCTCAAGTGTTCTTACATGTTAATGAACAATGCTTTAATTGGTGTAATATCAGATACAACATTTCCTACATGTATTTGACCAAAGAACATTTTTTTGTTTTGTTTTGAATTGGATACATTCCTTCAAACTTACGTGTTGAAACTGTAATCCCTAACCAGATATTTCAAAGTGGAACTCTGGAAAGTAATTGGGGTAGATGAGGGCATGAAAGGGTGGTCCTCATGGTATGTTTGGTGCCCTACAAAAAACGCACCAAAGCCCATGTGAGTGTGCTGATTTGCATGTTCTCTTGCTTTTTATTCACAAGAGAGGTCATGTGAGTGCACAATGAGATCATGGCTTTCTTCAAGGCAAGAGAGCCTTTAGCAGATGGGCCCTCTAATCTTACATTTCTAGACTCCAGAAATGTGTGCAAAATAAATTCCTGTTACTTTTTTTTTTTATTTAAGCAAAGCAAAGAAAAAAAAAGACATATATAACAAAGACAACAAGCCAAAGAGACAAACAAACGACTAGAGTAAATACACAACAGTAACATTGCAGGTTTACAAAACCGAATGATAGAAACTTGACAATGGTTGCAATATTGCATATCGTTATCTTTAAAATGGTTACTTACATTAAGATATAGACATGCAAAATTGATCTAATCATATGAGTATTAATTGTTCTTTCTCAATAACGAATACATTCAGCAGTGTGTTCATTTTAGTTATCTTACATATACATATATACAGGTTTATATCTTTTCCTCTTTCCTTTTCTCTTTCCGCCTTTTCCCTTCCCTTTTGCTCTTTGAGCTGTTTTTTACCCTTACGTAGTATTTTATATATGATCCAAAATCTAAAATTCCTGTTACTTAACTGGCAAAACCTATGGTATTTTACTATAGCAGTCTGAATGAAGGCACTTCTGTCATTTTAAGAGTATTTTCAGAGTGGTTTTCAACTACATGAATTGGAACTTGCTGATTTAAACACATTTTTTTAAGTTAATACTAAAACAGGAATAAATCCAGTATTTGATTGACATCTGTTTGATACTAGAATAAATTTATTTAAAAAATCAAGTAAGTTCAGCACATTTCTAACATACACAGTATTTTTAATTTTGGTTATTAACCTAAGGTACAGTATATGAAAGAAGTCCATGACATTTCCAAGTAAGTCAATTCCTAGAACCCTAGGGAGAGAGGGTGCTAAATGAGAAAGGTTAAATCTAAGTCAGTATCTTATTTGATACCATCTTTATTAGTTACTCTTCTTTATATTTTAGTTTCCTCATCTGATAGTTAAAATTTATTTTCCTACTATTTATAAAAGTGATTAAAAATTTACTAACAGGTGCTTAAATATAGTGAAGAAGTATAAATGTAAAAGTATGAAAGAGCCATTGACAGTAATTTAAAATTATACAATTAGTATGAATTGTCATTTCCTCATTTTAGAGATGAGATGGCAAATGCTAGTTTAAAAAAAGAAAAAACTCTAGAGATAGTTCAGAGTTACTATAATTATTTTTTCTAACATTGTGAAATTATCATTTTAATCTTTCAAGACTACATAGGCTATTTACATGTGCCAACATTTAAAAAATTAAGATAGTAAGCTTGGTATGGTGCAACATTCCTGTAATCCCAGCTCTCTGGAGGGTGAGGCAGAAGGATCTCAAAAAGACCCCCCAAAAAAGAAAAAAAATTAAGATAGTAAATCCTATTTGTACCCTTAAAAAAACAACATCTCAGGCAGAAGAAGGATAATTACACTTACACTGATCTCACTGATTTACTTTCACGTTTCAAGTTAAGACAATGAAACTTTGCTATCGTAGACATCTGCTGCTTCCAAAGGCTCATGGTACTCAGTAGAGAAGCTTTGGTTTCCGAAAGAATGAGTAAGCTCTGTTCCATTTCATCAAAAGATTTTGAATCCGTTTCTTCCTCTGGTGGCTTCTGTGTAAATACACTAAAATCTATTTGCCAAAACAAAAAGATAATTGTGGTATATTCCTTAAAAAATGTAAAAGCTGTCAGAAGCATGTCACTTAAGCATACATATCCGGCAGTGAGGTGTAACAAATCGAACTCTTATATATTTTGGCACTATTTATAAAAGTTGAATGTAAAAAAAAAAAAAAAAAAAAGGCCAAATGTATGTATATCTTACAATCCAGGAAATCCATTAAGTCTATCCCAATAGAGACACGCATACAGGGATCCCAAAACAGGTGTACACTCTTAGCAGACTCATGTCCAGAATACTCAAATTCAAGAAAGATTCAAACGCTTACCAAAAGGTGAATGAATAGTTGTAAATTACATCACTAATAAAGTGATCTAACACAATGAAAATGAACTAACTACTGTACAGTTACACATAAAAGTATGGTTGAATAACACAAAAATAATATTATGCAAAAGAAGGCAGATACAAAATAGACACACTACATTACATTACTAGTTCAAAGCCAAACTGGGTCCATGCTCACATTTAAGATTTTTTTATCTCAGCAACTACATAACATTCAAACATTTATGTGAACTTTTTCCTCTCTGACTGCAGTTTAACATTACGTCCTCATCAAACACCTGACTTCTCTCTTTTCCTGACAGCCCTCTCCTAGCTTTATTTCCCTGTTAAGTTTCAGACTCAGTTGATAGCCAACTATTAGACTTTCTTCAGCTTTAGACTGTGAAAGAATTAGGAGTTAAATGTCTACTTCAGTACCATGTCCTAGCACTCATGAAGCTACACATAATCAATGTCAGTGTGATCAGATAGATTATTAACATAACATTTTTCAGTAATGTGAATATAATGTCATTCAGCTTTACTTTTTATATTTATTTTCAATTATATATGAATATTCTAAATGTAGTTAGAATAAAAATCTCTTTGTGTTGTATACTGAAATTCTATGAGTTAAAAGACAAGTGATTTTAATGACAAGAATAAAATGATACACAACTGATGACTACTCGTTTTAAGATTTAAAAAAATATATATATATATCTAGGACTTTAAATTCAAAAAGATATTGATAAGTAAGACAAGTATAAAAAAGAATATACTAGTCAAACAACTTTAGGAAGAATGTTATAGCAAATACATTACGATGAATAGACATATATTTTAGCTTGAATATTACAAAAATGAAACTTCAGATTACGCTATACACTAATTTTTATACCGTTGTTCAGTATAGTGGCACTAATAATATAATACTAAACAAAAACTTTTGGAGGTTTCTTTCATTTTTAGTTATTTAATTACACTAAAGCCATAAGCCTTTCAATAAAGTATTTTATTTTGAATTCTTTGAGTTTGTATCATTTCAGCTTTTCAGAAAAAAGAACAAGAAAATTGCATACAATAACATTTCAAATCAACCTTCTTGATCCAGACATAATAAAAGGACCCCAAGATACAATGTTTCTACCATAAATATAATAAAACTATTACATGCTCATTAAAAAGAAAAACCAAAATTTTAAAAATATATTGCTTCTTCACTGAATGCAATTGAAAGTAAGCATCTGGCATCATAAGTATATGAGCACAGGAATAATTTTACAACTAGAAATACTGAAAAACTGTTTCCATAAAATATTTCCAATCTTTTATAATGTAACTACTCAAACCAGGAACAATAAAATTCCACTGATAATTTTTTATAGTTTTGGAATGAGTTTGGACAGAAGTTTATCTCATGGCATATTCATAACTTTATTCTTGACAATTGATCCTACAATAATTTTCAACAACAGACACTCAGTATACATGCAAAATGTGTATGTGAACCATCTCAACTGCTTTTATGACTATAATCTAACTTTCCAGTTTTGTTCACACTCCTGACCTACCACCCAACCATCTTGCTAACCTTCAATTCTAAATTTCCTCAGCTCACTTTCTTAAACTACATAGCTCTAGCTTTCCTCCTTACCATACCACTGAAAATGCACTTGCCAAGGTCACCACTATCTTCCAAACTATCAAACATCTCAATGTCTTCTGTGCCCCAAAGTGTATTTTCTGCATTCATCTTATTCTTCACAAAATATGACAAATAACATACTTCTTCCTTCCCAAAACACCCTTTCTTCCTAAGCTTTGTATATCTATCATTTTATTAAAGGAAAATAAAACAGCAATTGTTCCTTCATAAGCAGCCCCTCCTGGTTTCCCCACTGCTCAGCCTCAGGGCTTACCCTTTTAATCTTACCTATTCTTTCTACCTAAGTGATTTCATCCAATTCCATGACACCATCTGTTTTTTTTGTTTTGTTTTGTTTTGTTTTTTTGTCTTTTTGAGACAGAGTCTGACTACGCAGTTCAGGCTGGCCTTGAGCTCACTTTGTAGCCAGGTTAGTCTTGAACTGACAATGATCCTCCTGCCTCAGGCTCCCCAGTGCTGGGATTACAGGCATGTGCCACCATGCCCAGTTGACACCATCTATTCTTCACTTCAAAATACATATCTTTTACCTAACATCTTTACTTTGTTCCAGTTACATCTCAATACAGTCAAAATTCATGTTTGAATTCCTTCCTTCCACAAACTCACTCCTCCCCTATTCTCAGGACAGGGCAGTCCCTTATCCAGTCCTCAGATCAAATACTTGATTACTCCCTTTCCTGAATCCAGAAGGTCATCACTATAGACAATATAACCAAATCTGTTTTCTTCCTATTTTATTACTACCCTAGTTCAAGCTAACTTAATAGTAATAGGTTCCTAACTGGTCTTTCTCTTTCTACGCTTCCTTTAAAATACACTAATCATTCAGCAATTGGAAGGCATTTTTTTAAACTGCAAGTAAAATCATACTATTCCTTTCCTTCACAACTCTGATAGCTTCACGTTGCACTTCTCTTCCAGGTGTTAAAAGGCAAAACATGATGTGGTTCTTTGCATACCACTCTGTCTTCACTGCTTATTGCCTTTTCTAAGACTCCATCCATAGTGGCCATTATTTTCCCCCTCGAAGACATCCAACTCATTCCTTAATTAATACCTCTACAAAAGTAGTTTTCTCCATTTGAGAAGTTTTGTCCTACAAGTGTGCATCCCTAGATTTTTCTTGTCATCCTGGTCTCAGTCCAAATATCTTCTCAACGAAGTTGTCCCTGACAATACAAACCAAATTCACAGCTTTCCAAGAACATCTAGCTATTTCCTTCCTAATCTTTTTCACTTTCATAAATATCTCAATAACTTTTTTACTTGTTTTCTTCTGCATTTCCTACCATATAAACTTCATATGCTTCTATCTGTTTTTTTAATGATCTGTCTGGTTCACTGTCTAAAATGCTTTGTTAATCCTGTTTTTACCTGCTTGGTCAATTTCTGCTTCAACTTCTAGCTTTAAAAATACATCTTCTAGAGTTGTCATGGAGACACCATAAGAAATAACACCCAAATTTGAATGAATGTCTAGAGCAGAAAATAAACCTAAAAGAAAAAAATAATGGAAGTATGGAATATAGGTAAGCATACAATCCTAAATTGTTCTAAAATATTTAAAAATATAATATAATTAAATTTACTCAGCTAACATAGTATCTCTCAAACTTTTTGGACTCAAGACACTTCATATTATAAACTTCTAAGGACCCCAAGGAAATTATCTTTATGAGACTATAGACATTAGATATTTATCATATTATAAACTAAAATGTTTTTAACACTTGAAATTAAAAAACTAAGACTGTTACTATATTAAAAGTTGAAGCAATACATACTGAAAACAGAGAAATCATTTAAGAACTTACTCTTTTTAGAACAAAGTAAACCTATTATATGTTAACAAGATTTTATTTTAAAAAGAGTATTTTTTAAAATAAAAGAAACCAATGAGAAAAAAAGCACTTCTATGTCTTGAATATCTCTGTCTTAGGAGGGGACAGATGGGATCTCATATTCATTTCTATATTCACTATGTTCTGACAGCACCTTATGCTGAAAAACACGGTACGTAAGAAGCTACATTACAGGTTAAGTAGAAAAACATCTTTGCATTAGAAACAAAAGTTGACCTCATGAATTCCTGCAAGAGATCTTAAGATCCACCTCCTGCAGTTTCTAGAACATATACAGAAATTCAGTGAAATACTGCAGCAATTTATTAAAGAAGCACAAAAAGCAACAAAATGAAAAAAGTACTAGTACTGGACCCAGGCTGGATGGGTTCACAACTCACCTCCACCACTTTCCACTTGTGTTAACTTTGGGTTTTGGGCAAGCTTCCCAATTTTTATATGTTTATTTCCTCATTTACAAAATATAAGTAACAACAGTATCTATCACACACACTTATTGAAATACTGGGATAACTAAACTAATTGTAAATTGCATAGTCTAGCATCTGGCATAAAATAAGCACTGTAAATATTAAAGAACAGGTAGATATAAATAGACAGGCCCATAGACAAGGTACATTAATTTGGCATCATACATCAATCCAATTAATTAGTGTGACTATTGATAATGACTATCAACTTGAACAGGTTAAGAAACACCTAGAGCAGTGATGGCAAACCTATGGCATACGTACCACAATGGGCAGTTTCTTATCACTGAAAGTTCTAAAAGGTTCACTGTCACTGACCAAAGGGATTAGTAAAGCACACTTTAGGGCAGGTCTGGGTGGTTATGGAAGTGACCTTGTGGCCTATATCTGGCCACTGATCCCTTCTTCCCTCTCCTTGGTGCTGTTCCCCTTCTCTGCTTCCTGGCTTCCATGAACTAAGCAGCTTTGCCACACCATGATGTTCATTGCCCTGGAGACAGCCAGCCATGGACTGAATGCTCTGAAACCAGGAGCCAAATAAACTCTTCACTTTAGGTTATAGGTATCAAGTACTGCATCTTAGCAAGGGGAAAGTTAACCAATAAAATCAGTAACTTCCTTTCTTTTTGAATAAACCAACTAAACTACTATGGAAAATATATTTCTAATTATGAAATAAAATGCTATTGGACTTTCATACAACATACCTACATCCTTAATGTCTTATTTGCTGTGAAATGACTTCTAAACAGAGGAAGGAGGGACTTAGTTAGAGTTGCTCATTATGAAGCTGAAAACTAACAATCTAATTTAAATAATTATTAATAATTCTTAGTTGAAATATCATACTTCATTATAAAATCATGAAATTAGAAAATAACTCAAAAATATAAAGGATTAACAATATATCCGCAGGAGGCCTACAAACGGACATAGCAATTTTTTTGAGAACACAATCATTTTTACATTTTCCTAATATTTTTGTATTTAAGTCAACATAGGCTGATTTCTTGCATACTGTAAAATTATACAGACATTAGTATGTAGTTACTTCGGGTTTTCAAAAACAAAATAAAGCAGAAATAGAATATTAACTCTAGCCATCTGGGAGCACAGAAACAATACACAGAGAAATTAACAGAAAAGAAAGTTAAGAAAATCTATTTTCAATGCTAATTTTCTGTTCAACAACCAAAATTCTGAAAGTAGTACCTGCAAATTTGTCCATGTCTTTGAAAGGTAAGCTATAAACAAGTTGTTGGTCATCCTGTTGTAATAAAGTAGCTCCAGGTATATGTTGTCTAACCAGTGAAGAAAGAGATTCTGTAGCACAGTATCTGTCTATGTACATGCTAGAGAAAACCAAAAACTTAATGTTTATGATTAGTCAATAAACAATGAAAAATAAAATCTGAATGCTTTAAATTCAGCATCTTAAAAGATGACTAGGGCACACTATAGAAAAAGCTAAAAATAAGAGTTGACCAAGAGTACATACAATGAACAAAGTCAACAAAGAATGAATAGTACCTCAGGCGGTAGCCAATCCCCCATTTACTTTTGAGGAAAATTGAAGAACCAACACATTTCAACATTCCTTGTGATATGACAGCTTTTCTATCTGCAAGCAGAGATTTACATTTCAACTTCTAATAACAGCAGTAATAACTGGCAATTACATTTTATAGATTATTATAGGAGAGATACACAACTATCTTACAAAGAATATCAGGTTACCATCAATTTATGTACCAATTTTTCAGATAAAAACACAGAAGCAATAAGAAAATACATTTTTTATGTGTTTCACATAGCTATTATGTCACAAAGCCAGAAACCATACCCATGCGATCTAATTCTAAAGAACGCTTTCTTTACTACTACAAATAGCTTGGGCTCATCCTAAAAGGTTTACTAATGGTGGGGCTTTAACAGGTTTCCTATATAAACAGATATACAAAAGAAGAAACAGAAGTAACAACCAAACATGTTTTGAAAACAAAGATACTGCTAAAAATATGAAGGACTTACACAATTTATTAGATTATATTATGAACTGAAAGAAGTTGCTACATAATTTCACACTCCTGAATCTTGTCATAGGTATTTGAACTGATGTGTTACCCAAAACCTGTACTGCATAAAGCTGAATAGAAAGCAAACAGAGCAAGCCTGAGAATGTTATCCTTAGAATAGCCTGCTTGCAAGTCTGGCCCTTCCTTAGCCAGCATTAGGGAACACAGATTTTGGAAAGGTTCTCATTATTATCAAAACAAGTAAGTGTGGCTCACTATGACTACACTGTGCAAACAATGTGACTTGTGCTGAAACCCTGCCTTCCTTCTGGGAGTCTAGTATTTTGGCAAGTGTAAGGCAGAAGGTACCTATAGACCAGCATCCAATAAGAACTTTGGACACTGAGTCTCTAACAACCTTTCTTGGCTGACAATATTTCACACATGTAATTACAACTCAGTCCTGGAAAAATTAAATTCATCCTGTGTGATTACAATGGGAGAAACTCTATGAAGCTTATGTCTGGTTTCTTCCATATAACTTAGCCCTTGCTAATCCTGCTTTATATTCTTTAACTATAATATTTTATAACCATGAGTATGAAGCTAAATCTTATAGGTTCTCCTAGGAAACTGTTAAAAGTGGCATGGTCTGGGGACACCCAAAACACAAATACATAATTTTTAAAGTTTAAAAAACTTGGATAGAACTACACTATTAGATAACCATTTCTCTATTCGATTTTCAGGATCAAACACTTCTGTATTCATCTTCCTTTTGGTCCACAGCCATATTCTTATCTTTTAAAAATAAAGCAAAACTCTCACCAGCAAGAATGTCAGCTTCATCCATGAAATGAGTACTAAACACTGTCACCCGATTGGCTTTTCTATATTTTAAAAGATTCCAAACAATATGACGAGAACAGGGATCCATTCCAGCTGTTGGTTCATCTAGTAACAGTATCTGTGTGAGATGGATGCAAACTACTGAAAACCTCCATTAGCAATTATTTTCAATCAGAAAATACATTCAATCACTCTTCCACTCATATTTGACTTTGCATATAGTTTTAAAATTATGACTGAATATTTTCCTTAGTTTTAAAAGGCTTGCTTCTATATTACTATCATAATAATCATAAATAAAAAAATATGTAAAGGTTTATCATCCTTAACAACTCTGTATATGCTAACAATTGCTTTTTAGAGATTTATCCCTTATATATTGCAAAAAAGTAATTTGTTTCAAGACCATTTTTAATTTAAAAAAGAACATGGTGGTGTGAAGTAGGCAGAAAATTAATAAACATAAAACCAGAATGCAGAGTCACCCCAAGCTGTAGCAGAAAGGACTGATATAGCAAGAATGTTAGGCACTGGTGAGGTTCTAAGCTGCACACATATAACCTGAGCTTTCTGGCACTATGCAAAGCAGTGTATCGGCTGCTTCTCTGTTTCTAAAGAACAGAGAACAGCATAAAACACAAACATGCAAAATCAAAGAATAGGACACTGAGAAGCTGAACTATTTCTCAATTTTTCTATTTTAACTTTTATTATGAACTCTTAAAATATATTTTTTAAATCCATGGAGAATAGTAGAATAATACTTTTATAGTCATCAAACTTAAAGTTTTTTTTTTTTTAACTAGCCTCATTTTCTTCAGACCTTCATTTTTTCTTTTTCTTGAGTCATGATCTTGTCACATTTCCAAGCAGCTCTTGAACTTTGAGTTTAATCAGTCCTCATGCCTCAGCCTCCTAAATGATGGAACTACAGCCATATGCCACTGCACCCAGTCAGATCTTTCCAAACATCAGACACACACACACTACAAAGATAACTAAAGTTCATCACTTTAATTCCCCAGTATCATAATGATGCTAAACCTTTCTGATCTATCCATAAAAATATATAGAATTTTGTATATATTTAAACTCTATATAATGTATCATATATCTTTTCACAGTCTGCTTGTTTTTTTTTTTTTTTTATCTAAGATAACTTAAAATGACTTCATAAGTAAAATTAGTATTTATTTACCTTTGGATTTCCAAGAACAGCAATTCCTAAAGAAAGTTTTCTTTTTTGACCACCGCTTAATTTTTTAGCTTGGTTATCTTTGATAGCCTGCATGTCTAAGTCTAATAAAACCTTCTGCACCTGTAAAAGTAAAGTGTAAATACTATTTTTAAAATCACATCATTTGCATAATTATGAATACTGGTTTTTAAGTATTTCAATTTTTGAAGTCTTATTTTAAGAAATACTGAATAAATATACAAGTAATTTTAATATTATTTCTTAAAATGTTTGTTTTGTGTGGAAATTAATTTTGACAAAAATTCATGTATAATTCTGAAAATAACAAGTAACAAGTTTCTTGAGAAAAAGGCCTGCCTTACTTTTGTGCTTTCTTGGGTAGCTAGAAAGAAACAATAGAGCAGGGTAAAACCTCTATGTTAATAAGGACTAGAAATGAAAATAGAAAGGAAAAGGGAAGGGTGGCCAGAAGAAACAAATACCCTCCAGTTAAAACAAGGGCTATTTTTATATGCTAAAACATTTACTCCAAATCTTGTACAATTCTTTGTTATAATTTTCTGTTTACAGGCTTAGCAGAGGTTTTATATTTAGATTTCTCAAGCATTTTTTACTGTACAAGTTATTACAAAAGGTTGTTAATTTATAAGAAACAGAATGAAAATTTTTATATGCATAACATACTTCTTGTATTATATTGTTGGCTGGTATTCCTTTGATTGAAGCCAAAATTGATAAATTTTCTTCTACTGTGAGAACATCAAAGTGTATATCCAACTGTGGACAAATACCAATCATTTTTCTTGCTTCAAACATTTCATCTATTTCTGAGACTCTATGTCCATATATAGATGCAAACCCTAAAAGTAAAGTGTGCATATATTTATATTAAAAACATTAAGTATTAAAATGTACACACTTTTCTGTATCCTAATAATTAATTATGTAGTTCCAGTAGATACATAAAGAATGAGTATACATTTGAAATATATAATACACACTAATTTCCATATTATTGGTGATAGGCCTCCATTTACATATCAATCTCATTTTCCTTCACTCCCAGACCACTGTGGAAGGAATAAGGTATTAACAAATTAACACTAAACATAAATATCTATTGATGTATCATTTAAAATCATATTCCAGTAATAATTTTCATTCATTTTCAAATTAGTGGAAAGATCAAAGAACTAAGTTTTATACCACCTTTGCAGTCTCAAACAAATTATTTAATATTTCTGAATTCCAGCTTCTATCTTCTGTTAACTGAATACTAATACAGCCTACTGAAGAACTGTTAGTCAATGTGATACTGAATAGAGAGCTATAATAAAAATCATGTATCTTTAAATAAACGTTAGATATTATGATTAAATCCAAGAATGCCATGATTAAGGATAAAGAACAAAACTAAACTAATTTCAAAAGTTAAACTACATTTAAAAAGTTGAAATACAGATTAAATATAGGTTAGCCACTTATAAAGTAAAATACACATATTTTACTGCCCCATTTTCATTATTGTAGAAACACTTGGCTTTCTTATCTAATACTTACCTATAGAACAATCACAGATCAAAATTATACCTTTGAGGTATATCCCTAAATTTTTATTTAGAAGATAGTATTGATATTTATTATTCTTTAAATTATTGCTATATATTTAGAAAAGTATATTTATGTTCTCAACCTGAAATAGTCTTCAGATCTGATTTAATTTCAAATTAGCTACTGATTTATCCTTCCTTGAAAATAAAGAACATGAAGACACATACATAACTATGTAATAAAAATAGCAACAAAATTAGATCCTTTCTACTTTATTAAATATGGACTCAATTTTATTTTCTATTGAAAAACAACCAAATGTGTGTAGTAGAGAAAATGCCTTCACAGATACAGAAGTTTGTCCTAAATCACTGGTAAAAATAATGCAGCATACACTTAAAGGATAAACACAATATATTGTAATATCTCAGTTAATAACATCAATAAAACAAAATAAAGGATTTTAGGTTGAAAAACTCTCACCATCAGAAGGTGGGCACAGTCCACAAAGAATATTCATCAATGTACTCTTTCCTGTTCCACTATGGCCAAGTAATGCAGTAATCTGACCCTCATAAATGTCAAATGACAAATCTATTTTAGAAATAAAGAAAACTCAAATGTGACTTTTATCTCTGTTTAGTTATACACAATTCATAATACTTGAGCAATCCTGAAGTAAGGCAATAAATTGAAATAAATATTCAAAGTTACCAGCATATTTCATCACTTCTTTGCTACAGTCAATGGTAGAAACAGTAAGAAAAATAAATAAAAATGCATTTTTTGAGTTGCTCATAAAGTAAAAATAAGGGTGAAAAAAATATTTGGGAGTTTTCGGTGTAATGGCTTTTGGGAATTCCCAAGATAATTAAAACAAAAAAAATATCTCCTAAAGGTATTTAAAGACATGCTAAAGACACAGCTATAAATAAGTAAACGTCTTTTTAAAAAACCTAGAAATTAATTACCATACAGAAATGGCTAAATAAATAACTGAAAGATGCCATTTAGTGGATGGATGTACGAGTGAAGGAAGACAAAAGATCTAAAATGATGAAGCAGAAAAAAATTAGCACTAGGCTAAGGCTGAAATAATAAACAAGAAAGAAAAATTATCACAACCCAAAGCAAAAGAAGGAAGTGAAGCAGCAACAAAAATATATAGTATCTTAATGTACAGTATAGGAAATAAGGATGAAGTAAGAAACTCAAGACTATACAATGAATACAATTGCCTCAGAGGAGCAGAAAATGACACACTGATAAACTGCATACACACACACACATACACACATGTGCATTCACACTTAAATTAATCTGAAATTAATACATTCTTGAAGTATCCTTTTAAGGTATAGTAGTTACTTCACAGAAAGTTATGTTTTCAGGTAAATAAACTCCAGGTGAGTTCTATAATCCAGGGAGATATGAGATTCATTTTCTGATATATCTTTACATAAAATAAAAAGTAATCAATAAATAAATATGCTATGAATTACAAATCCTGGCATATCACGGCACATTCCAAGTTAGGAAGAAAAATATCTATGAGCTACGCATTGACATATAGCTACTATGTTTAAAAGGCTTACTATTTCCATCTGGAGGATCCCAAACTATATGTGAATATAATAGTTCTAAACAGTTACTTCTCCAGTCTGACAATACAACACACACTTTAGAACCTGTCATTCTGAGTACAGAAGATAGCAGGTCCACCACAACCTTTGCTGTAATAACTATAAATTTGTAACTCAGGAGAGTATACTGGTTTTCTTTCTAAAGAGATTAGGGTAAGGTATCCCAGCTAAAGGCAATCATTTGGGAGGCTTTCCCTCTAGATATTCTTAGGCTTTGAATAAAACAGATACTCTGAGCTCTCAATTAATTCTCATTTCTGTCCAAGATATTAACCACATGTGGCAGCAGGCATTCCAGAATGTTCTCTTTTTTTCTTTCAAGTCTAACTCTTAGATGAATTGGCCAATCCTCCCTTTGCAATCACCCAATAAAATCAATCATCACATGCTGGGTTTCACCTTCAAGTGAGTTTCCAGAGACTGTTTTGTGAGATAGCATTTTATTACATAGTAATCTACACAGAAAAGCTGTTTAGAGTCACTGATGCCAGGGACTAATTGTTGAAAACTCAGCTCAAAAGGTAACCAAGACCCTCTGAACATATATTTCTCATTTATGCCCTATAGATCAAAAGCCGAACCTATGTTTTTCATGGAGCACTTACACAAAAAAAAAGACTAATGAAGCCCAAATGGTTTATAGAAAAAATGTTATAATCTTTTTTAGCTAATACATATTAATATTATAATCTGTTCAATGACAAAGAATGAATTTCATCTTCTTTAAAACAGAGGATACTGTCTCAGATAATGACTAAAAAGAGGTAGTATAATTAAGAAGGTAACAGATGAAGAGCGAGAAACAGCATAATACAAAATATTGAAGAGCTGCGGTACAGCTAGGCGGTTGGAGGATGAGAGATCACATGCAATAGAAACAAATAATGCTACCTAAAGACCACTAAGAGAACAGCTTACTAACAATCATCAAGACTACATAAATCACTATCTAATCCCAGCTAACTCACACGGTGCCTGAAGGGCCTCACAGTCAAATCAGAGACTCATCAGGGCACAGTGGTAAAATAATGGCTACCTTAATAGTGCCGAGGCTTCTGGGTGGCTTATATAAATAGATAACTGATTCATTATCTAGAAAAAGCAGCACAAATTAAACCCAAACAAGATAGTAATAGAGAAGTAGCAAAGATAGTAATATAAATCAACAAAATCCAAAGCAAATTATGATAGAGAAAAATCAACAAAGCCAAAAACTGACTCCTAGTAAAGATTAATAAAATGAACACACCTACAAGACTCATAAAATAGAACTATAAATTGTTAAATATACAGTGAAAGAGCGATATGACTATAGATTCAACAGACATTAAAAAGATTTTAAACCAGGTGTGGTGGTGCATGCTTATAATCCAAGCTACTTGAAAAGCTCAGGCAGGAGGATCACAAGTTGAAGGCTACCACAGGCAACATAGTGAGACCCTGTCTCAAAATAAAAAATGGCTGGAATGTACCTCAGTATTTTCTGGGCTCAAACCCATTATTACCAAAGCAAAAGAAAAAGATTATTAAAAATAACCTGAAATAACCAATCTTGGAAATGTAAGTAAAATAGTGAAGCTTGTTGAAAATAAACAACTCACCAAAATAGGCACATTGGTGGAAACTGAAAAGCTGATTTAAAAAAAAATTGTTTTTTCTTTTGGCCATAACTGTGGATTAAACACAGAGTCTTCACACTGAGCTACATCTTTATTACTTTTTTTTTTTGAGAGAGAGAGTGTCTCATTAAGTCGCTGAATTGATAAGCCAAGTTTCCAATTTGTTATCCTCCCACAGTGCTAGAATTACCTGCATGAATCCCCATAATCAACTGTTAATTCTAATATTGACAGGGGAGTGTAAGATCCCAAAATACAATAATGGAAATTCTCAAGATGAACTATAAAACTGTATTAGTTAAAACAGTATAGAAACAATGATAGCTGAATACATCAGTGGAAGAAAACACAGTCCAGATGCTAAAATATAAATACTTAACCAATTAAATTTGAAACAGCATTATATAGGTTGGTTGATAAAAAACAAACTACACATGTCAGCAATTTGGCAATTTTCGACATGTATATACAACTGTAAAACTATCACCACTGTCAAGAATCCACCCATACTCCCCAAGACATTAAGGGTGCTACCTTTAAAATTTCTTTCCCTGCTTATTCCCACCCACTTCCATTCATCTGCAGCAACCTAGTGACCTGTTTCCTTTCACTATCATTTGTTTTTCATAATTTTATATAAATTGAATTGTATATCTCTTTATATTTGACTTAACATAAATTTTGGGATTCATTCATGCTGGAGCATGTATTAACAGTCCATTCTTTTTTATTGCTGAGTAACATATATTTCATTGTATGAATATGCTTCATTTGGCTTATCCATTTATCTGCTGAGACACATTTAGGTTATATCTAGTCTGGGGTTATAACAAATAAATTTTCAATGAACAAGCATGTTTATTTTTATGGGCATACTCTTTCATTTCTTTTAGCTACCTACCGAGAAGTGGAATGACTGGATTACATACCAGATTTATACTTAACTTTTTGACAAACTGCCAACTATTTTCCAAACAGCTATACAATTTTGTTTCCTCTAACAGTGTTTGAATTCCAATCATTCTACATCCTTCAACAACACATATGCTATGATGAGTCGTTTTCATTTTAATGATTTTAATAGTTATATACTGATATATAACTGTGATTTTAATTTGCATTGTCCTAAAGAAAACTGTTGCACACTACTTCATGTGTTTATTTGCTATCCTTTTTCTTCACTGGCCACATCTGTTCAAATTCTCTGTCCATTTCTTAACTGAGTTTTTTTTTGTTCTGGATAGATACTTTTTTTTTTTTTTTTTGGTGGCACTAGGGATCAAACTCACACCTTATGCATGCCAGACAGGCACTTAAGCCACTGAGTCAAACTCCCGGTCCTAGTTTCTTTGAAACAGGGTGGCACTATGTAGCTCAGGCCAGTCTTGCACTTGCGTTGTAGCCCAAGCCGGCCTTGAACTCACAACGCTCCTCCTACCTCAGCCTCCTGAGTGCTGGGATTAAAGGCGTGCGCCACCACGCCTGGCCTAGATAGATACTTTTATTAAATATATGATTTACAAATACTCCCTCCAGGTCAGTTGTTTATTTTGTGATTCTTTTAACAGTGTCTGACAAAGAACAGATGACCAATTTTTATACTCCCATTTATGAACTGGTTATTTTATACAGTAAGTTCTCAACTTACAAACGTTTGTACTGCAAACTTCCACAGGTGTACTATGTAAGAGTCACTTTTGTCAACTTATGGAATGAATTCAACTTAAGAACAATTCTTCTGGAATGAAACTCATAGATAAGTTGGGGACTTACAGTTTGTGCTTTTGGTATCACAGCTAAGAAACTTTCAGTCAACTCAATGTCTAACCCATAAGATTCCCTCTATGGGCAGGTAACCAGCATGGGAAGGGAGCCAGCCCCGTGTCTACAAGCCTGCTAACTGCCATTGCCTTCAGGGACCTGTAGCCAGCACAGACCAGAGAAAGGGCCAGCTACACCTTGGAGAAGCCACTAGTGTCTGGAGAAGCCTGATCCATAGCCCACTGACTCCTCAGGAAAATGAGTTAGGAGAAACCCACGTGCCTGACCTAGCTCCCTGAACCATGCACGGACAGCCAACATGAGAATTATCAGGGACCTCACAACCTGCTCGTCTGGAAGAAACCAGGAAAATGTCAAGATGAAGGTGCAAAAGACAATCTCTGGCCTCCAGTCCAAACAGAACAAGTCCATGGGACTCGGGAGAAAGCAGAAGTCACACACCTGAAATTTCTGGGATGATGGCAAATGAAGTAAAGAAACTATTTCATGAGGTTGTAAAAGAAATCAGATCAGAAATAGTATCTCAAGTAAAAGAAGAAACGGCAAACAAAATAAAA
This sequence comes from Dasyprocta punctata, assembly GCA_004363535.1. Lineage (NCBI taxonomy): Eukaryota > Metazoa > Chordata > Mammalia > Rodentia > Dasyproctidae > Dasyprocta > Dasyprocta punctata. Next base: position 129,945 of record RJWM01000035.1, on the reverse strand, counting down.
GGGTTGCTGAATGTATCTAAAGAAGACAGATTTAAAAAAGAGGAAGAGCATAAGAGAATGAGGGAAATCTTGAATGAACAATATTTAGAGAAGAATTGGAAAGCATGAAACAGACTCAAAGAGATATCCAGGAAATTAAAAACTTCACTGAAAGCTGGCAAAACTGCTTGAAGAAACTGAAGACAGACTTTCAGACCTTGAAGACAGAATGGCAACTAGTGATTGCAAAAGGAAAGATCTCTTAAAAATAACAAGGAACCAAGAAATAACAATTCAACAGCTGCAAAACAATGCAAAGAAAACTAACTGAAGAGTGACAGGAGTCAGTGAAAAAGCAGGAGTCAACACAAAAGACATAAAGAGACTATTTACATAAAGAATAGCAGAAAACTTCCCAAGTATGGGAAAAGGACTTGACATACAGATAAATGAGGCATACAGACTCCAATTAGTCATAACCACACATACAATAATTAAGGTACCAGAAATTCAGCACAAAAACAGAATACTAAAGACTCTCACAGAAAAAAAAAAAAAAAAAAAAAAAAAAAAAAAAAAAAAAAAAAAAAAAAAAAAAAAAAAAAAAAAAAAAAAAAAAAAAAAAAAAAAAAAA
>RJWM01000035.1:0-129232 GCA_004363535.1 Dasyprocta punctata | reverse complement strand
GTCAAATAGGTTAACAGAACCTCTGTGTGCAGGTTGTGTGTGTGTGCGTGCATGTGTGTGTGTGTGTGTGTTTGTGTATGTGTGTGTTTATTGGTTCTGGAGGACCCTTGACTAACAAACTGATAAACATACTATAATTTTCAATACAGTTCCCCACAAGAAGAATTATCAGGCCCCAAGTATCTGTCGAATGCTGAAATTTTGAAACTCTGCATTAGGTCAAAAGAATTTAAAAAAAAAACTAGTATATACACACATGCACAATAATAAAATGAAAAAGCACATAAATTTAAAAATAGTTGGGCATTTTTTACCTCAATAGATACTACGTCTTGGTTTTATGACCAATAAAATGTTATTCGTTTTATTATATTACGTAAAATATCAGTACAAACAAGACAGATAGTTATAGAAGAGGAGTTTAATATTCTACTAACTATGCAAATTGTTTTTCCATTTGTACTTTAATAATATGAACCAAACCCTATGAAAGCTACTTACTTCTTAAAGCCTCCACATTTTCATTCTTCTTTTTGTACGTCTTCTGAATACCACTTATTCTGAAAAGCAGAATTTTCTATTAGAAGCATTTAAAGAACTACGCATTAATGAATACAATGTTTCTATGAAAGTTGTTTTATCTTAAAATGTGTGTTATAAAATTTGAACTGAGTGTGTATCTCTAGCAATCCTAGGTACTTCCTAAGCTTTAAAGAAAGGATTATGTTCCCCCATTGATTTAAGTTATTTGAATGTTGTGTTTTGTTTTCTGGGAGAAAGAAGGGAGGCTGGAGAGAGATTTTGTGGTCACATGTTCAAAAAAAATTGACATTCTTGTACCAAAACTGAAGAATAAAATAACTGTTATATTAAACAGGAATAATAAAGTATCTTCCTACTAAAACAAGTCAAAGAAAGTTGATAGTAAGTATAAAATTATACAAAATTATTTTATATAATGCTTTTTTGGGCAGCAATGGGGGTCAAAATCAGGGTCTCACATGTGCTACATAAGCACACTACCCCAAGTTACATTCTTAACCCTAAACTATTTCAAAAAAACTACAAACATATAATATTCTTCTCCTCTACATTTTAAGTATCGTTCATTCGTTTTTCATACTAAGTCAACTTACAAAAACAAGAGAGACATTTGATTCCAGTAATTCAAGGATGTTTTATCTCTAGTTAATTAAATATCTGCAATATTAGTAGAGGAATATAAACTACATACCATTTCATGTTGGTCTATTTATCAAACTGTCTATAAATATGAAGTGATTGTTTCACTCCATTTGAGATTTCTGTACATAGGATTAATGATTTTATTAATCAGTTAAAATTGCATCTCTCAGAATGCTGACCATTGTCCCATTGCTTACATACTAAGCATTTGACTTTCCCTTCATTTTTAGACATTTTTCTTAAAAAACTTATAATTCATTTTTTTCAATTTATTGTTTCTTTTCCTTCTCCATATTTTTTAATTAAATTTGGTATCAACTAAACAGCAAGAAAAACCAATGAATTCTTTTAGTTTTTAAAAATTAAAGTATTATTTTAATTTGTCACAGAACAGTAAAAATCTAGAAAACTAAAGTAATTGGGAAGGGAAAAGGGGGAAAGAGGGAAGGGAAAAGGAAAAGATATAAATCTGTATATATGTATATGTAAGATAACTAAAACGAACATACTGCTGAAGGTATTAGTTATTGAGAAAGATCGGTTAATACTCATATGATTAGATCAATTTTACTTGTCTGCATCTGTTAATGTAAACAACCATTTTGAGGATAACGATACACAATATTGCAACTATTGTCTAGTTTCTATCATTCTGTTTTGTAAACCTATAACGTTACTGTTGTGTATTTACTCTAAAAAAAAACACAATTTCATGTTATATGTGACAAGAAAAAACATTGAATTCTTTTAGTTTTTAAAAATTAAAGTATTATTTTAATTTGTCACAGAACAGTAAAAATCTAGAAAACTAAAATACAATTTAATGTTATATGTGACAATGTAACATGAATCAAATTGCAGAACATTCTGTTCCAGTCTACACAGTTAGAAATGCTACATAAACACCTTAATTGTATAACCACTAGATTTTATTACTTTTGTAGTTTTCCACTGATGTATAATATTTTAAATCTAGCAGCAACCTTATTCTGCATAGTTGCTAAGAAAATGAGAATTTTAAAGAAAAGTAGCCTACACTATCATTGTATTTTAAAAATCATAATTATCTACCAAATCCAAGATAACATATTTACAAAAACATAGAATTTAAATGTGGTAGTTTCCATTACCTAAACTGCCAAAGATTAAATCATACCTTATGGCTTCTTTGCCTATAAATTCTGAAGAAATAGGCTCCACAATTTCACTAAAACTAATATTTCCATTAACATTGCCCTCTGATAACTCCTTATAATTTCTTTTGCTTTTTGACCAATATGATGGTTTTAAAAAATATAAAGATGATCTCCGTAAGCCAAATTCCCCTGAAAAATAAAAATCAAACACTGAATTATACAAATTATTTCTGAAAAAGGGTTTTATTCATAAAGACAGGAAATGAACTGCTAATTTATTTAATTTTAAAAGTTACATGGAGCGAAATACAGGACTACAACACAAACAAAAGTAAGGAGGAACTTCTGAGGAAAAGGAAGGAGCTGTTAGATATTTAATATTACTATTGAGAGTCAGTTTACATGCACGATAGAAGATAAAGAGGAGTATTAGGAGCCACAAGATAGCTTCACAGTAATCTTCATAGTAATCTTATTTTACCTAAGAGGGTAAAACAATAAAGACTTTAAAAAAGACTTGAATAGGGAAGGACTTAAGTTCAGCTACAGATGTGTGGTTCAAAATAAACTACTCTCTCTATAATATCTTGCTAGGTTCACCTATTCAAAACCCAAGGTTTAAAATATGTTTATTCAAAATCAAAATAAAAGTTTTAACAATTAATATAACTTAAAATACTCTATAGAATGAAAAATTTAATCCTATATTCTGACCCTATGTGGGCAAAAATAACTAAAAATCTTTAAAGTAAAATCCAATAACCAACAACATACCTGGAATGACCTGATCAAGATAGATAGCGAGAAGGACATAGAATGTACTATTAAGTGCCAGCATGACAACAGTAATAATTAGAGGATATGGGCCTTCAGTCAAATTAGAAAATAAAGCACCTTCATCAAAATCTTCTAAATGCATGACCTGAAAAATAGTAATACCAGTTTTATATAATAATGATAAAAAGCAGACGCCAACACTACTGTTATTCATATCTTACATAACCAAAATGGGCCTTTTAACAGACTAAATAAATAAGACACTAATTGATCAGAAAAACAAAATGTTGCCAAATAGAAATTTATCACAAAAATTCATTTCAATCATGTTTTAATGCTGTAATTTTAAACTTTGCTACATTAACTCTTGGGGCATTTAATCCTAATGCAATGCCAATCAAATGAAGTAAAAGTACAACGTGATATCAACAGTAACTAAAGCACACAAAAGGATAACTGTTCAAATAGAAGGCAAATAAATCAAACATCAGAGGATAAAACTGCTCAGTATCTCCCCAACATTGAAAAGGAATTTTAGTAAACCAATGCAATTATTAAAGTATTCTTCATAGACATGTATGACAAAATAGAAAGAGAAATGGAAAAAGAAGACCACCAGAGGTTGAGGCCTCATTTAGGTCTTTCCTTGCCATCATATTAATAACCTTTATACTCTGAATTTCAGTCTGTTATCTGTGAAATCTGAGATAAATTAAATGATACTGAAAGGCCCTGCCACTCAGACCAGTATCTATCTTACTTTAGCCTCAAAAGCCAGAATATTCTAGTCAATCAACATTAGTATTCTCTTATACAGTATTTATTTATTTATTTTTTTGATACCGGGGATTGAACTCATGACCTTGTGCCTGCCAGGCAGGCACTTATGCCTCTGAGCGAAATCCCCAGACCTCTCTTATACAGTATCAAAAAATTATATTTTTTCTTTGTACCTTAACCAAATTTATGTTCTAGTGTATAAAGCAGTATTTCATACCATTTCTTTCACTTAAAACCTGACTATATCTGTAAGGGAAATAAAAACAATTTATAAATCTAAATACTATTCACGTAAAGGACAATTCCATGAAGTCGACCAATAAAATCCACCGATCTATTTATCTCACTACTGCAAATTTGTTCTACTCCATGCACACTTTTGTTTCTTGTTAAACTTACAAATGGTAGCAATAGAGCCATCTAGATTACTTGGCATTGAAACTAACCACTTCTAACAAACTGAGTTATCACACCAAAACAGATTACTTGAAAAATACTACAAAAAGGAGAAGAATTTAAAACATTTAATTGACAATATAACTCAGGCTGGTCTCTAAAAACTTAAAATTAGAGAAATATAAACAAAAGTAGATATTAAATGTGCTCCAGTACTCAAATATCTTTTCTTTTTCCAAATAAAACTGTAATTTTTTTAACAAAACAGAAGTCACATTAATGGTAGTCTAAAATGCTACATATAACTTGAGAGAAAAAAAATTGATGAATGCAAAATAAACATATTACCTACCTGTGCAATACCAATCAAAAAAGTACATTGACAAAAAGGACTTAAAAGCCACACTAATGATTTGGGAAAACTTTCCATGAGGACTATCAAAAGGCCAACAAATCCAAAAGCCACGGTAACAAAAAATTCAACTATTCCCACATGTTTTGATTTTTTAAAAAGAGGTGTCAGCATTAAAGCGAAAAATACCTATAACATAGAAACATTAAGATTAATGCATCATTTTACACTGGTGTGAAACAAATAAAACTCTGAAAAAATAAGCTATTTTCATTGAAAAAAACATTTATTAAAATACAATTAGAATTTCTAAATGCCATGGTAAAACATTTTCATACAAATAGCAATACACATTTTAAAAATTTAAACTGACAAATACTAAAGACTGCATTTTATCTGTATCACAGGCAAATGTGACCATATCTACACTACAGAAACCACAGAATCTCATGCTTCTCTATTTAGATGTGTAAAATATGTGAACAAAACAATATATCAACAAGCTTTTAAATACAGAACCCATCTTTTAAACTTAATTGTTGATATGATATAAAATTAGTCAATTATATATGGAAGCATAAGTTACAGCATTTGTAATTTATCATTTTAAACAGTAGAGGTAATAGTCAAAACACTTAATAACTGGTACGAATAGGCATATAAATGAATCAGCATGAAAGCTGGAATCACTTACAACAAAGGCTGGTCACTATAGCTAGCATCTAGCCAATATGCCATACAAGTATCAAGACTGCTAAAGACATATACTTACAAATATATTTTTAAACATAATCATCCTATACCATAGGTTAACCTTGAACAGTCAGAATTTTAGAAAAAGACAGTGGGGGAATTATAGTACTAAATAATTTTTTACAAATATGGTTACACAAAAATAAAAACAGCCTCAACCACACCTGAAATACTGTAAAATGCATAAAAACAAAGTAAATTTAAACCTCGACTGTCTTTAACTTTCTAAAAATATGGAAGTACAAAGATGCTACATTATTTATTATTAAATAATCAGTAACTTAGTAACAATATAATTTTAATGGAAAACTGAGCATAACTAAACCAAAGAAAAAGATTTTGTTAAGTTTTCAAATATTTTGAAATTTCTTTATTCTCAATCCAAGTTAAAATACTTACAGATGACAATCCATATAGGAAAAAAAGTAAAAATATCACAAAGCTGCTACTTTTAGGAAATAATGAAGAAGCTGTAGCAATGACTGCCATAAGAAGGGACATAAGAAAAATCAAACTTGCATACAGAAGAACCCAGGAAAGCCTAAAATGAAGAGGTGAATATATGTATGGTCAAATGCATGGGCTTTAACAGTTAAAATACCATTCTAAACAAAAGCTCAAATTTCTTTTACCTATTCTATTCTTAAGTCAATTTTTTCCATGCATATTCACATACTGGAAATTAATACTCATAAGCACACAAAATCGGTTAAGTTATACATAAAAATGTGAACTGATATAAAGATTAAGTGGTTGGTTTCAAAGACACAAAAAAGTTTAAAAATAGCAATTCATGATTGATTTAAATCTAACAGTTTCAAAAATTCAGTAGTCCACAAAACTTGATTTTCTTAGAATTAATGAGTTAATGATTTTCTTTATGAAATGAACTATAACTAAACCTCTGATGGCTTTTGTTACTATCATCAATAAAAGCTCTGTCAATCAATGGCATAATTACTACACTTACACAATGTGAGAGCAATGAGATCAACTATGAGGTCACCATTTTTACTCTCTATTTCTCTTCAAATCAGAGCTCAATAGATTTGTTACAGTATTTGATTTCATTTTATTTTTACTATTCCCAGTTAGCAAATTATGAGTTAATGTACATCAAAAACAAAAATACCAAATTAGGACTAAAAACCAGTTATATTAACAGAATTGAATCCACCAGTTTAAAGGAATAAACAGAGGGACCTGAGAAACTGATCTGTCGGAATTTACCAATTGTTTCCACACAAAACACTTTAAAGATCCAATGCATCTTTAAAACTAATCACTTCTAAAATATTATGTAAAATTATTAGTTATAATTATAAAATTATAATTAATTCTTAAGTTAACCCAAGTGGAATAAAATTTGGTAAGACAGACTATGTAATAACAACTTACATACACCTTTGGGGGAAGGTTAATACTTTGTAAGTATTAACTTTCTCCCAAAATAAGCTTAAGACAAATTTTCTTATTACACGATGGGACAAGTCTGGCAAATACATTTGTAATTATTTATAAATATGTATGCCTGTCTAAATAATCATTGCAAAAAAATGGTAAAACATTAAAGCTCACTAGTGAAAACTTTTTTCATTTGTTCCTCTATAAATAATTAGTATATTTATCTTAATTCACCCAAATAACAAGCTTTCTGGGGGAGAAAAAATATCCACATTAATACTTTTACATAAGCTTTATTCATTTTAACCAAATTTCCAGTATAATACATATGCTATGATATTAGAAAAGGACCAAGAAAGGTAATTTCTACCTTCCCATAATCTCATCTCTTCTGCATAATACAATATACAGCAAAATACATGAAGCCTAGCTCATGGATTCAAACAAAATGTGAAGTAAAATTTAAATATACTGTCAAGATTAAGTTTTCCACATTCTTCTTCCTTTATGTTAAATCATACCAATCAATTGTTTAAGCTTGATGACTTGTCTCAGATTCTACCTTAAAAAATCATTCTGAAACTCTGTTTGACACTTAATCCACCTGTTAATTATACTAAATAAGAAACTCAGTAACATACCAAAAAGCAGTGTCATGAAGTCCCATTATCTTTAAAAATTCCTTTAACTTTTTTTCTTTTTCTGCTACAATATGAATTGCCAAAAAGTATCCAAAAGGTGAAAATGCTATAACTAGGTATATTAGAATCACTCCTCGGGCAAAAGTATCTATTTCTACAACAGCAGTTTCTCCCATAATAACAGCTTTAGTTGACTCCAGCTCCTTCCAAAGAGAAACATTCGTCTTCAACTAAAATTTAAAAACATAAATATTAAATGAGCTTAGTTCTGAGTATCCCCTAATAAAATATAACAATTATACCCCAAATTTATTCAATAATTTTATAAAATAAAACCCTCAAAAGCTATACACTTAACATAAAGTGAGTGACTGTAATAATCTTGGTACAGTGCAGAGTATTGCTTTTAATTCATTCTGGAAGTATACATAAAGTTTACAGTTTGAAGTTGGTGAGTGTATAAGTTTTAATTAAGTAAGCAATTATATAAATCTTAATAAAAACATATATCTTTAAAATTGAGTATCTTAGAAATAACTAGTGTCATTGCTCCTATGACTATTTTAAAAATTTCTCTTAAACAACATGCCTAGTGTTTTAAAATCTGCACATGAAAACCAGGTGTGGTGGAGAGTGGCAGTAATCCCAGCACTCAGTAGGCTGAGACAGAAAGATTACCACAAATCCAGGTCAGCGTGGGCTACCTAGTGAGTTCAAGGCCAGCCTTATCGAGACCCTGTCTCCAAAAAACATAATAAAATTAAAATCAAATCAAATTAACTCTGCACATGAACTGAGTGTGGTGGTGCATGCTTAAATCTTAGCACTTAGGAGGCTGAGGCAGCACTTAAGAGGCTGAAGCAAGAATAGAGTGAGTCTCAGGCCAGCTAGTCTCATAAAAACAAAACTAAACTCTACACCTGCAGCAGATATGGACAGAATAATAAAATTATGACACAAGATACTTCTAACATTCAAGTGAATTCCGAAACTGAGATCTGCCCTGCCTATTCATCCAGTGTGTCCTGGGCTGTGGATGGCTAAAGTCTTTGGCCAAAACCCAAGTGCTACAATTATAACTATATAAATTCCCATCTTTACTTTACATGTCTGTTACTACTGAATTGGTAGAGTATTACATTTCTCTAATGCATTTTTACCCTGTTGCAAGAGATTATAAGAACTCTCCATAAACCATCTCATTTGGTTCTTACAACCCTATCAAGTGAAGTATTATTGTAGTCATTTCTCTACATAACACACTAACAACAGAGATAGGTCTCCTGTTCAGATTATGATTCCAGTTCAATCACTACTCCTATACTTTGAACATATACAGAGTACACCAAAAAATACACACATACATATATATATATATATATATACACACACACACATATATTCATATACACACTTAAGCAGTTTGCTATACTAAGAAATGTCTGTTAGCCAATGGCCACCATTTTGAGCACCTCTTGTAATTGTAGAGACCAAAAGTAATTTGTATTAATCTCATGATGTCTCAATAAATTTAGTATTAATATATTTATACAAATTTTTCTTTTCCTGATGTTTACATTTTTTGGCAGACTTGGTATTTTAATAGAGAAGATAGTTGACATGCATTTTTGAAATTACAATATTTTATTAATTTCAACTGTTAATTAACAGTTAATTTCAACTACAAAAGCAAACAGAAAAAATACAGATTCATAGGGAACATGGAAAAATGAGGTATGATTACATCTAAAATGAAGTATGATTACTTGAACAGTTCAAGTTCTAAGAGAATTTCACGTTATTGCTATCTAACCCATGTACAAAATTTTAAGATTTTTTAAAAATAAATGAAATTTCATGGCTAGATTTGTGCAAAATATGAACACTAAATCTAGTCTAAGCATGTCTTTAGAATTTAATTTAAACATTTAGACACAATGTTTAGTGCAAAGTATATTAAAGTACATACTTAGCAGAGTTAAAAAGCCATAGTAAGAAGTGCTACTTTGCCACTAATAAACTGAGTTTTGAAAGTTACTTAATATCCCTACATTTCAATTTCACATTAAAATGATGGGATAATAACAGCAGCAATCTCACAGGGTTGTTAAACATTAAAGGGGTTATATTAGAACATAAATTTTAAAGTGTTTATTAAACAAATACATATCAAATAAAGTATAGCATCTATTGTGAAAAAGATAATAAATATAGTCACTTTCTTTAAACTATTTGTATTCAAGGGGAAATGTTTCAAAGTATAAATCTTTCATAAGTATTATTTATGGTCAGTAAATATGGTAGATGGATATATATAGTATGCTTGAATCCAATACTTAAAACTAACAAATAAAAGTAGAGTACAAAAAGATTAAATAATGACTACGCATGATAGCATATGTATGTAATTCCAACTACTTGGGAGGCTAAGGCAGGAAGTTATCAAGTTCAAGCCCAGCCTGGGCAATTTAGTGAGATCCCGTTTTAAAATAAAAATATAAAGGGGTCTGGGAATATAATTCAATGCAAGGCTCAGGCTCAGAGTTCAATCTCCCCAGTAGTGAGAAATGGAAAAAAAAAAAAAAAAAAAAAAAAGGAGCAAGTACTTATATTAAAATAAGGCCTAGTTTTGCTTATCATATTTACCTGTATAATGGCAGCATCTATGGATGCCTGTAAAACTGTGAACCCTGAGGACCAGTAATGAGCAGCCTCACATGATTTTGAACAGTCAGCTATGAGGAGAAAAATGAGAGACATTTGTACAACTTATAAGTGCTTTCTTCTAAAGATAACATAGAGGGTCATGAAAGTCAAAATCAATTTCTAGATGGCCAAAGAAAATATGCTAGTGCCCTTCAAAAAACAAATAATATCTATAAGATTCCTAATTATTTATTTGAAATACTGAAATATAGCATTTATGTGTTAGGACACTAAGTGGCAAATGAACAAAAATGTAAAATGAGAAATAATTATATATGCAGTTATTTACAGCAAGTCACTTCTATCTTAAAGTAAGTCATTCTATAGTGATATTGTTTCACAGAACCTCCAGGTGCAAGGACAAGTCCAGAGTAAAACACACACACACACACACACACACACACACACACACAAAGCAGAATTCTCCATAAAAGTTTTTTGGAATGCAGTCACAAACTCAATTATTTAGCATAGCACAGTAACTTTAACATTTGCTCAGTAACATTTATGGTTGATAATACCTCTTCATAAGTTTAAACAATGGCTGGCTTCCATGTTTCAAATGTAAAACTGGGGGACCTTGAGGCTTGAAAGATTTGTACTACAGCACAACTGAAAACAATTACATGAAGAAACAAAAACCATAGATTTAGGAAGATATATAATTCAAGATACAAGTCTGCTTTATTCTACTATAACTGATACATACGTAAGTGTATTCAAGTTAAAATGGTTGCTATATAAATAACTGCAAAATACATGTATGTAAAGTACAGACACAGTTAGACCTTACTTCATATTTTGCATATGAATTTGGAGAAGCCAAGGTATGCATTTAACTGACTTCAATAATTATTTAAGACTATTTACCTCTTGAATTTAAATAAATAGAAGATACTGGGATCTTATCAGGAAAAAAACGCAGCTCGTAGGACATGAGGTCTTTGAAAACCACACCAACAAAGTTGCTGGGCTTAAAAACACTGGATGCTACCATTTCTTCTTCATTTGTATATTCTTCAGTAATTATGACTATAAATACAATGATATAGTTAGAATACAAAGTTTACTATAAGTAGAACAATTTTATGATACATTTGATCAAAAAAATATTTTATAAGCAGTTTTGCTTTACTTCCCAACATCTTAGAAAATAGCTAAGAAAATACAACTAGGATCTGAGGGTGATCTGGCTGTGACATCTGTCACCCCATTGATCACCAGGGTTGATTCTGCTGATCTGACTTGCTAGGCGGTCTCACAGGTCCATGTCCATCCCTCCTAAAGCTGTGCACTTAGTCAAAGAGGACAACCACGAAGATATAGGAGGACTGTTTCTTGCTCAAGGTACAGGAGTAGCTGCACTCCCCTGCTAGAACCTCGAAACAAGCTCTCGTGAAAATACGACTAAATAGTTTAACTTTGCCGATCCTAACCTGTTCTCTGATTACTAAATCATGTATCAGTTTAATACATGTTATGAATGTTACAAAGCATAATATAAATATGCAAAATTTCATCGAGATCACTATTTCTCAGAAACTTAATCAACTGTACTAAAGTTTATTACCAAATAGTTTTTACTACCATTTCAATTCTTTAAAATTCACTCAGAAACATAATCAACTGTACTAAAGTTTAATACCAAATAGTTTTACTACCACTTTAATTCTTTAAAATTCACTACCAGCAGGCTTACTTCCAGACACTCTTAAATTTAAGACTGTAGGCAGTAATGAGGTTCTCAAAACAGTAAGTAACGCAGTTCATTCATCTTTTGCAAAATGAAATTATTACCTACAAGGTAAAAGAATGGATATTTTATTTTTAAATGTTTGTTTTTATGAAAAAAAATTCCTTAATTTTGCTCAGAAAATATCTGTTTAGTAACTATGATGCAACTCTTCTCTGAAAACATTTGCCAGTTAAACCCAATATTGCCCTTTACTTTCTTAGAAAACAAATGGCAAAAATACTGTAATTACCCTTTCACATTAGGTAAGGCAAGTTCTTAAATATTTTCTTGCAGTTGTACTTATAAGCAAACTAAAAACGTTTCATGATATGTGGTGAAATGAAAAGAATACAGATCGGTACCTAACATCATTATTTATTAGCTATGTGAGAACCAGTAAATGATTTACCTCTCCAAACTTTAATGTTCTCATCCACATTATCTAGCTAATCACACTGAGTTCAACTGGTAAAGACCAAATAAAGCAACAAACATGGAAATGATGTATAAATTACCAAGTATTTAAATGTTTATTAATATGATCTTCCACATCTTTAGACATGGAACTTCAGAATTGATCTGAATAAAGAAGGTGTTAGTTCAACATTCTATCAGTCATGTTATCATGTATGTATGTACATCATGTATGTTATCCTGTATGTATGTAATTCTGTTAAAAAGATAAAATTTTTAAAATATACATATAGAGATATGAATTTGCTAAATTAATATACAGACTTGCATTCTCTTTCCTCCTACTCAGAGTTACTGATGAATTTCATTTTTAACATTTCTGATCAATTTTTTTGAGCTTGCATGCAAAACTGTTATTGCTATCCATGTTATTTGTGTTTAATAAACCAACAAACATATGTCAATAAGGTATAAGTTTGATAAAAATATTTAATAGTATTAAGGTAAGAAGCTAAAGTGACTAACATCATCCACCAGTGACACACTAATAACATAATGATAAATATTAGAAGCTAATTGCAACTGTCCTATATGATATAAAACAACATGCTAATCTGTTATTTTCTACAATTCAACATTTCATTGCTTAGTCATACATGTCTATTGTTTTTTCTGGTTCTTCCTTTAGGTTTTCTCACAGCCTTCAAATGTTTTATATGGTACAAATAAATTGTTTTCTAAGTAGCTCAAGAATCAATGAAAATACACATGTACTGCCAGGAATATAAATCATTGTTTCACAAGGGAACATAAGGCAACAGAATTAAATGATTTTAATATTTTTGTAAAACTATATCTGGTTGTAAAACACATATCTGGGAGTTAAAGATGTCAAGTTACTTAGTGAAACAAGTCACTAAGTATTGAAGGGGCTACATGTTACAGATACAATACATATGTAAGATCACAATACCATCAGAAAGGTAATCAGTAGATATTCTCTGCATGATGTTGCTTGTAATGTTAGTCACTGGAGTATATCCAAGTACTAAGTCAGAGAGAATAGATTTATCCATTGGAGTAAGTTCTCTATCACGTACTTCTTCATATTGCTTATTTGGATGCATCATGCTAATTAATATCAGCCAAAATAAAAAAAATAGTGGAAAAAGAATTTCCTATAATAAAAGAAACAAAATGATTACAAAGTATGACAACGGTAGCAAAAAACATGATTTATATGTAAATAATATAACTAATACTAAGAAAACATATGAAAAAATTAGTTATTCTTTCTTCTGTACAAGAAATAAAAGCAATTCTACCCAAAAGAATTACTGTGTTACATGTCCAATAGGCATATTAAAGGATTTTTACTATACATTATTTTATGGAAATATTTTAAAATTCAAGTCACATAAAGTGACATGAAAGGTAATCTTTAAACATCTTAGATCACTGGCAAAAATAAAATAAACTTATTCATATTTTATTTAAAGTAACTTGTCAAACATTCTTATAAGCACCAGCACAAAAGTCTTACTTATTCTGAATTATAAATAATGCTTTAATAAAACCTAAATTTATATTACTAAAACTGAATTACTATTCTGAAATAATAGTACAAATGAACTATTACATATTGCAATTCAGTAGTACACTGGTTTAAGGAGATGTATGCCCATCCTTTGATAGTACTATTATCTGGCAAACTGGAGTTCTTTCTTTTGCAAAAACAAAGTAGTACGTTGGGGAACAAATCTATGATATATGGTAGTTTTAATTATTCCTGGGTAACTCACTTTAAATTCTACGTGAAAAGTTTAAGAATGTTAAGTTTCAAAATTAAGTACTGCTGTTAGAAAATTACTAAATTTAATAATCATTATTAAAAGTGTTAACATTTAGAAGCATGAAGTAATTCAGTTATTTTCCTGTGGCTAACACAACAAATACAAGCTTTTACTTTCCAAGCTAATTAAAGAGAGTAGACAAAATAAAATTTTAACCAAAAAAAATGCAGCCAGCAAAATCAAATTTTACAAATAGAATATATGAAAGCTAAATAAATTGCAACAAGACATAAAAAGAGTATTTTAACTTACCTGAACACTACTTTTTTTAGTCCTGCATTTAACTAGGTAATTCTTCAGTAGCAATGTTCTAGTCTGTCTCCAAACTCCCACCTCCCTAATTGCAGTGGCCATGTTTTCTTGATCAACCTATTAAAGAGGAAAAACCAAATGAAACCAACCTTGAACCACAACATAAAAGTACACTTTTGGAGCCAAAAATGTATTTTGGTCCCAGTTAGATGAAGCTACCTATACATTAAGGTGTCTTCCCTACCTAGACAAAATCCATGCACAATAATTTGAGGAATCTGAAAAGTAAGTAATAAGCTAGGTATGGCCAGTACTCTGGCAGACCGAGGCAGGAAATGTGTGAGTCTGAACCCAAACTGGGGAATTCAGTAACTTAGCAAGAACCTGTCTCATAATAAAAAATGACTGAAGGTGTAGCTCAGCATGAAGACCCTGGACTCAGTTCAATACTCAGTGCCACAAAAATAAATAAATATGTCTCAAATGTATTCTTCTTTATAGTTGGGTAATACTCCATTATATAAAAATATCACATCATTTTTATCCATTCTGTGGTTGATGGGCATCTGGGTTGTTTCCAAGATTTAGCTATTACAAATTGTGCTGCTATAAACATGGGTGCACATATATCCCTGTGGCATGAGGTTTTCAATTTTTCTGGGAAAATACCCAGAAGGGGAATAAATGGTATTGTAATCCAAATATTGTAATTCCTTTTCTAGTTCTCCTAACAATGCACAAAGCTATACTTGTAATCCCATTGAAACATTATTGGAATTCTGGCAAGTTAATTCCAATCTACCATCTACAATGCAACCACAGCGAGAGTAAAGATACTAAGACATATTCAAAGTTATGGGCGGCCAAGGGGTCTTAAGTATGATACAAGTGAGGATATTCAGACAAAGGTGCTGATCCAAGGCCTCTCCCAGAATTTATTATCTCATGAAGAAGGGAGTGGTTCAAGGATGATTGACAATGAGGATGGTGGGAATTACGTGAGCAAGGTGAGTTGAGCTAGCCAGGTGGAGAGCAAGCATCTCTGCAAAATGCAGGGAGAAAGCTATGCAGAAGGACCAGTCTGTATAACTCGATTGTCAAAGCATATGAATGAATTTAGGATGCTGTTGCTTCAGTTTCTGATACGTAAATAGCACCCTGGGAAATCACAGGCTCTTGATATTTTGAGGCTTGTACCCAGTTGACATTCCTGGAGCTAACTGGCTCTGACATTCCAAAGCATTCAACTGTTCCACAGGGAACACAACACAAGGAAACAGGAAATTGTCCACTGGCCTTAAAGATTACTTATCAGTATCTTAGCTAGCCTTATTTGCATTGCTGAGAGCCCGCTGAAGGCAGAAGGAAATAGCATAGCCAGCTCTGTACCTATCAGTACATGGAGACAGGACCCAGTTAAAATACTGCAGAGGTAATAGTTCTGCATTCAAGGAGAGTCGTCCCCTTGGTCTTCTATAGAATGGGACTTCCAATCCTAGTTTTTTGAGAGATCACCACACTGATTTCCACAGTGGTTGTACCAGTCTACACTCCCACCAGCAGTGGAGAAGGGTTCCTTTTTCCCCACAGCCCCATCAACATTTGTTATTGGGTGATTTCTTGATGACAGCCATTCTTTCTGGAATGAGATGGAATCTCAGTGTTGTTTTGATTTGCATTTCTCGAATGACAAGTGATGTTGAACTTTCCTTCATGTATTTATTTGCCATTTGTATTTCTTCATCTGAAATAAAAATGGAGTTCATCTCAGATGCCCATTTTTGGATTGGGTCTTTGAATTTGAGGGGACTGACGTTTTTCAATTCTTTATACGTTTTAGACATAAGCCCTTTGATGAGGGACAGCTGGCTAAATCTTTTCCCCATTCTGTGGGTTCTCTTTTCACTTTGTTGGTGATTTCTTTTGATGTGCAAAAACTTTTTAATAAGATGAGATCTCAGTTGTTGATTTTATGAAGTACTTCCTGTGCAGTTTGTGTTTTGCTCATGTTCATGAACTCTTTGCTGATTCCTATATTTTCAAGATTTCTACCTACCTTGTCTTCCTGTAGATTTAGTGTTTGTGTTTTAATTAAAAAAAAACCTGAAAGAGTAAATAAGATCCAAAATGTACAATACATATTGTGAAAATGAAAGGGAAAGAAAGTGTTCAAAAGGAAAGAACAACTGGGACAGGGGAAAGGAGAAAAGATAGAAGGGAAGAGATTATATGCATATATGTATACAAATATATATGTGAGTATGTATATATATGCATATATGTATACAAATATATATGTGAGTATGCATATATATACAAGATAGATAACTACACTACTAAGCTGTTAGCTTATCAAAAAGAAAAATTTGTGTTGTCATTATTTGATCATTTTTTTCATGCTTAGATCTTGTAATCTGAACAACTACTTTGAAGATAACAATATACAGTATGTTAACTAGTGTTAATTTGCTATTATTTTATTTTAAAATTCTGTATCATTTATCCTTTTTTGTTTTTAAAATAAATAAATAAATATTAAAAAGTGAATAGCTGAAACAAATGAGATGAAAAACACAGAACTCCAGGCCTTGAAATATCACGAAGCCAGCAGGGAGCTCACCACTTTTGCTTACTACTTTTTCTCCTTTGGTATCCTCCAAATTGAACACATGACCTGTGGGGACAAGGTCACAGAGAGAGCCCCAGAAGATAACCTCTGTTTTGGCAGGAGAAAGTGGGAAGTTAGTTTCTACATTCTATACTGAAACAGCAGCTTGGGAAGATTCATAGAAGGTCCTTTTAAACCTTCTTTCACAGCAATTAGTGCTGCCTTGTTTTATATAAACCTAATGAGGGCCACTGATATGCTGATATGACGCCACCAAAGCAAGGACTGCCTGTTCTAAACTCCCTGTCTCCACCAGACAGAACAGCAAGCAACATTTTAGAGGCAGTTTTTCATGTCCAAAGAAAGAATGAAAGAAGGAACGGGGGGAGGGGAGTGGCTTAAATGAGAATCCTTTTTCTGTGCACAGAAGAAAAATTAGACTAAAAATTTTTGGTGGTACTAGGGATCTAACCCAGGACTTTCATAACTGAGTGACATTCCCAGCCCATTTTTTATTTTGAGACAGTCTTGCTGAATTGATAAATTGTCCAGTTTAGGATCAAATTTGCAATTTTCCTAAATGCTAAGATTACAGGCCTCCATCACCAGGCTGAGTTTACAAAAAAAATGTTTTTTAATTAACAATAGGATCACTGAAAATTTTTACTTTCTTTTTATTTTCTTGTATTTCTCATTAATACACATTACTTGTGTAGTAAAAAAAAATTGAAAACAAATAGATATATTGGACATATTACAGAGAAAATGAAAAATGGCAAAACAAAAGCAGTCAGAGTAGACTGATAATAATCTCTAGACCAAAAAAATAAAAACCACACTCATTCCAACATGATTTAATATAAGAGAAACACAAAAACACTAACAAAGAGCAGCATGAACATTCTCAAGTTGTCTGCCAAAACACACTGTTTTAGTAGATACACTAAATTATTAATTCAAGTGGAGTGCTGAAAGCTTAGTTTTTTTTAGATAGAGTCCTTATAAAGGGAGTAGTTCACGGATTCACAATATTCTTACTTCCTTAAGAACTGCTCCCTAAACTCAAAGCTGAGTTTCTAAAAGTCTTGTCTGAAGTTTGTGAAGGTGCCCACCCCGCATTCCATCCCCTATCCAAAGATTTTTTAAAACAGAATGAAACTCCCTTATCATATACCATTCCAACACACATATAAAAGGTCACCACTATGACCACCACCACACTTTTGATCCACACTGGATAAATTCTCTCCTGGAAGTATGGAAACTGAATTACACCAACAATAACAGTCATGAAAATAGATACACTTTGTTACTAAGCTTTCTCTGACTGCGGCATACTACACTCAAAACTGGATTTCTCCTACTTGGGGTATGTGAAATGCTCTATTATCTTCCCAGTATATTTTCAGTTCACTAAGCTGGCTAGAATCAAATTCTCACAACCAAAAACAGGTTAAACAAGAGGAATCAAATTCAGCCAACCCAGCAACCAAGAGAATAATGCTTGAGGTGGTGTACTATGATGTTTATGACTGTAACCTTTGGAGTCAAACCAACTAAACATGAATTCTGCCTTTCCCATTCAATAGCTGTGAAACTTGGACAAGTTATTTAACATTTTTGTGCCTAGGTTTTGTCATTGGTAAAACCGAGTAATAATAGTACCCACAAGTCTTAGGGTTATTAAAATGACTAAAAGAATTAGTATGTGTAAAACACAAATGAAACATGATAAATGGCAAGTAATTATACATGTGGATCAACACTGCAGATGAAAGTAGTATAACTAATATCTGCAAAGAAATAATAGACAGTATTACATTCACGAAGAGAGAACAAGGCAACTAAGGAAAAAGCAATTAGGGAACATGGAAATGAAATAACAAAAGAAATTTGAAAATTGAAGTAATTTTCAGGTCTAATACATTTCTATCATCATAGTTACTACATTTATTAAAAGTACTGCTTTTCTTAAAAGAGCCTATTCCTAAGTATTTTTTAAAAGAAATTTATCACTAATCTAATGTTACCATTATCTCTGTCAGTATTTTAGTATAACAATTCACAACACAGCTCTGAAGAGGCACTAAATATCTGCAGAACTACCCCATTTTATTATGCAGCAGATAAAGTAACCTAGAAAATCTAAACTTATTTTTACATATACAGATCTAATTTTTCAAAAAATTTGTGTTAGAAATTAAGATTATAACCTGTGAAAAGAGAGATGGAGTCATTCTTATGTTCAGAACCATCCTAGTAAGAGATGTATCAGTCATCATCTTAGCATCCTTGATTATCGAAAATACTCTTAGCTGAAAATAAGTCTCTGACCTCCAAAAGTTGCCTAAAATCACTTCTGATCCACATAGGGTAATTACCACTCCTTTTTTCTACTTATACACACAGTACATAATGTAGTTATACTTGCTATAACACCACCGGATTTTTTTGTATGTCATGGTTTTGAGCCTGTGTGAGACCCTTAATGAAAACTGTCTTATTTATGTTTGCTTCCCTACCACCAATGGCAATATTATAACCAATATTATCTTATTGCAAATTCCTTTATCAAGGTTTCCTGAGAGTCCTTATAGATTTGCAAACTAAGAGGAGCAGTTGGAAGTTAAATCTAGCCCACAGCCTATTTTGCACAATCCAGGAATTAACAATGTTTCTACATTTTTAAATGGTTGATGAAAACAAGGAATAACACTTTGTGACAGGTACAGATAACATAAAATTCAAATTTCAGTGTATATAAAAAGAGCATTCTGGGAATCCAGTCATGTTTATTTATTTAAGTACTGTCTATGATTCCTTTTGTGCTACAAAAGTTAAATTATATAGACAGGCACCATATGGTCAGCAAAACCTAAAATATTACTATCTCACTCAAGAATTTATGCACCAAACATTAGAGGGCAAAAAATGTGTGGCACTGTCACTGACTTCAGAGAGAAAAACTGAATACAATATTCTAATTGCAGTTGAGGGAAGAGTTCGCAAAAGACTGAAACAATTTCCATGCACGGAGAAAACCGTGAAAAAAAGCTACACTCCAGAGTCTGACTTACGTAAAGATACAATATCTGCAATATGGAAAAGCTCAATGCAAAGGTGTGTGACCTAGATGACACTATAAAGACAGGCACTGGAAATGAATTATGAAGTACTATGTGTGGGCAATTAGCACCCCTTCTTGCAAACCCACAGAAAGCACCCTTTATTTCTTCTACTGCACTTTTACACCTCAAAGTGCTTAAATTCTGGCAATTACATTTCACCAGTCCATTCATTGGCCCATCCCCAAAACTCCTGTCTGTTCACAGCATCACTCTCATACTGTGACCTTGATTCCCTGTTCATTGAGAAATGGAAGCAGTCAAGAGAAATTTCAGAAATCTCCTATTTTTTCTTCCTATACACATCTGTGCCCCAAATAATATACATTTCAATAGTTTATCATTTTTGCCTCACTCAAGACTGTTTTCATTAGAACTCTGAACCACAAAAGCTCCAAATGCAATCTGGTATTAGCTGTACTTTTTAATTAAGCCTTTTTCTTAAAAAAAACAAACAAACAAAAAAAAAACAAACAAACAAAAAAAAAAAACAAGAAACTAAGAACCTAGCTGGCACAAGACTCGAAAGAAATTCGTACCCAGCTACATTCCTGGCTTCTTGATTAATAAAATGAGCCTTTGAACAGGAGACAAATTATAAATGATTTATTTGTTAATATTTTTAAAAGTATTGAAGATGGTGCACTAATAATACAAGGTACTGTCAATATAATATAACCTTAATTTTGTTTCTTGCTGAAAATAACTATGCAGTGGCACTCATATGACAGGTTACCCAATAATTTTTTTATACGTAATAGGCTCTTAAAAGCTTGTGCTTAAAACTATTTTAATCCTATTAATTCTCACACTAGTAAAGACTATGCCATAGTAAAACATTAATTTTTTTTTATATAGGATCTCAAATTCAAGAACAGACATTACAAATTGTATTCATTTTGGCACTCTTGGTGCAAAGAATAGTACCGGAATATAAGGAGACCCACAACAAACATGCAATATATTAATAAAGTTGGTCTTATTCTAAATGTAAGATTTCCCAATACTAAACCCCATTTGAAGTTTTACACATTTCACTTCCAAGGATTAATGCTTCTTTAGTCTGATTTTAACCCAAATACACCAAGAGTCCTAACTGACCTGTTAATATTCTCTCCTATAGAGTCTTCCCTAACATGTATCTGTAACTAGAAAAATAGATTGATAGCTATCTCAATATCATTGCTTTCCGGACAAACATAAAACATAGTGGATAAAGTACCACAGTCAAGCATACCTAAGCTAAATTTCAGGTCTACCTTTTTACTGCCTGAGACCTTAATAAACTACTTAACCTTTCTGAAACCAACCCATTTCCCCTATCTGCCCAATTAGAAAAACATCTCCAACCTCAGAGTTGCTGCTAGGATTAAATGAGGTAATACAGAGCTTGGGTGATAGCTGGAGTCCAACAAATACTCCTTTTCTACTTTTAAAACGTCCTCAGCAGAAAGTAAACACGGGTGTGGGTGCCCCCTCTCCCGACTCATTGATTTTGACACGTAAATCCAAGCCTAAGAAGCCCAGGAACCCCCCAGCGATGAGCACCTCAACCTCAGACCACTGCCTCCCGCCCGCCCACCGCGTTTTCCCGTCCGCACTCTCGCGCTCCAGGAATCTGGATATTCGCCCCTCGAACTGTGTCGCCAGATCTGCCCATGGGCTTCGCTCCCCGAATCCTTTTAACGCACGAGACACTCCCCCCACACCCCACAAAAGGAGTGCTAATGGTCCGGCTCCTCCGGGGACATTTCCTTCACTCCCCCTTCGCACGGATGCTCGGGCGCGGACGGCCGCGTCCACCACCTGCAGCGCCGCGGTCGTCACCTCGCGGGCGGCCCGGCCCGGGCCCGCTCCCAGACCCCGGGGCTCCCCGGCACCCGACCCACGCGAGGGCGGACCGCGCCGTCCCTCGGCCGCTTCCGGGCCGCTGAACCTCGCACCGCGGACCCAGGGCCCCCGACTCCTCGTCCCGCCCGCGGCCCGCCGCCTGCCCCTCGGCCCTTCACTCCACAGAGGCGGCTTGCCACAGACAGGCAGGCCGCAGCAGCCGCTGTCCGCCGCGCCGCCGCCCTCACCTCAGCGCCCGAGCCGCAGCGCTTTCAGGCCCCAACTGACGGAGGTCTGAACTGTGTGGGGACGCGGGCTCGCGGGCGCGCCCCCGCCGCTCGGCCCCGCGCGCTCCAGCGCAGGCCCGGCCCGCAGCCCGCCCGCCCGGAGAACCCTAGGTGCCGAACTGCTCCCGGCCTCGGGTTGGACGCACCTGAGGGCCGAGCTCGGCGGGCTTCGAGGGGGCGGGGCGGGAGGGACGCGCGCGCACCCGGCGCTCGGCCCCGCGCGTCCCGGAGCATCTGGGGGCGGGGCTGCCAGGGGGCGGGACGAGAGGGCGCACTGTACTGGATCCCCGCGCGCCTGTCAATCACCCGAGCCTGGAGAGCCTGGTCTCCAGCCTTGGGACTTGGGGTCTGTGTCCTCCTTGGGGATCGCGCCGCGCTCTCTTCTGAGGCGCTGGCAGCATCGACGCGCTTTGAAGTCAGGACTCAGGTTTAAATCAAAGTCCCGCCCCCGCCTAGCGAGTGACTTTGATCCTCCAGCCGGGCCTCCTCTGCCTTTCTGGTCACGTCTAGTTTCAGAAATCGTCCCCACCCCGCTTCCGGCCCCTCCGCGTGCCGTTCTTCTCCAGCCACCGCGCCTGCGTTCCGCGTCCCTGTTTCTGTCATCCGGGTCTTCCCTTCGTCTGTCTCGGACTTCTGAACATTGAGGGTGCACTTAGTTCCTGAAGTGTCTTTCAGAAAGTCTGAGAAGGTGGCATATCTGGAATTTTCTCAAAGGGTGGCATCTGCCTGAGGTTGTGTATCATATTTACCTTTGCAAAAAATGCTATATAGGGGTGCACGTGGTGACAGAAACCTGTAAGCATAGCTACTTGGGAGGCTGAGGCAGGAGGATTGTAAATCGAGGCCAGCGTAGACAGTTTATTAAGACCCTATCTCAGAAAGGAAGAGAGGGAGGCAAGTAAAGTAGTGCTTTTACAGGTGAAAAAGTGTTCACAACACTGACATTACATATTTTCCTGTCTGTATTTCTTCGCACGGTTGTTTTTAGAAACTATTTTTAAAAAATCTGTTGCTCTTCTTTTTGCTTCTCAAATTTGAACCAAATCTCTCCAACGTTTATAGTACTGAGTTTTAAAAAGAAAAAAAAAAAAGTCAAGTACTTATCTAACTAAATATGCCTTAAATAGGAAATGCAAAGGAGTTTGTCAGGATGCATGATGAAAAGATCTGGAAAGGAGAGTGGGGGAAAGGGAGAGAAAACACCCGAGGAACTGCACCAGAAAACCAAAGAAGGCAGATAACCATCATATGTTTTGTCTAGTTGTGAAATATCAAAAACATTTTTGTTACAAGTTGAGAAGAATGCTCGCTCAGTGGCATATATTTGGGTAAATAAGTAGGTGTAGATCAAAGATAAACTTGTTATGATGTTACTGAATTTTACTTTTAGCCCAACTCTCCAGTACTCATTGGTGGCCTTAACTTGCTCCAGTTTCCAAAATCTATCCATCATTTCTACCACCATTCCAGGCAAACATTTCTTGAGTCTCTTATAATGTTCTCTGTCACTCATTCTGTCTGCATAACACTTCCAATCTTGTTTGAAGATGGTTAGACCAAAATCCATTTCTTCTCCTGAAATCTTGTTATCACTGAGAAAATGATGCCACGCTTTCCTCTTCACTGTAAACATGCAGCCCCTTGCTCCCATTACTTATGTGCTAGCTTTTCATTTAAATTCTAAGTAGTATGAATCTAAGAGCAATTTCTTCTGACAATTTAAATTTCTAAGTCGATGTATCATAGCATATCGTAAATGTTGGTAATACTACTCATGAGAAAAAAACATGTACAAGAAAGCATATACAAATATTACCAGTATTATTCTGGAAGGATTTGACTACTCACTCCACAAAACCTACCTAGTCATAGAAGAAAAAATCAATGTCTTCTTAAAGGATAATGGCAACATTATGACAGTAATAGGGTTTAAGAATAACGGTACTAAACAAGACCTTTTAATAAAGAAAGATTGCTACAAATTGATATATGGGCAGTGAACTGTTTTACTGTCTCTTAACAGGCTGCTCGTATCTTGTAAACAAGTTAGCCACATCATCTGAATATAAATTTCTGTAGTTGTCAGGGCTTAATACTAAATAAGCAGCTGAAGGGATGATGTTCCTTACTGAGTCTGTATCTAGGAAATAGAAACAAACCATATTGCGTGGTTGTCATGGATGCAACCCAAATCCCCACATCTCATTAGTAGATCTTTTAGACAAATAAATCACATGAGAATACATAGCTCATAAGGACTATAGCCTGAGATTTAACAAGCTGCTTAGCTGTACAAAATTAATAGTGAACGGGAATTTCAACAATAACTAATGTGACGGAAGAGAGTAAGTCTTGCTACCCTAAACACCTACTTGCATTTTTCAGGGTACCAGGGATTGAACTAATGACATTGCTCTTGCCAGGCAGGCTCTTAGACTGCTGAGCTAAATCTCCAGCCCCTAATTTTTTACTTTCTAGACTTTGAAGCATTATTTCAGTGGATTTGCTAGCCATTTCTGCAAAAATTGAAGACAAAATTACTAAATTATTATAGCCACTTCTTCAAACATCAAGTTAGTACATTATTGTGCATGATTACCAATACCGTGGTACCTCAGTTCACAGACTTAATTCTTTCAATGGGTTGGGTATGTATATGCTTGGAATTTGGTTGTAACCAGAGTCATGGAATGAATTCTGTGACCAGAATTGTAGAAATAATTGTTTGTGAACGAAGGTACCATTGTACGTTGAAAATCATATGCACCATTTTAAAATCTGTTATTAAGCACGATTACTATTCATTTTTAAATACCACTTCTACAAGCTAAGAAAGATAACCTAGAGAAGTGGTGTGGTTTCTAAATTCAGGGTTTAACTAGGTATAATTTCAAAAAATTTCAAAGTGGTACCTTTGGAAAGAAACAAGACAAAGTTTGACTGGCAAAGTAGAAAGGGAATCAAGTATCTTTACCACTAGAATTCCAAGCTACCATACCAAATTTGGCTAGCATTGTTATCAAATTGCTTAGGGAAATGACCAGTAATTGGTGGAAGGTTATGCAGAGAGGGATAGACAAAAGGAATGGCTTCTGATGATAATTTTAGTTTGATTTTTATTGATACTACTAATACTATTTGATATACTAATACTATTGTTACTATTGTTTCTATTACAAAAAATAATTTCACCTATGTAATATTTTGTATTTCCCCAGAGATTTAGTCAAGAACACTGATAGTTGAAGTCTGTAAAGAAAAATGTATTTAAAACTCAACCACTCAGCTAGGCATGGGGGCATACACCTGCAATCACAGCACTTGGGAGGATGAGGCAGGAGGATGGTCATTTTGAGCAGTTTGGGCTACATAGAAAAACCTTGTCTCATAAATAAAAACCTCTACCTCCCAATAAGTTTTTGTCAAAGAGCGTGGTATTCTTCCTTAGTAAGAACTCCAACTTTCCAAGTGAACAGCAACCAAAAAAGGTAAAAGAAGAGAAAATCAATAATTATCCTGAAAGAGTAAAAGCTAATAATTAAAAATCATCAAGTCAGGGGGTGGTGGTATGCTTCTGTAATCCCAGCACAGAGGAGACTGGGACAGGAGGATCACTTGAACCCCGAGTGAGACCCCACCTCAAAAAAAAAAAACTACGAAAAATGAGCAATGGGAGACATTTGTTCCACTGTTAAATTATATGATGCAAATTGAAAAGTGCTATAGAGAAATCATTGAGAGCTACAGTTACCATTAACTTCAAGAGAAAAAAAAGATGGAGAAATAGTTTTTATACCTAAGAGAAAAAGGTGATGATGAGAGACTTGGGTCGATTTGTTTTCTTTCCTACTGTGGTAAAGAAAATGGACTTTAAGTTGGTAAAGCTGCAACAGGGTAGAAAGAGAACTGAAACTTGAGATAGATGAGGTGGTAGTAAGAGAACACCTATCTATTTCAAATAAGTTCATGTTTCCAGGCACAAATGGTATCCCACAGCTGTTTACAGGTAACCTAAGACCCACTGCTGGTAGGATACCAGACACTGTAAAAAGTGAAAAGACGCTAGATCACATAGCCCAAAAGAAAATTTAATGGAAATAAGTGAAAATTCCTGCATTCACACTGGATGATAAAACTACACACAAGTACAAAATTGGACAGATTCTAGTTAGTTCATATGTGAAGCATCTAGACATTTTAGTGTTTGCCAAGACTAATGTGAGTTAATATCACAAGAAGCACATAGACACATCCATTTGAAAACAGTATCCTCACCTTGCCTCTTTCCTTTCATCCCCCACCACTATTCCCTCAAAGTCCATTATTCCCCTAGAATAAGAAGAATAACAACCTACCATACATGTCCATGTTCTAATCCTGGGAGCCTGCGAAGATGCTATCTTATGTGAGAAAAATGAAATTAATATTATGGTTGAAATTAAGTTTGCTAGTCAGCAGACCTTAAAATAGAGAGGCTATCCTCAATTATCCTGGAGGAACAAATATAATCAGAAGCTTCCCTACTTGTGGAAGGGAAAGTTGGAAAAAATACTGATTGATGTTTACCTTCCCGGAAATTAATGAAACTAACCAGAGGATCAGAGTATTAAGAGAGTACGAAACCTGAAAGTTAAGTCATTCTGATTCTTAAAATTTGTCCTTCAGAGGAGGCCAGAATGGTTCAGAGGGAGGAGAATTAAACCTGTCAGTGTTGGTACGAAAAGGAAGGAAGGAATAGTGATAGTGACTCCAAGGTGGAAAGGGCAAGGAAACACATCCTCCACTACAGCCTCCAGAAAGGAACAGATCTTTACTGACACCTTGATTTTATTCCACAGAGAGTCTTGCGTTAGCCTTCTAACTTTCCAACCTGTAGGTAAGTTTCTGTTTCACTAAAGCTGTGGCAGTTGTTTATAACAGCAAAAACAAAATGAATATGCCCTTTATAATTTATTTTTTTGTGTATTGTGGCACCATGACTTTTTAGCATCTGACTGTCACTCTTTGTCTTTTCTATGAGTAAATAATATGATGTCACAGAAAGGACAGTAAGCTAATACTTAAATATTTCGAATTCAGAAATCTAGCAACTGATGCAACTTCGTTATCCCATATTATGAAAAATAGTTTGTTTGTATGTATTATTCTCTCCAATTTTCTAAGTTCATAAGATGGGACACATGAAATAATAAAATCCAACTGTTCAGCACATAATATTTGTTCTTTGTTTTACACGTAATCTTTAATCTCTATGACAAGGTGAACTGCATATCATTTTTCTATCTTTGAGATAGAAGATAAATACTCTGGAAACTAAAAAGCACAAGTGATTACAAATTAATGGAAATAATGAAGGGAATCAATATACAAGGGAAAAAACATTTTTCTACAAATAAGGCTTGGAATTTTTTTCATTTAAGCTTTATTAATATTATATTTGAGTATTTGTGCCTGACACATTTCCAACATAGTTACTCTCTTCTCTAACCTGTCCACTCGTTTGTATTTATGAAGGGTCTAGTATATGTGAGGTACTATCATAAATATTTGAGGTACAGCAGCAGATGAAACAGACATGGTACCAGCTGTTCAGCAGTATAGATTGTTATTAGGGATATAGACAGGAAGTGACAGTGGAGTATAGTAACTAGCACCCAGGAATGGTAGTCCATATCTGGATATTAGTATCTTGCCTAATACAGATCTAGGGAGGGAGGAGATCAAGGAACAATGTCCAGAGGAACTCATATCTAAATTAGACTCTGAAGACTAAGTAGGAGTTAGTCAACAGCGAAGGAGAGAACATTCTGGAACAATATTGCTATCTTCAATATATCAGCCTTGTCCTCACTTGCACTGACTTTTCTTTTCTCAGTTCTCTCTCCAGAGTCAAATAGTTCCTGCTTTAAGGTTCATTCCCAAAACATAATCTGATGTTCAGTTCCTGGTATGAAAGTTTTTAATAAAATCTTTACTCATAACCCATTATTATCTGATCACAATGTCTCTTAATCCAATAATCAAGCTTTTTTTGACTTCCAACTACTTTATTTTCCTATCCAACTAGAACATGGCCCTCTGTTATTAATTAACTATTATATAAACAAGTACAGTACTGTAAATATTTTCCGCTTAATTCCATTCTTGTGATTACCTTCTTTTGCCGCTAGATGGTACTTGTATATTTCAGAGGCTAAACTGCGGGTTTGGCTTACCTTCATGGAAACTAATGAAAGTAACCAATCCGATCATCAAGAAATTAAGAAGAAACCACCCAACCTAAACGTTAAGTCATCGTGGGTTCTTAAATTTATCCTTAAAATTTACCCTAATATCATCTCTTCTCTTTGGATAAACATGACTATTAAGAAATTTAAAATTAAATTACCTTTAAATTCCCAGTCACCTTGACCACCCTGCTTCTATGTATGCTTTATTTTCATTTATTTTTAAAATTGATAATATTCTTTTAATATCCTTACGTGAAAAATAGGGTTTGTTGTCCCTATTAGAGGCCCTCCCCCTCCCAGCTCCTTATCTAGGCTAATATTTTCTCTCTGTTTGAAGGAGTCACTCTTTCCCTCCAACACCACTCCTTCCCTTATTACTTCAGAAATCCCAGTCATTTTATTTTTAGGCACATTTCAGCTAGTATCTATGCCATGAAGTTCTCCCTGTTACTTTACTACGTGGTAAAATGCCTTCTTCTGATCCCCTTTTCATTCTTTTAACAAGTACAGTGATTTGTATAATAATAAATGTAACATTCATTATTCTAAAAAGCTATGTGCAGCTCTTTTAGGCTTTGCAGACTTTCTGTTTTATTTATGAACCTTATTAATCTCTGTGCTGTATAATGTTTGTCTCTTGTGTGCTGATATAGCCAATGGTATCCTGAATATTTAATGCAATATTATTTACTGAGCTGATTTTAATGGTAACATCCATAAGACTACTGCCAAGCACTCTCAGAATAAAAAAATGAGGTGGTGATTCTTAGTAATAGTCTTTCGAGTAATTTGGATGAAATTCATTAGCAAGACAAGACCTATGGAACCGAATTATTGCTCTTTGTAGGAATCATAATCATGGCATGAGATCCTATTTCCTACATAATATACTTATAATGAATAGAATATGTTGTTCATGGTGTTTTTCATTTGCTTGTTTGCTTTGTGGTAGCAAGTGTTGAACTCAGGGATTTCATACTGAACTACATCCCCAGCCCTCTCTTTACTTTTTATTTTGAGACAGTGCTGCTCAGAGAATACCTGAGTCTTGGAAGTGGCCTATGTGTCCACTCACAGATGGATGGATAAAGAAAATGGGGCATTTATATACAGAGTACTGCACTGTAAGAAAGAAGGATAAACTTGGGTCATTTACAGGGAAATGGATACACCTTGAAACAATAATTTAAGTGAAATAAATCAAGCATGCAAGCTTAAATAGCTCATGATTTCTCTTACATGAGAAACCCAAAGTATAAATAATTTAAAGAGCAAAATATGAGATAGATAATGGGAAACTGAGGGATAGTTTTTTCGCAAATGGAAATGAGACCAAGGAATAGAGGGAGGGGAAAAGGGAGAGAGAAGTAAAAAGGCTTAAGATGTGTTATATACAAGTATCAACTCCCCACGATGAATGCAATCATTATATACTGCAAAAGTGTAATAACAAAAAAAAAATTTTTTAAATGAGCACACTAAAACAGAGTCTCACAGAAGTCTTATGCATACATAGGTGAGGCTTTCAGAAGGTGATTAGATCATGATGGGCCTTATATTTATCAGTGGATTTGTCAATTGAGAGTTCATGCCTTTATGTGCTATTAAGAGGTGGGGGTGTGGTTGGAAGTGAGTTACTGGGTGCATGAACTGGAAGGGCATATTTTTGTCCTCGGACCCTCCTTTACCTCTCTGTTTTCTGGCTCCCATGGCATGAGCAGCTTTCCTCACCATGCCATTTTGTCATGCCATTCTACCTAGGAGCCAGGCAGCCTTAAACTGAATCATCTTAAATTATGAGCCAAAATAAACATTTTTTTTTAATTTGTGGATGTTGGGAATTTGTCCTAATTATAGGAAAATGACTAATGCAGAAAATTGGTACCAGAGAAGTAGAGTCGTTGCTGTGACTGTACCTGACCATATGGTTAAAAAGCCTTTGCAGCTGGGGATATAGCTCAGCAGCCCAGCACCTGCCTGGCAAGCGTGAGGTCCTGAGTTTGATTCCTGGTCCAAAATGAAAGAAAGATAGAAGGAAAGATAGAAAGAAAGAAAGAAAAAAACAAGATAGAAAGCTTTTGCAACTGGCTTGTGTAAGGATTTTGGAAAGATTTGTAGGTGACATGTAGAGAGGCCTTAATGTTGTAAGCAGAGTTTGATGGTGCATTCTGGTGGGGGTGCAGAAGACTAGAATGCTCATAGGAATACAAAGACTAATGGTCAAGCTCATGAGGTTTAGTTGGGAATGAAGACTGCATTATGGTGTGTTACATTCTGGCAAAGAATTTTCTATGTTTTGCCCGTATTCTAAGAATTTGAATAAGGCTGAGTTTAAAGACAGTGGACTAAGTAATGTAGTGGAGGAAACATCAAGGCAGCTCAACATTCAGGATGTGGTGTGAGTATTCCTGGCTGCTTTTATCCAGATCTACAGTGAGAATCAAGAGGAAAAATCAGAACTGAAATATGTGAAAATTTTGCAGTTTCACCAGAAAGAGACCACCCACAAAGTTGGGACCAAAGATAACATTGTTGCAAAAAAGATCAGGAAGTAGGAAATTTGCCTTAGGAAAATAGGAAAGTTGCCTTGAGTACATCTCAAGAAATGACCAGACTCCACCCATCACAGTCTCAAAATGGAAAAGAAGGTAAACTCCTTTGAAAAATTTTGCTTTGAGAAGACACCCCCAGGGAGCCTTGTTTATTCAGGGATGGCTAGGAAGTGTTTCTCTGACTTCAGTCATCATAATCAACTCAGAGGCCACTCGGAAGCCACTGGACCATGATCAAAGGATCCAGTTGGTGCTCAAGAAATAACAGACAGTGGTGTTATCTAGGTAGTACTGATTTATCAGGCATGCAGAATAGAAGAGTGTGGTGTCATGGGGGTTCCCACTCAGATTTTACAAGGGCTAGCAAAAATATGTGACAGGGTCAGACCCTTCCAAAAGCTCCTGACAGGAAGATGGATGAAGTGTTAACAGTGAAGCCAAAGATGTAGTGGAGACCTAAGGAAGTGGGAGAGTCCAGAATCTTTGGATGTCTGCTAAGGAAAACTGTGGGCAGTGAGCAAAGCCACCCCAAGAGAGAGGTCATGGTGTCTGTAACCTGTATGGTCACTGGAACAGGGTTGCCCAGTCCCTTTAGAGCTCACAACTCACCACAACTTGCCCTCAGTGCTGGACATAGAGCCATAGGATTTAATGTTTTCCCTGCTAATTTTCCATATTGCTTTGGTCCAGTTCCTTTCTATCCTCATGTTCCTTCCTGTGTCAATGGGAATATTTACCCTGTGTCATTGTATATTAAAAACATTTAACTTTCTTCTTAATTTTTATGGGGGCTTACAGGTGAGAGTTTGCCTTAAGTCTCAGAGGGGACTTTGGACTTGAACTTTTCAGCAGTGCTGGAACTGTTAAGACCTTGGTAATTCTTTGAGATGGATTAAGTGCGTTTTACACAATGAGACGTACATGGGCCTCTGGGGGCCAGAAACAGAATTAGTTATGATTTAGATCTAAAATGCCCCCCCCCACCAGATCTCATGTATTCAGAGAAATGAACTGTTCAGAAGATGCAGGTCACTGGGCACAAGAGCTAGGAGGGTGTATTGTTATCACCATTAGACTCCTTTTTAATCTCTCTGCGTCCTGTCTGCCATGAAATTAGCAGCTTTCCTCCTCCAGGCTCTTCTACCATGCCATTCCTGCCTGGGAGCCAGCCAACCATGGACTGAACTCACCAAAACTTGTAGCCAAAATGCATCTCCCTCTTTAAGTTGCACATATAGGCTTTTGTTCTCCTAGCCATGGGAAGGCTGACTATTACAGAAAATATGTTAGATGTAGCTAAACTGGTAGAGCATCTCTGTACTAAGTATATAGATAAGAAGGTATGGAAGATCCAATTTAAACATTAAATATTCATAAGACATTCAAGGCACCAAATATCTATAAGGAATCACATTGATTCCATGTGTTCTCCACTCGGAACAGTTGAATAATATCCATGGGTGTTTACCAAGGTATAATTGTTGAGTTATAAGTATTGCCAGACATACCAACGCATGCTTTTTTCTGGTAGAGAAAATATGAATAGGTTCTTGGCAAGTTCCATCTGCTAAGCTTTCTTAGCTTACCTGTAACTTTGATCTTTCTTTGTTAGCAGGAAAAATTTGATGCAGAAGAATGGGAGAAAGGATATTTGAACATTTAGTGAAACAAGATTCAAGTAATTTGATCCTGCCATCCTAATTGTTTCTTTTCCTAAGGATATTGTTAATACTCTGTCTTTTTCTCCCCTTATTTTTTGCATACTTTAAATTGATTCAATTAACAGTGTGATTTCAGCATCTTACTTTGGTTTGTACTTTCTCCATAGCGGCTTTGGAGGATACCAGTGTATCAAGGTACTTTCCCACTAAAATGGGAAGTATCAATAGAAGACAGAAATATAGAATCATAAATGAGTAAATGAAAAAAAGGAGGGAAAAGGTCTCAAATAACGGGCAAGAAAAGAAAAAATGAAATTAAGAAATGACATTTTAAAACAATCAACTTGATTAGCTTTTCCTTTATTTCAAGGATGAATAACTGATCTTTTATTTATATGCCTCCTCACATAATTTGTTATTGACTGTATGTATTGGGTTAAGAAGGATTACAAAGGTAAATCCCACTTTAGCTAAAAGAATATATTAGCAATGTCTGCCAAAAGTCACTGGGAATGAGAAGTAATATTAGAAGTACATATTTAACTTGATCCAAATTTTCTATATTAAAAAAATCATCAATGATTCTCAGGGCATTTGAAAGCCAACTCTATTTTCTTTTAGTATTATATATATATATATATATATATATATATACACATATATATGTGCATACAGACTGCCAAATATTTTTAAGTCACTCCACTATTATTTTGTCGTATTTTGTGTCACTTTCTAGAGAGGCAATTTATTTAGTCAGATTTTCAGTGTTCTAAGTAGGACTGATTGCCCTCATCTCTTTTTTGTGTGGATTTTTTTATTTTCTCTAGAAAATTTTTAATTTTCTAATAATTTCTTTTTACATTTTTTGGAACAGGATCTCAGTGTGTAGTTAGGCTGGCCTTGGATTCAGTTTGCAGCCCAGGATGGCCTTGAATTCCTGGAGATCCTCCTGCCCCTGCTTTCAAAGTACCAGGAGTACAGGAACGCTTGGCAGACACATTTTTATTTTTATTGTTGCTAGGTATTGTTAAAATGGCTTATATTAATTCTTTTAAAAATCAAAGAAGGGAGAAAAATACAAATAGACATAAAGGAAACATTTTAATCCTTTATGTTCTGGTATACATTATATGATATATTATTTAGGATAAACTAAAAAACCAAATTCACCAATTGACCCAAAACTGTAGAACAGTTCAAATAAAACTGATTTTTATTTCTTACTCATAGAGCAGTTAAAAAAGATGTGCTGGGCATTATCATCCAGTTGGGAGTTGAGAAGTTGAAAAGATTCGAAGGCACAAAAGTCCCCTTCTTAACTACCCAAGCCCTGAATTCATCACTTACACTGACATGTCTCTTTGAGCAGTAGCTGCACTTCTTAGATGTCAGGAGAGTGTTCTCAGTAGGTGTGCTGCTGAGCCCAGTGGTATCTCCATATTAAAGAAGAGAGACCCCAATATTCAACAATTCCTAATCATGTTCTCTTTCTTGAGATTCAAGTGGGAGAATCTACCTTTGAATGTAACTAACCCTGGCCCTTTATACTTTTTTTTAAAACCATCATTGTCACTGGCCTTAAACTTCTTGGAAATTTCTATTTCCTCCTAAATTATCCATTTCATGTAAAGTCTTCTAATATACTAGCATATACTTGCATAGCGTATTCTCAGATAATTATTTAAGATTTCTATGACTCTCTGGCTATATTTGGTTATTCCTTTAATCCTGACTCAACTATTTGTTTATCTAGTCTGTTAGTGCTTTTAATAAAAATTTGGATGGTTTATAAATTTTATGTTTTTTTCTGCATAGAGGTTTTAGAATATTTAATTTTACTTTTGTATACAAATACATCTCTTGAACAATATTTTAGGAGTGATATACTTCCTAAGGCTTTGCGTGTTTAAAAGTAATTAGTTTGTCTTGTTGCATGAATCACAATTTAGAGGGGAACAGAATTCTTGG
This sequence comes from Dasyprocta punctata, assembly GCA_004363535.1. Taxonomy (NCBI): domain Eukaryota; kingdom Metazoa; phylum Chordata; class Mammalia; order Rodentia; family Dasyproctidae; genus Dasyprocta; species Dasyprocta punctata. Next base: position 94,587 of record RJWM01000035.1, on the reverse strand, counting down.
GTAACAACTTTTCCCAGTAAAACTCTAGACACACACACACGCACACACACAAACAAGTTTTCATTTTCAGAGTCATTTGAGAGTAAGTTTCATACATCATATTGAGATAAGAGATTAGGATGGGGCAAAATTGGCTGGGTGAGTGTGTGTGACTTGTTAATTACAAAATCCCAGGACACATGCACAGAACAGTTCCCAAAGTCCTCCACATGGACTCCTCGAGCAGGTTTTGGATAGGATGGCCTAGACCTGGTGTCAGCCTGAAGAGTGGGTGATACAGAAAGGACCCTGCACATTGAGTTTTGCCATTGTGCTCACTCTTTCATGGTGGCCTGTTCTCGTGTTGTAGAGTATATTTCTTGTTCTACTTTTATTTGACCCAAACTCAACCTGCAGAGCTTGTTTCTTTTTCTACCTTTAATAAAACTTTGCTACTGTTCCAGCTTATCTTGCCAATTTTTTTTTTGCTCAGCACAGAAAGAACTAAAAACCACACACAGAAGGAAACTCTAGCACCCCAAAACCTAGTAACAACACCCCTTAGCCCTTAAATATTGTGACTGTATTTTCTAAAAAGCAAGAGGAATCTTATCAAGTAAGTATAAAGTCATGCTAGTTGAAAATAAAGAAAAATCACATTTATTCTTGGCAAATTAGGATTGCTATCTGGGAGATACGGATTCAAGTAGACTTCAGTCAAGTTTCAAGTCTTGAAGAAAATGCAACTGTGTTTAAAACCTAAAACTACAAGGGGGTTGATAGTTACATTATCTGTTTGTTGGGAGTTATCATTAGTTGTGGCCAAAGTTTAGCTGTGTTTAAAAAAGGATTGGGTGCAGTCTCGGTCTCCAGGTAGGTTGGGGGAAAGGCCCATTGCTCAGATGATCAGCAAAGATTAAAAAACTATGCTTTAGGAGACAGTTAGTTGGGCCTCCTTCAAAGGTCAGCCCCCTCTAGGGATGGGCACATCTGTAGCCCAGCTCAGAAGTTCAGCTTGCAGGAAGACAAGCTTGGAACCTGACCCAAAAATGGCATCCTCACCCTATTTTAAGTGCTCTGTACCAGTGTTGCCAATTTGTGGGTCCCAGGGAAATTCTTTCCAGGTTCTTTGTGTCCTGAAAAAAGAACTGGACAAGTCACATAGAAAGGGTAGTGGGGATGTGCATTTACTGAAGGTGGAAAGGAAGTATGCTCTGCAGAATGAGAGTAGGTGGGTGAAAGGCTCACAGAGGCCACCAGGGTGAAGGGTCTCTTTTGTATCTGGAGTCCCTAGATTGGCTTCTCTCTCCATCCAAATTAAGGCATTTGGCATGGCTGTCCTAGCAAAAACTCAGTTGGCCTGGTGCCAGATTTAAGCTGTCCTATTGAAGTTTCACTTGGTTTTGTTCCAGATGTAAACGAAGAGTTAAAAACAGCACTTTTCTGATTGACTCCATCTATAGTGCTCAGGAATTGCAGAGTCTTCCTGGAGTCTATGTGCTACATTGGGTCTAATGACTGACAGAGTATGTCTAGTTGTTTAACCAGTTTTGCTCCACCCCAAACCTCCTACATTACCAGTGCTACACGATTTTAATTTTCTTTGTTGACAGTCACCTAAACGAAACATATATTTATTAATTTGCTTATTTTCAGCTTTTCAATCTCAGCAAATAGTTTTTTCCTGGTCTCTGTTATATGCATGAGGAGTAGAATAGTACCTGTCATTTTCATAATGGGTAGTAAGCAAATCTTTTCTATAAAGAGTTAAAATAACATATAGAAGGATTTGTAGGCCAAGAGGCAATATTGAGGATGGTATATGAACATTTATACAATACAAGAAAAATACATTTCTGCATTTTTTTGGTGGAATACAAAAATATAAGGACGGCTGAATACATTTTTTTAATACTGATGAATTGGATTAAGAAGGAAACAGAGGGTGGGCAACAGCAGAAATTCCTCGTTGGGAGAGGAGACACACAGGGCATACAACAGGGCAGCTCTGGATGGCAGCTCCACCCACACCTCTAGATCTAAGTGATGCTCAAGGTTAAATTGACTTCAGGATGTCTTGAACTCCTGGGGTTGGTGGGAGGAGCAATCCAAGATGCAATTAAAATATATAAATGAGGGCCAGGGATATAGTTTAGCTGTATGGCACCTTCCTGGCAAGTGCAGTGTCCTGAGTTCAATTCCCAGTTCAAAAAAAAATGAAGCCAGGTGTGGTGGCACATGCCTTTAATCCCAGCACTTGGAAGGCTGAGGTAGGAGGAGCGTTGTGAGTTCCAGGCTGGCCTGAGCTACATAGTGCGACCCTACCTCAAAAAACTAGGGCTGGGGCTGGGGGTTTGGCTCAGTGCCTTAAGCGCCTGCCCTGGTAGGTGCGAGGTTGTGAGTTCAATCCCCAGTGCGCAAAAAAAAAAAAAAAAAAAAAAAAACCTAGGGCCGGGAGTGTGGCTCAGTGGCTTTAGTACCTACCTGACGGGTGCGAGATTGTGAGTTCGATCCCTGGTGCCGCAAAAAAATAAAATAAATTAATTAATTTAAAAAATCATAAAATGTATAAATGAAAAGAAAGACGTAAAAGACATGGAGGTTAGACCTGATCTCTTGAGCAACCCTCAATTCTGCTTTGAAGCAAGAAAGCAACCTCAACCAAAATGTGAACTAACAAGTGTAGCTGTGTTCAAACCAAACTATTTATGGACACTAAAATCTGCATTTGGTATAATTTTCATGTGCCACAAAAAATTACTTTTCTTTTTTGCTTACCAACTAACAATGGAGATATCCTTTCTAGCCAGTGGGCCACACAAAAACAGGATTGGAGCTAGATTCAGCCCTCGGGCTGCAGTTTGTCCTCCCCAGTAATAGATATTCAAATAGAAGAAAGAAAAAAGTGGTGAATTGAAAAAAATAAAACTGATGAAATTGTGAGTCATATACACATGGAAACTGAATTTATGTCAAAGATTTTTTTTAACTCTTTAAATAATGGAGGAATTAGTAAAATGTCACAACTGGTTCAAAGGAAAATTCAAACCCATACACAATCAGGAAAACAGAAATAAATTCACTAATGGATGCAAAATTTGAAAATATGTATACGATAATAATCAATTGTATTCTTCTGGACAAAACTGATTTGGAATCCTAGAGACTAGACTCATCTGCTTTATCCCAACTCTTTTGCTACACCAAAAGTTGAACACACAAAGTTGCAAAACAGCTTAAAGACAGTGAATGACCTGAGGCCTTCCACTCACAACTACAGCAGAAAAAAAGAGACCACTCACTGTGGTTGGTGGTTATGCAACTAAGCACAATGAAATTTTAAGCAAGCTGTAATAAATTCGAAATATTGAATTGATGCTTAAGTGCTGCTAGAGGGAAAGTTGAAAGTTATTAGTTCTAGTTTACTTACAAAATGTCATAATGTTAGCATAATGTGATAACCACAGAGCCATTCCAATTCCTCCATCGAAAGAATATTTTCTGCCTTAGCCTGAAAACTTTGTGCAGGGTCAGCAGCAGTACAGTGGCTTCCAAGCTGCAGATTCAACTCACGGTCCCAACACACACTGGCTGCATAACCCTCAGGAAATAATTTAACATTTCTTAAGTCTCAGTTACTCTATGTGTATATTAATACTACTACTAGTAATAAGTACTTTATAGGGCTGCTATAAATATTAAAAGATGTAATGCAAATGACATTCTTAGCATACAACCTGGCACAAAGTAGTCACTTAATATTGTTACTATTTATCTTTTACAGTTTTGATAATCTCTAATTTCCTTAAAATTTGTCAATGTACACTTTGTTTTGGATGATCTTGATAAACATGTGAGTTATTATTTCTACATCATATTTGTGTATTATTAGAGAAATTTCCCTCTTGAAGATGGGGAGATACTAAAATATTCAATTCTCTATGTCCTGGAAGTGTATTGACATAATATTGCTATAGCTTGAATAGGGTATCCTCTGATATTCTTTATCATACAGTCCATAGAAAAAAGAGAAACATCATCTGGCAAATTAACATGTTCTTTGACACATGTACAAGCCTTTTCTGAAAGTCTCCATTGAAAATATGCAAAACATTATTTTTCAGTGTAGATTTGATTTTATTAGATCTTAATATAAGGAAATATAATTTTCTACAAGATTTTCAAAATTGGCATTTTGCACATTTTGGAAGACATAGAAACAAAATTAAATTTAAAATCAATTTTATTCCAAGTAAATATTACATAATTATATTTTCTCTGTTCAGTTTAGTGCACATTGAGCATTAGAGAAATCAGAATTTACTGTATACCTTCATTCCTAAATTGAACATAAAAGCATTATGACTGCTTTTTTTCTTTTCTTTTTTTTTTGAATCACAGGGGTAACTTTTTCTTAAATCTTTTTTTTTTTTTTTTTTTTTTTTTTTTTTTTTTTTTTTTTTTTTTTTTTTTTTTTTTTTTTTTTTTTTTTTTTTTTGAGACAGGGTCTCACGGTGTAGCTCAGGCTGGCCTTGAGTTCACTGTGTAGCCCCGGCTGAACTCAAATTCAGAGATCGTCCTGCCTCGACCTCCCAAGTGCTGAGATTGCAAGACATGCCCCACCACTCCAGGCAACATTTTTCTGTGTGATGAACTGGCATTTTTATTCCATACCTTAGGAACTCATCACTGCCAAAATCATTGTTTTAATTTCTGAACCCAGTGGTTTGTTGGTCTGGTTTTTTTTTTCCCTGTTTTTCTATTTATGATAGATGAAAATCAACATTGAAGCAATAAAAATAACATCAAGATGCAAATTCAAAGCCCCTAAGAAAACTTTGTGTGCTGAGGGTATTTCTCCCTGGGTTTTCCATAGAACAAAATTTGTTAAGACTGATTTTTGAAATATCCTTTGTTTGACATCGGATTGCTCTCTTTTGCCCACTTGGTCAACACAGGTAAATTTAATTTTCTCTTTCTTTTGTTCTGTTATCAACTCTGCAGGCATCTCTTCCACAGAAACCTAATCAGCTTTCTGAGGACCAGTAGGAGAGCATGGCCTTTGAAAAGCTAAAATGGGGAAAACAGCTTGAGAATGTTATGAGGCAAGACAGACTGACGTGAAAGATATTTTCATCTCTGAGCACTTAGTGCCAGCTCAGGGCAAAGTCAGGAAAACAGTGAGTGCTGTGCTGTAAAGTAATACTGAATGGAACAGGTGAGTCAAGAATGAGGTAAGAATGGAAAAATGAGTCAGCCACAAAGTCACAGCATTGTGAATCTATTCTCAATCCTCAGTGGCATTTATTAACAAATGTTTGTTACTATTTAATAGTGAAAGAATGTATGCTACAATTCTTTGCATTTTGTGGAAAGCGTGCTGCCATGTTCTTAGCGCAGAGCTGGGTGGGGAAATGGAATGCAGTTTTGAGCTCCAGCTTGTCTCAAAAGTCGCTTATTTCTATTGCGCAGTGAAAGAACAAATTACGGCACAAGAAACGCACAACGATGTAGGGTGCTTACTAGGAAATGAAGAGTATTTGGTAGCAAGGGCCTCATTTAAAACCATGATAAAAGGACTAAGCCAGAGTGTATTTGCTGTTTCTATGACAATTTTTCTGTATTGTTGTTTTCTAATAGAAACATCTTTCTGTTCCAAAGAGGTAAGTGCTTTAAACTGGAGGGAACCTGTAGGCTGGGGTTTGCTCAGTGGCAGGGAACCTGCTCAGCACAACTGCAGCTCTATGTTCAATCCCCAGCACCAAACAACAAACCAAAGATCAGGCATTGGGCGGCTTTGGCTCCATCTCAAGTTCTTAATATTTAGTTTTTTTCTTTTCATAAATACAAAAATGCCGATAAGAAAATACTGTACGATTTAAATTTTTTTCCCACATCTTTTGTTTTGCTTTGGAATTCCCGAGTGGACATCTTTATTTCTATAAGATAAAACTAACATTGAGAACTTCAAAATACAATGGTATATTCAGACATGACAACTGACTATTCTGATAAAATGTAACTTTAAGAGAAAGAACTATTTAAAATGCTTTTAAGAGTGGTTTATATTGGTAACACCATTCTTAAAAGTGATTTATCAATATGTGTTAAGTTTTTACAATGTTATTTTTAATCTACTCCAGCTACCATTACAAAATATCATAGACTGGGTGGCTTAAACAGTTGAAAATTCTTTTCTCACAGTTCTGGGGCCTGGAGGTCACAGGACAGAAGTGGAAAGGAGAGGGAGAGATATATTCTTTTTAAAAACCATAGTCCTGGTAGATTAGGGTCTCCCCTAACAGAAGACTCCAGACCTCCAAATGACTGCTGTCTCCAGAAATAGTCTAATGGGGTTAGGTCTCCAACACAGTTCAGTCCACAGCAATGTTCATATCCTTTGACCAAGTAATTCAACTTCTAGGAGTTCATCCTGTGTGGTGTAAGGTGATTTCTCACCTTAGGAAGAGTGAAGGGCTGAAACTGGAATATAGCCCGAGACAGAAGCTTATATGTACATTATTTATTTATAATTTCAAATGAAGAAACAAATGCAATGTTCTTGAGTGTTGTGTGGTACAACAAAGAAACTAAGACAGCCAAGCTGAATTTGGCGGCACACGCCTGTACTCTCAGCGCTCTGGTGGGGAGGAGGGGGCGGAGGCAGGAGGATTGCAAATTTAATCCTAGCTTGGGCAACTTATCAACTCTGCTTCCAAATAAAAAAATTTAAAAGAGCTGGGGATATAGCACAGTACAAAGACCCTTGGTTCAATCCCCTTATTTATGTACTGTGATATCAATTATGTAAAATAAATGTACAGATGCCTACAGAAAAACCTTAAGGAATGTATTTAAAAAAATACAATCTGTAATTATGTATGGGTAGAAAGATACTATTTTTTCAAATTTTCTATAAAATCATATGTTGTTGATAATACAAAAAATAATTTTTCAAAGCAAATTAATATGTGAACATGAAGTAAAGCCAGGACAGAAGAGTTACATGTATGCATTATCTGGGAAACCCAAGTATCTTAATGTTTTAATGTAAATCAAATTAAGAGTTTTTGTTTTGTGGGCCAAGAATATAATTCAATGGTAGAGTATTGCCTACCATATGTGAAGCCCTGGGTTCTATTCCTAGCATCACACACGCACACACACAATGTTATTTGTCTGTTTCAAGAACTTATTTTGCAGCCCAAATGCCATGAATCTGACTTTTCTATCTCTGAATAGTTCAAATTTCATACTGTAATTTACAGAGTTGGGAACAACCTCAGTAAACAATTTAAACTTTTTACCTGTGTATCTAACACTCCTATTTGTTCATTTATTCAATATATATTTATTGATAACATATTATGTGCCAGGCATGGTCCTAAATACTGACATGTATACTTGGAAGTGTAAAGAAAGAGTTGGTTTTCATAACATGTAATGTTTATAAATTCTTTGAAGCATTTTGAAAGAACTAGTGAGCCTAGACTTATGCTGTTTTAGACTAATGCATTGGTGGTTGAAAACCAGGCAAATGTATCCCGGCAAGGACTGTGGGCATATCACCTCCTGAGTAAAACCATGAACTTCTGGCAAAAGTGGAATTTCATTAGATTTCCAGACTATCAGCAAGGTAAACCAGTGTTACAAATCTAAGTAGATTATAACAGGAAATTAATGAGCTAAAAAAAATAACAAGAAAAGAATCAAGCAAGTCTCAAATTAAAATGAAACTAAGGCCTAAGGAAATTTGACATAAAAAGAAGAAAGGTGAAACTGGCATACTTCTCAGAGCCAGGCTTCAGTACTCACCAAAACATTTTTTACATCGAGTGCATGGACTCAAGCCTGAACGTGCAATGATGATAATCACTTTTGGTTCTTGCACATTCAAAACAATCATAAGCAAAAGTATTTCTGGTCCAAACTGAGCAATATCTATGTGTAGTTAGAACAACAATTAAGTTCTCTAATGAACTTTTTTCTCTTTTGTTTTCCTGAGCTAGTTCATCTATTTGCATGGCCTCAACTCTTACTTTAGTAAAAATAATTCACAAATCTGCTACCTTTAAGGCCCAGCCCAAGCAAGTACCCTGACATGTCGTCCTCCAAGTACTAGTGACAAACTGCCAGCTGCCTGCTAGTCATTTCCCTTACAGTTTTTTTGTTTCATGTTTGTTGCAGTGATAGATATCCAACCAAGAGTCTTATACATGACAGAGAAGCAGTCTACCACTGAGATAGATCCCCAGAACCACTCCTTCCTAGCTCTTTTCCTGACATCTCAAGTTCATTATGTTCCTAAAAGAAATCATCACCTTCCTGGAAATTGCTTACCACCTGCTGATATCTATCTCTCTTCACAATACCATCCAACCAGCACCCATGGGCAAGTCACAGGAGTTCAAAACCACAGAAGAAGGGCTAACCAAACCTGGTCTTTAAAGAATACAAGTTAGATAGCAATGCCTTAAATCCATACTAGTTCAATATACTATATGTGTTATATGTATTAGAATGAAATATACATGTGTGTGTATATATACATAAATTGTTATTAGAGAACCCTAGCTTACCTCATTATATACTAATTTCACATAAGAAATGGGAAACCTTTGGAGAAATTCATCATTTGACTTGGGCCTGTGTTTCATAAGTAAAAAAACTGCTACATAGTCACATTAAAAAAAGCACTTGGTTTGTGTATAAACATAGCATACTTCCTCTGTAAAAGTATAACTTCCCCAGCCAACTCTTTTTCTTACCATTTCTGATGTGGTAGATTATAATTTTATATTGTATAAAAACAGGAAAACAGTTCCTGTATAAGGTCTGAAGTGGATTTTAATACTTCACATAGAAATTACATTTTATACTTGGTCATGCCACCCTCCACTGCAGAAGGAAGTTTCACAAATATTGTGAAACTGAAAGCGTGGAGTTTATTGACAACCAGATAGATTTCCTGGCATACCTGTGCTGAATGTATAAAACTGCACACTGGGTACAGAGCGGTAACAGACTTAAAGAGGTAGCCAAAAATAAGGTCTCCAGCAGTCACACTAGGGCCATACTTGGGCATATAGCTTAGCAAAGCAAACCCCCACCCCTTAGATAGCTGTAAGATAACTGATCAGGAGATGCTGAATCAAGAGATTATTTGCTCCCAAGACTGTAAGCTTTGCTCTACTGATTGTCAGGAAGCAGTCCTTTGGCCACATTGAAGTGAGAGCCACTAAGGCCCACATTCAACCTGCGGTTGCCCCGGAAACAGCCCATGCTCCTAGGTGATCCATCGCTCTTCTCCCTGGGAGGTACCGCTGATGGCCCCTGGTTTGACAGGAAACTCATGATCCAAACATGATATGGAGCATCTAATTCACATAAAACTACCAACAGCAGTGCTTGCAGGTACAGTACTACAAATGACCAGGCAGATCCTTCTCTCTGTGCCTATGTATTCTGCAAATAATGTGGCTTTCATAGAAGTGTTCTCGGATTGGGCTGAACCAGGCTACTTTCCAAGCTTCAAAGTTACTAGGTGTAGGACCTGGCAAAGGTGACTATTGAGTTTCTAAATCAAATTCATACCTTTAGAATAATATGGCTTCAAGTTGGGCTGCACCATGCTCTCTGTACTTTCCATTCTGTTCATAAGTAAAAATAGGAAATGTAAAGTTTTTCAGAAGTTTCTTGAGTCAATTCAATTGATTAACTCACTTGTTCAACAAGTATTTGTTATGTACTTACTATTCATCAAGCACTGTACTAAATGCTAAGGAGGCAGCAGATAGAAAGGTACGGTGGCACACACCTGCAATCTCAGCTACATGGGAGGATGAAGCAAAAGGATTGCAAGTTTGAGTACAGCCTGGTCAATTTAACAGGACATTATCTCAAAATAAAATAAAAGGCCCGGGGATGTAGCTCAATGGTAGAGCATTTACTTAGCAAGTGCAAGTCCCTGGGTTCAGTACCCTGTACTGTAAACAAAGTGCTACCTAATGCATAGGATCCTGGGTTCAATCCCCAGTACCTAAAAAGTAAATAACTTTTAAAGTACTGGAAAGAACTAGCTTAGGCCCTTTTTACTTTCCCACTCTTCCATGTGTAAGAACACAGCACTTATCCCCCTTGCCCTTTCCCATTCTGCCCTGAGAATACATTGCTGATGGAGCAGATGACCAATCAATCTGCCAACACCTTGACCTTGCCATCTCAGCCTTCAGAACTATGAGACATAAATTTCTTATACATAAACGATCCATGATATTTTGTTATAGTGGAACAAATGGACAAGACAAGGGATATAGCATTCTGGGGAAGTGAGAATCTAAATTTCCAATGAGACAACTAAGGTTGCCTAAATTAAAAGTGACTGTAGTATGAAAATCTGGAGAATACAAGGCAGCTAGCAGAGTGAATTTAACAAGAGGGCATTCCTAGCAGGGCAAAGAGTAAGTGGAGAAGCCTTGAAAAATGTGCCCGTATGTTTTATTCTAGGAGCAGCAAGCAAGGCAAAGTGACTGGGAAGGGACTGAATGTGAAAGGATGAAGAAGAGGTCAGACAGGTAAAGAGGCAAAGCCAAGAAAAGGCTTTGCATCAGACTCCACTTAAGCTGCAACTCACACACTGTCAGCCGTCCTTTCCTCCAAACGCTACCCAGATGACAGCACCTCTCTTGCTTCTTCCTCTTTGACATATGAGACATTTGCATGAACACAAAAACCTGTGCATGCCAGGAGTCCTTATGGGCAATGGAAAACATTGGTTAAATACTTCATTCTTTCATCCATTGAAGGATAATTCTGTGAGGGATATGTCCTTTTTCTGTTACTCATCCATTTTCAGTTACTAAAATGAAATACCTGAGCCTCGGTCCTTTATAAAGAGTGACCTCTCTTTAGCTCACTGTTCTGGAGGCTGAAAGTCCAATATGGGTGGCCTCACCAGTTTCCCCTCTAGTGAAGGCTTAACGGTGGCAGGAGTATGTGCGACAGTGAGAGATTTGACAAACAGGAAGCCAGAGAAAGAGTCAGGAGTCAGTCGAGGTTTTTATAAGAATTTGATCTTGTATGATCTCACTCCCAAACCTCTATTTCCTTTGAAGGCAGTATCCCAATGATCTGAGGACCTTCCATCAGCCCTGCCTCTTAAAGTGCTCATTACAGCACTAAGGACCAAGCCTCAAACATGTGAACCTTTAGGGGACAAATCACATTCAAAGTACACAGATAGTTTGTTATGTTTCCCCACAGAGATCTGGATCCAATTTTGCCAGTGGGGATCAGTTCCACAATACCCACTTGCAAGTCCTTTCTTCCTTCGTTTCACTTTCCAAAAATCCTTGTTTCATGGGATCATTTCCAACAATAAATCTTGCACATACTCTTTACCCCAGGCTCTACTTTAGAAGGAACTTGAGTTAAGATAAGATTTTCAGAGTAAGAGCTATGGCTTTTATTCAAAGAGAGTTTGGAGCCACTGGAGAACTTTAGCAGAGACATGAGATGATTGATTTCTATTTGAAAACCACTCTGGCTGCTGAGTTGAGAACAGGATGTCTTAGAAATGACAGAATTATGGAGACCAGTTCAGCTACTGAAATAATTCAAGTTGATAGATGATGATCTTTGGACTAATGTGGTGGCTGTAGAAGTGATGATAAAAGTCAATTTCTGGACATACATGAAAGGTAGAGCCTGTAGAATTGTCCATAATTTGAATATGGGTTAAAGGTATAGATTGAATGTTTCTGTTCCTTCCAAATTCTTCTGTGGAAACCCTAATATCAGTTTGATGGTGATAGGAGATTAGGGTCTTGGAAAATGGTTATTCCATGATAATGGAGTCCTTGTTAATGGGGTTAGTGTCCTTATAAGGACCTGGAGAGACAAGATTCTCTTTTTGCCACATGAAGGTACGGTGAGTAAACAGATATCAGGAAACAGGCCCTTGCCAGACACTGAATCTGCTGGTGCATTGATCTTAGGCTTTCCAGTCTCTGGAATACTGAAGAACAAATGTTTGTGGTTTAAACCATCCTATCTATGGAACTTTCTTATATCAGCTTAAGCAGAGACTCTATGTAATGTATTCTCAAAGTCCACTTTGCATTATTTTACTGTACACTATTTTAATGATAGTGAAATTGGCTAGGACCTGGCACATCTAGACATAAATTCCTTAAGTAACAAAGTGCTTAATGCGACTTCCAGGAAAAGCCCCCAGAATCCACCCAAAGATGGTTTGAAATTGGTTTTTCAAGAATGAACATGTGCAGAAGCAACCAGCTCATCCGGTCAATGACCTTATGACATCACATCCTCCAAATTCCCCACGCAGAACATGATACTATCCTGGAAAAGAAACACACAACTTGTGCAGAACTACAAAAGTCATCTACGCCTGCACAAAAGAGCACCAAGGCTTCCCCCATTTCACCCTCCAGTCAATAAGCAGCTTCTGCCATCTCCTTTCCTAGAAAATTTCCTGTGGCTAACAGATGGGGAAAGCCAAGTAGGGGGTTTTTCCCCAGTTCCTGGTGCCTTTGCTGTCAACCTTACAATAAACCTTTCTTTTTTGCAAAAGCTGGTACTTGTGCCTTTGGTTCCTGTCAGGCACAAAGCCCTTGCTTGGTATTAATAGTGCCAAAACTATTTTAATGATAGTTTTTCTTTTCTACAAACTGAATGTTCTCAATATAACATTCAAATTAAGCTAACAATTAATTTGATTCTGGAGGGAAAGTCAATCAAAATCACAAGTACAGTGAGAAGATTGCACTAGAGTCCTCTGTACATGTTTATTTTCTCCAAATGAAAGACGTAACTGAAAAGATAAGCCCTTGTGACTGGAAAATTTATACCCTTACCAGTAAAAATGATTTTTCAAACCAAGTATGTATTAGCACAAAGACAGGCAATCTCTTTCCAAAGACAGGAGTGTTCCAATACGTTTTTTCCTTGTTCGTTAGATAGGCATCAACCTTTAGTTCGTGTAAGGGGTTAAATATTAATTTTTTTCAAAACTCTTTTTGAGTAATAAGTTACTATTTTAATCAAAGAAGAAATGCTTTCTCCAAACCAGAATGAATGGTTTTCAAGTAGAACAAGGAACATACATAAGTCTGAAGAACAGAGCTATGCAATTTAGTCTATCTGAGGAGTCTTTGAATATGTTCCACAACAATAAGCTATGCATTCTGATCACTGTGATACTGGTAAAGCAAATCTGAACAAATAGCTTAGAGAATCTCCAGAATGTTCACCCTTGTTAAGGCATTTAAATGCTAAATAAAGCTCTACTGACTACTTGTATTTGTGTTCCAGCAGCCTAAGTAGCTAAGAAAAATGACTCGATTTTAATAAAAATTTGTTATATATGAAGCAAATCTGAACATGACTTAATTTTTAATTGAAATATTGTACCACTCAGGTTAGTTATTTGTTGGATTAAATGTCAGGCACATTCTTAATTTACTAAATCAGCTTTCACATCTGTAATTGAAGTAATCTCTTTGATAATGTATTTTTAAGGCAAGGGAATACTTAGACTTAATTAAAAAGAGAATGATAGTTGCTGAGTGTGTCTTCTCAGAAAATGTCTCCTTGCATATATATTGAATCAAATAATCAACTCAGTAAAACCTTATGGTTAGAGAACATAATCATAATTTTAAAATGATTATAATTGTGTAATTAAATAATGGTAGTTTATAGTTTCTCTAATAGGAGAAAATAGGGTTACTGATACCAAAAGAGTCTTTGGTTCTAGTCTATTATTATTATTATTATTATTATCATCACCATCATTATTATTTGGAGGGTTTTTGTGTTTTGAGGTAGTTTTGCCGTATATTCCAGGTGGGGCTTTAATTCACTATGTAGCCCAAGTTGCCCTCAAACTCAGCGATCTTCCTACCTCAGCTTCCCAAATGTTGGGATTAGAGGCTTGTGCCACCATGCCTGGCTATTTGGTCCTATTCTATATTAAGACGTCAGGGAATTTTTCTAACTGATGTTACCTTCAGTTTATTTTAATCTTAGAGGGTAATTTTAACACACAGCTTTAAATTCTTTGTTGCTGTTTATTTTAATAATATTCTAGAAGAAAATTTGACTTTCTCTGTTCTTGTCTTGGCCCTGCCAACAGCCAACTTTTTGATATGGGGAAAATTATTTAACCTTAGATTCTTTCATTTATAAAATGTGAGGTTTTCTCTGTAATGTTTGATCTAGTTATAATATTCTACATTTACCTATTTACAAGTAATTTTGAGGATGAAGTTTGTATTGGGTATGCTATGTTCCCCCAAGTCCTCACATACTTTTGATGGGGCTATGTCTGGTGCTTGCTTGTGTTCAGTTTGTTGTCTAGCGCCGGGATTGGCAATGTACCCGCCCAGGGGTGGAGCCGATATACAGTGTAAATGCGGCGGGTCTTCCTCTTGTACTTCCGGCACTTCTACTCTCTCTCGCCAGCGCGCTTGCTGCTTGCGGGCGCCATGAACAGCAGCCCTGCCACACCATACTGCCTTGGAGCCAGCTAAGTATGAACTGAAACTCCTGAGAAACTGTAAGAATAAACCTTTCCTTCCCTAATTTTGGGTGTCAAGTATTCTGCCTCAGCAACGAGTGATAAGTAACTAAGACAAGGTTATAGCTCAGTGGCAGAGCACTTGCCTAGCATTATCAAGGTCGTGGGTTCGATCCCCAACATGGAAAAACCCATAAAGATCATGTTTTGTTTGCTAAAAATTGAAGATCATATATTTTATATATATATATGTATATATATATATCATATTTTATTTTACCACATTGAGTTCTAAAATTCAAAATGTTGGAACAACAGTGAAAAACTTTGAAATGTGCAGTGAGCACTCAGAGTCTAATCTGCAATAGCCTTCTTGCCTTTGGGCTATTTTATAATTCCATAAAATAAAACAATGGTAGTAGCACAAGTGACTCTTGTCCATAGGGATACACTTTTGCCAACAGAGATAAAATTGATCATTACCTTTCAATAGTGACCCATTTTATATCCATTTCAGCATTCCTAACTACCTATACACACAGAATTCTCTGAATTCAACTTTGAATCATTTATAACATCTTGTTGGTTTTCTCATAAATTAATAATTTATATAGGATCTGGGAGATGTGTTCATTTTATATTTGTAGTAAAAATTTTGATTTTAGTCTTTCAAAAATTGTCCTTGGGCTAGGGGTGTAACTCAGTGGAAGAGCATGAGGGAGGTCCTGGGTTCAGTCCCTAGCCCTGAAAAAAAATGATCCTTTAATAAAACTAACACAATGGACAATTAATACTTTGAAAATGCAATTACATGATGTATATTAAACACTTGGCGTGATGCCTGAGACACAATGGTAATGACAATTATTCATATTTAGTTCATTGACCAAAGGAGTTTTGATTTTAGTTAATGAATGTCTTTGCACCTAATGGGTTAGAATTCAAAAAAAACCTGAAAGAATTAGTTGAGATGGTTTGAAGATTATTAAGATTACAGTTGACTTGACAGAAGACCTTATGGATCATTAAACCACATACACGGTGGTATAAATGTTGAAATATTAGTTTCTCACTTAAAACATTTTTTTAAAATTTTGTGTTAAACACATTTAAAATCCATGAAGGGCCTAATAGAGATCTGGCTGCTGCCTGAAAGGATGCAGAGACCTTAAGGAACCATTCATAAACCGAACAATGGGGTTTGAAGACAAACAGGATTTCACTCCTCACACTTTTGCCACTTACAGAAATGGCCTATTTATTAAAGATTAGTAATATGACTTTTGTCACATGGGGAAATATAAGAAGAAAGAACAAGTGAAAAAGTCAAAATAAGAGAGCCAGTGTCTGGGGGTGTATCCTAGGGGTAAAGTGTGCTCTCAGTATGCATAAGGTCCTGGGTTTGATCTCCAGCACTGAAAAATAAAAATGAAAGCAACAGAGTCAAAATGAATTTCCAATTGTCCTGATGTTTCAAAAATCTCCTAGCCTATCTTACTATCAAAATAAACAGACCTTGAAATGCAGAGAAGTGATTGTGTTTTTATATCATCCATTGAACAAAGCAATCTGAGCTGGCTAGGGTTAAAGGTATAGTGTGGATAAAAGAAATTATTCCTGGTTATAAGCTTATTGCACATGAGAACAGTTTTCTAAAGACAGGATTGCCTTCATCAGACTAAATGAAATAGGTTGTTTAGAAAATTAAGGGCAGAAGTTATAATAAAAATGTCTGCAAAGAAATTGCCTCTTGCATATCATGATAAGAAAAATAAATAAATCAACAAGTAAATAAATTCAACCCACATTTATTAAATACCATGTGCCAGGTTTTAGCCAAAAAATTGTTTGTCCTTGGGGAATGGAGTGAGGAGTTGAATAGGAGAGGCAGACAGAAAATGAAATGGAGCAACAAATGGTAGGACGTATTAGAAAATGGCAGATGCTATAAGCAGAAAGAAAACTATTCAGGGAAAGGTCAGAGGTCTGCAGTTTTAAGTGGCTCTGTAAAATGTCACTTGGGGTGATACATAAGCAAAGACTTAAAAAAGGAGAAAGCAAGCAAGTCCTATTGAGGGAGGCGATGGGGAAGAATGAATGTTCTAGGTATGAGACCCCATGGAAAGTAAACACTGATATCTGATGAATAAGAAGGAGACCAGGTGGTCTTGGCAGATGGAACAAGAACAAATGAATGGACAAGGTCAAGAAAGTAAAGGGGGAGGATGAAGAGAAAACCTTTATAGGCCCAGTGAGCCGTAAGAGGTCTTTAGTTTTCACTGCCCAAAACATAGGGAGTCACTGGAGAACTTTAAATAATAGAGTGATCTGACCTGACTTAAATTTTAAATGAATCTCTAGGAGAAGTGAGGAATCTTCAGTAACTGCAATCAAATAATGAAGGGAATAAAAGCAAGTTTACAGGGAAATAGAAATCTAAATCTAGCTCTACCGCTTCCTCAGCCCACCCTTTTACTGCCCAATGCTGTGCTGAAAAATATCCTTCCCCAAATCTAAAGACAAACTGCATTGGTTTGTTCACTTTTACTCTCTGAATGGAGAATTAGTAAAGGGAGTGAGATAAAGAAATGAAAAAGAGCATCACTCTGTCAGGGGATACAAAGATTATAGGGCCATGCTCTGAATTAGAGGAAAGGATATGAAAGGTGATTAAATAAGTATCATGCACTGTGAAAAAGAGCCAGAAAGCCATCTGCACTGGCTCAGAACAACCACAAGATTCAAAAAGAGTCCCTCACTTCTTAGCAAAAGCAACAGTCTGCTAAATGTGCATATATTATGGAGGTGGGAGGGGAAGAGGGAAGCTAATATCAGAAAAGAAAAACTACCTTATAGGAAAGCATAGGTGAAGAAAAGAAGCTGGGTGTGGTGGTTCACACCTGTAACCTCAGCAATTCAGGAAACCAAGACAGGGGAATTGCAAGTTTAAGACCAGTCTGGCCTCAAAACAACTGTAAAAAAGAGACTAAAAAGCAATGAGGTTCACCAAAGGAAAAACATCCCAAGGTTCAAAACAATATAATTATAATACCAAACATAAAAAGTAGAAATAGCATAAACAGAATGATATTATTGAGAACTGAACAGAACAGATACTATTGAGATCTGAATTATTTACAGAGAAAACGCTTTGGATAATCAGTGAATGCATCTACAGAATAAAAGAATAAAGCAATAAATGGAACTTGAGTTCCAAAACAGATCAACATAATTCAACCAAAATAGTTTCTCTCTATGAAACAGGGACTTTATCCTGTTGTCTTCAAAATATAATTCTAAAGAATACTCTATAAAGAAAAAAACTCATCCTCTAAATTTAAAATAACATATTTTTTTTTCCTAGGAAAGTCCAGTAGCGAATACTCAAGTCCAGCATGGTTACAAAACTCAATGATCGAATAGTTCTCCATACATTCAGGTCAAAAAAAAAAAAAAAAAAAAAAAAAAAAAAAAAAAAAAAAAAAAAAAAAAAAAAAAAAAAAAAAAAGAAAAGGAAAGGAAAAAGCAAATTGTTATCAAGAGGGGGACTTAAAACTGTTGTTAAAATTTAAAACTAATAATTTTTTTGCAATGCTGGGGACCAAACTCAGGGTCTGAGCACATGTTGGCCAAGTACGTTACCACTGAGGTATGTCTCCAGTCCTCTAGACATCTTTATACTGTATCAGCTTTTGAAGTCAAAAGATAGTGAAGTCAAGTCCACAAACATGCTGTTCAATGTTGACTCTGCAGATTGCTGAAAAAAAGCATTGGTTTGACCTAGAGGCTCATAAAAATACAGAATCTCAGGCCTAATGCCAGACTTACCGAGCCTATATTTTTACAAGTGTCTAGGTAGTTGCTAGGTTTATTAAAGTTTGAATATCTGCAAGGTCCTTATGAAAAGAAGATGTTGCCAGGAAAATTACATTGCAGTTGCTGTATCATTCAGCCTAGAAGGTCACATTCTCAAGCATGACATTACTTAGGGAGTTAGCTCCCATGAGCTCTTTTGAATGCTTGACAACAAAACTCAGATGTTACAAAGAAGAATTCAGGAACAAAAAAGCAAGAAGTGAAAGTGCAGGGTTAACTTTGAATACATCTAAGTGTAATGAACACAGCTATAAAAATCATAGACAAAGAAATGAATGTGAATGCAATAAAAGTGATAAAAATTATATAACTCATAATGGGGGAGATGATAGGAAGAATATTCTAATCTTTCACGAAAGATAGTCAACGAATGCTAAAATTAGAATATTTTATGTCTTAAAATAGCAGAATTGCCTAGTGCATTTGAGACCTTGGGTTCGATTCCCAGCACTGCAAACAAACAAACAAGTTCCTCAAAAAATCCAGTCAACCAACTAAACAAACAAACAAAAAAGCTTGATAGTGCAATGATTCTAATACCAAATTTTTGGTCACACCTGTGCAATTTTTTTCAAGAAAACTAACTTTGCAGATGTATATTTTAGGAAATGAGTTTTTCTGTGGCCAAGAGACAGATGAAGTTCAACAATTCTTTCAATTTCACTTCCTTTTATTTTTCTTATACCAAATTCAAGAAAAGTTAACATTTTAATTACAATAGTGTTTATATTTATCGTTTTCACAGAAGTATTTTCTTTTTCTTTATTCATCCATAACCAGTCCTTTACAGTACCTGTACACATATGAAAAATTCACATGTGTGTTAGTAGTGTCTAGAATAATGTCTAATATTGATAAAATAAGGGCACTAATTATTCATATTTTTATATTTCTTCCTTTCCTAAATTACATTATGAAGAGTATGCATAATTAAAAAATAATACAGTAAAACAAACATGAAATGATATTAATAGTTACTTGTGGGTGGTAAAAATGAAGTTGGTTACTTTCTGCTTTGAATTTTTATATATTTTCTATTTCAAAAATAATTAACCACTAGGGGCCGGGAATTTAGCTCAGTGGCTTAAGCATCTGCCTGGCAGGTGTGAGGTTGTGAGTTCGATCCCCAATACAAAAAAAAAAAAAATAATAATAATAATAATTAACCAAACTTATGTTAAAACTTTGAAGACAGTTTGACTTCATGAATATATTTTCTGAGTCCTCCTAGCTGCACTTCTGTTCCATGGCCTTATTTAGGAGAATGGATGGGCAGAAGTCAAGAACCAAATTACAACTTAAGCAAAATGCCTTGGAAAGAACCTTCCCTCCCTGTTTGAGTTGAAAGTCTTGAGGATACAGTCAGGGCAAAGATAAGCTAGAATGACTTTCCCAGTGCCCCATCTTTAGGTTTGCCTTGGAATAAGAGAGAAGAAAATGGAATAAGAATAAAATTGTGATTGTTACTCTCTTATTGGCTGGTTGTGAAATTGTTTTGCTTTGGTTTCTTACTTTTGTTTAAAATAACAAAAAGAAAAAGAAAACCATAGACCTTATCTGGATATGCACAACCAAGACAGACTAGGGAGTTTCAAACCTTTAACTTGGTTTGAAGTGGTCCCCATCTGTTAATACACTCAAATACCGGCAGTCACAAACTGCATCTCTCTCAGGAAGAGGCATTCATCAGCATAGGTACTATGTAATCCCCAGAAAAGGTTTTCAAGGACCATGACCAGAACTCTGTTGGTGATGAGACAGAAGGTAGCAAGGCAATACACAAGAGGTAACACAAAGATAAGGTGAGGTCAAGAGACAATAGTGACGTAGTAAACAGGAACACAGTTCAGCCTCTCTATGATCCAGAATCCAGACATTTGGAAAATATCAAGATGGTTTGTAACTATTTTGGAAACTTTAATAAATTGGAGAATTCAGATGAAATGGAGAGATTCCTAGAAACATACGAATTACCAAAACCAAACCAAGCAGATATGAAAACTCTGAACAACCCAATAACAGGCAATGAAATTGAAGAAGTAATAAAATTGTAGCAACAAAGAAAAGCCCAGGTCCCAATGAATATACTACAAAATTCTACAAGAATTTAAGGGAAGATCTAAATTCTTAAACTCAAACTCTTTAATGAAATTGAAAGGGAAATGGTACTAGGGAATCTAGTATTACCACTACCTCCCTTCCAAAACAGAAAAGAACACAACCAAATAAAAGAACTGATCTTGTTAATGAATATAGACACAAAAATCCTCACCAAGTTAGCAGCAAATAGAATGCAACCTATCATCAAAAAGATCAGAAATTATAACTAAGTAGGATTCACCGCAGGGATGGAGGAATGGTGCAACACATGCAAATCAATAAATGTAACACAAACCAAAAGAACAAGGACAAAAATCCCGTGATCATCTCAGTAGATACAGAAAAACCTTTGACAAAATCCAGCATCCATTTATGATCAAAACACTGAAGAAAACAGGTTTAAAACTACTTTATTTCAACCTGATAACAACCATTTAAGACAAACTAATGCCCAACATTACATTAAATTGGGAGAAGCCAAAATCTTTCCCTCTAAAATCAGGAGCAAGACAAGGAAATATGCAATCACAACTCCTATACGATATAGTTCTTAAAATACCAGCAAGAGCAGTCAGACAAGAGAAAGAAATAAAAGGGATGTGTTTAGGAAAGGGAGATGTCAAGTTGCCATTATTTGCAGATGACCTGATCTTCTGTACAGAGGACTCAAAAAATTCCACCAAAAGACTCCTGAATTAATAACCAATTCAGAAGAATAGCAGGATACCAAGTCAACACACAAAAATCAATAGCATTCCTATTCGCCAATAATAAACTCATCGAGAAAGAAATTAAGGGAATAATACCATCTACAATACTTCAAGAAAAATTAAATACTTAAGAATTAACCTGAATAAGGAAGCAAAAGACATCTAAAATGAAAACTACAGTACTCTGAGAAGGGACATTGAAGAGCATATCAGAAAATGAAAAGATATCCACTGTTCTTGGATAGGCTGAACCAATATAGTCAAAATGGCCATACTTCCAAAACTGTTGCACAGTTTCATATGATCCTAATCCAAATACCAATAGCATTCCTCACAGAACTAGAGAAAACAGTCCAACAATTCATATGGGACCGGATGACACCTAAGAGCAAAAGCAACCCTAGACAACCATATCAAAGTAGGAGGTTTCACAATTCTGGATTTCAGATTATACTACAAAACTACAGTGATAAAAAAAAACAGCATGATATATATATATATATATATATATATATATATTTTTTTTTTTTTTTTTTTGCGGCACCTGGGATCGAACTCACAGCCTCGCACCTGCCAGACAGGCACTTAAGCTGCTGAGCCAAACTCCCGGCCCTGGTTTTTTTGAGGCAGGGTCGCACTATGTAGCTCAGTCTGGCCTTGTGCTCAGATATGTGGTTTAGTAGTTGTTATGGCTGATATATTGTGTCAATTTGAGAAGTTTGAAAGTTTAGCTAAGAGACTCAACAGGAAGCCAGGATCCTTACTTTGTAAATAGACTCATACTGTGCAAGAGGAGGGCACAGAGATTTTGTGAGCGCTACATTTGCCCTGAGGAGCAGGGCGGGGAAGTGGTCTGCATGCAACGTAAGGGAGGAGAAGAGGCTTGTTCTTCCCCATTTTGCTCTGATTGCTTTTTCTGGCTGCTGCTTGGAAGTGTTACCTCTGTGCCAGCCATGCAACCCTGCATTGGAGCTTGCTGATTATGGACTGAAACCTCCACAGAGAGCTAAATAAACCTTTCTTTCTTTCATTTTGGATGTCAAGTATTTTGTCCCAGCAACAAGAGAAAAGCAACTGAAACAATAGTGTAGGTTAGAACATGCATAATAGAAGATTCAGCACATTCAGCTATCTGATCTTGGCAAAGGGGCCTAGAACTTATGCTGAATGGAAGACAGTCTCTTTAACAAATGGTGCTGGAGAAACTTTCTATGCATATGTGGAAGATTAAATCTAGACCCATATCTCTCACCATGCACTAAATAAAAATGGATCCAAGATATAAATGTTAAAACAGAAACAATCTGCTGGAAGATAAAATAGGTAAAACTCTCGAAGATAGAGTTGTAAGCAAGGAATTTCTGAACAGAACCCCAGTTTCACAAGAAATAATACCAAGAATCAACAAATGGGATCATATCAAATTAAAAACCTTCTGCACAGCAAAGGAGTCAATTAAGAGTGAAGAGACAATCTATAGAATGGGAAAGAAATTTTGCCAGCTATTCTTCAGACAGGTAGCTATAATCTAAAATATATTTTAAAAAATTCAAAAAAATTAGAGTCTTCAGATTTAATGACCCAATTAAAAAATGGGCAACTGAATTGAATAGACAGTCCTCAAACGTAGAAGTACAAATGGCCAAAAAAATTCATGAAAAATATGTTCAACATCTCTAGTCATTAGAAAATTAAAACAACACGGAGATTTCATTTTACCCCAGAAAGAATTGCTATAATCAAGAAATAAAATAAAAACAAATTATTGTGAGACTGCAGGGAAAAGGAAACTCTTTTATATTCTTAATGAGAAAGCAAAATGGTGCAATCACTATGGAAATCAATATGGAGAGTCTTCAAAAAACTAAAAATAGAACTTCCATTTGATCCAACTATTCTCCTTGTAGGTATCTTTCCCAAAGAGTTAAAAACGTATCAAGTGATACATGCATATTCATATTTATAGCAGCACAACTCATAAAGCTAAATCTTGGAAGTGTCTTGTATAGTCGTACATAGATGAATGAATAAAGAAAAGGTGTTTTTATACACATACAATAGAATACTATTCTGCCATAAAGAAAGAGAAACTTGAGTAATTTGTAGGATAATGGATGCATTGTGAGACTATAACATTAAATGAAATAAATCAGACACATGAACTGAAATATGCATTGTTTCTTATGTGTGAGGAACTCAAAATATAAAGAGCAAAATAAAAGATAATAGGACACAGGAGATAATTTTTTTCCAAATGAGAAGGGGAACTAGAGAGGGGGAGGAGTGAAGAGAGGAAGGGGATAAAACAAAAATGAATTAAGATGTGATATATGTAGGTCCCAACTCCTCATGCAGAATGTGATCATTACATACCACAAATGTGTACAAGTCAAAGGAATAGAAATTGAAAGAAAAAAATAAGGTGAATACTTCAATAAAAAAAACTTATTATAGTAAAAAGCACATTGCCAAGAATGATGGGATAAATGTGTTTGAAGAGTGTCTTTTAATGCAATACATTTTTAAATTTGAACCTTCGTGGGCACAACAGCACAACTAAAGACACTAACAAAGACTTTCAGAATTGCTTCAGAAGTGGCAAGAACAGTGGCATAAGTGTGTTCAAAGCAAGGGGAGCTCTTCAAGGGGGATTAATTACAATGCATATTGTAACTGTAATACATTTTTTAAAAAGTTAAACACTTTCCAGACATTTTGATGAGACTGGCAGAAATGAGATAAACTGCAGAAAAAGTCTCACAAATTACCATGTACCGAAGATGTCCTTACTGGGATATAGAAGAAGTAACAACTATTGTCAAAGCTTCAAAATATTTTTGGGCAATAGGAAACTAGAAGAGTAACTGAAAAGAGACTTGAAAAAGAACAAAAGAGAATGTTTCAAGGTAAAATAATGCTCAAAATTAAAAGCTCAATAGATGCTTTAGGAAATAACATGCAATACAAAAATTAATGAATGGAAAGATTAAAGTAATTAGAATTTTGGCCCACAGAGAAAAATATGAAAGGAAAAATCAGAAAAGAGCTTGAGAAGTAAAGTCTAACATGTTTGGTCATCTTCAGAAAAAGTGGAGGGAAAAATGGAGGCTATATTGGAAGAGATAATGATTGAGGATTTTCCAGAACCCATAAGGCTGCCAATCGAAAGACTTAAAATGGTTCAGTAAGTCTCAAGAAGCAAGTAAGATCAATACATATACCAGAGTCTCTTGACCATGAAGAAACTAGGGTAACCACATTGATATCAGAAAAAGTAGGCTTTATAATAACAAGTGCTATTGTACTAGGGATGAAGTGAGTCACTTCAGTATTCTATTTTTGCTTATTTATATTGAAATCAAGTCTCACTGTTACCCAGGCTGGCCTCAAACCTCACAGTCTTCCTCCCTCAGCCTGCCATGTCACTGTGGTCCAAAACCTGTGTTAACAGGCCCAGCTAAGGTGCACCAGTTCACAAGAGTAAAACATTCATTTCAAAAGAAAGGAAACCATTTTACATTTTGTCTGTCACTAGTGATATAGCTTAAAATGTATAAAGAATAAAGAACCACAAGAAAAAAAAATCCACAAATCATACTGCAAAAACAAAACAAAAACACTTTTAGTGGATTATGGAACAAAGAAATTAAAATGTCAAGAAACAGAGACATAGAGAATTAGGAAGCATGATTAACAAACCTTGAACTAATTGAAAATCAAAGATTATTGCTTGCAATAATGCACATTGTTTTAAAGAATATAACATACACACACACATGTTCGAGATGCTTGTGTATACCCTGGAGCAGTGCATGGTCATATGCATTTTATATGAGAATGTTCGTAGCAGAATTATTCATAAGATCACACACCTGGAAACAATTCAACTATCAACAATAGAATAAATAGATAAATAAATTGGAGTAGATTTATAAAAAGAATATTATAAATCAATCAGAATGAACTATAGTCAGATGTGCCAACATGCCAACGAAAGTAAATACCTAAAAAGAAATATAGAATACTTCACCGTTTAAACTTTTAGATATATAATGAAAACCACAAAAATGATTTTCATAAAGATCTTCAATCTTTTATTCTTAATGTGAATTGTGATTCTTATTCATAAGAACTTACAAAACTGTCTGTATACATTGAGTAAAATGTTTTAATGTATTTTATGTTTATATAAGTTGAAATTTTTTACATTAAACATCTAAGCTATTTTTAATTTATCCTAATGTATGGTCTAAGAAATTTCTCCTAAAGTATGACCCAATTTAATATCACCATATTCTATATTTACAAGGATTCTTTCTCCCTCTAAATTGCAATGTGCCTTCGTCTATTGAACACTAAATTGAATATGTACCAGATTAAAGTTTGAATTTTCTATTCTGTTCCACTGGCTTGTCAATTTATGAATCAATACCATGCTTTAGAGAAGCTTTACAGCCTAAATGTTCAGCAACTATTGACAAGTTGCATCAGATCATTTCTTGTTGCTGAAGGTTGTTCTGTGTAATACAGGATATTTTGTATGATCTATGGTCTCTGCCCACTAGATTCTAACAGTGCTTCCTACGTCTGCCCTACTCCTGGAAATGACAATGAAAAATGTTTCCAAACACCATGGAAGGTCCTAAAGATTAGCAAAATTACTCTCAGTTGAGTATTGTTGCTTTGGAGTATATTATACTGTCTAGCAATGTTATCTACCTCATTGTTCTACTTTTCTTCCTTGTTTGATTTTCCCAAATGCATTTTGTAACTTAGAAAATATAATAGTTCTTTTATTAGGATGGCATTAAATTTATGCAATAATGAAAGACAAGTTCTTCATGATGTTGCAGCTTACTATTCAAAAACATGAACATTTATATTTACTCAAATTTACCTCTGTATCTTCCAAGCATATATTATACTTTTTCTCATATTAACTTCGGATAATTATTCATAGAACAATATATGAAAACTATTGACTTGGCCCTTTATTTTACTTTTCAAATTTTTTTTGTGGTGGTGGGGGTCATCAAACCCATGGCCTTGTTCTTGCAAGGCAAGAGCTCTAGCACCGAGCCACATCCGCAGCCAGTCTTTCAATTTCATGACCCAATATCTTATTAAATTTTTGTTTATAATTTTCTACTCATCATGTAGGATTTTCAAGTCATGCATATCATTGATAAGTAGCACTATCCAACAGAAGTTTCTGTAGGAAGAAATGTTCAATACCTGTACTTTCTTATACGATAGGTATTGAACATTTGGCTAAGTGGCTAGTGTGTCTGAGGAACTAACTTTTAAGTATTCTTGAATCAAAAATTAAATTTAAATTTAATAACTACAGGTGGATATTGGCTACCATTATTGGACAAAGAGTTTTATTCCTTGCCTTTTAAATCCTTATGCTTTTGATTCCTAACTCTAACTCATTTGCACTGGCTAACGCTTCCAAATACAACAGGTGATCTACAAATGTCACTGGATTGTTTCTATGGGAAAGCTTCCAAGATTTTGTTCTTCAATAAGATAAATACTGATACAGTGTGTACATATTGCATGTTAAGAAAGTATCTGTAAACTAATACTTGATTATTTTGTGAGAAAATGTGTCAAATTTGTTAGATGTCTTTTATATTTACAAAGATGATGATCTCATTTTCCCTTTGATGCTTATAAATATGACAAATGAAACTCTGGATTTCCTATGAGCAAGCTAAATGACACAAGCCATATTTAGTTTAGGGGGCTGAAGAGCCCCAAAAAGGGGAGATGGGACCTCAACTTGCCTGGGAAGGTTCTTGCCTCATCGTTGTAAAGAAGTACTTCAGGATACATCGATGAGAATCAAAGACAGATTTATGAGACAAAATGAAAAGCACATACTGAGCCAAAAAAAGAGCGTGGGTGCTGGAGGAGTGGAGTGCACCATGTTCTGAGGCTGGAGGTGTTTTGTGCCCTTGAAATGTCTTCAAGACAGATGATCTGGGATGTTTATTGTCTGAGTTATTTAAACATTTACCTAGCATCTGTTTCCTTCCAGTCAGGTGGCTCATTAGCTGGGACAAGCAAAACCTATCTTTCTTAACTAGGTTCAAATGCAAACCGTTTGGAGTTTGGAGCTACAATACCCAATTAATAGCATTCTTTTGAGATTGGTACTCTTTATAATTTATGAACTATAGTAGTGGAAGAAAAATACAGACCAAATTTATGGACTAATTTTATCTTAAGTTTTTAGAGATATTGGAGATTTAGGAAGCAAAGAGCCTGGAAGGAAAACAGGATGGGGGGAAAAGGGCATTGTAACCTTGGGAGACATTGATTGTGTCTTGAAGCAGCAGTTCTCTTAAAATTACAATTTTAAAACTATAGTTTCCTTGTCTCCTTTCAATCTATTTGTATTTATTTTATCCTACCTCAGTTGTAAAGCATTGTCTTATGGATCCCTGCTGTAGGAGACATTGAGAATACAAGCTAGCAATTCTCTCTCTTTCTCTTTTCCTCTTCTTCTCTCTCTCTTCCTTTCCCCAACTCTTCCTCTCCCTCTCTCCCTCCTTCCCTCTCTCTTTCTGTCTCTCTCTGTCTCTCTCTCTCTCTGTGTCTTCCTTTCATTCCAGCTATGACCAATGAGAAAAGCAACAAACTTATTCTAGTCTTTATATAAAGTCTTAATTCTTTTCCATCTAACTGACTGTGCTGCTAACAGTGTAATACATTTTCCCTTTACTTGTGTGTTAGTGAAGATTAAATGCAGAGCCCAAAACGTGCTAGATAAATTGTACCACTGAACTGTATCTGCAGCCCTTTTCAAATTTTATTTTGAGATGGAGCATCATTAAGTTGTTCAGGCTGGCCTTGAACTTGTGATTCTTGTAACTCAACCTACTGAGTAGCTGGAATCACAGGTGTGCAACACCATGACCAGTTCATTGTGATATTGTTTTTCATTTCCCTGATGATCAGTGATGCTGAGCGTTTTATTTATATACTTGTCAGATAAGTATATACCTTCTTTTGACAAATGCTATGTATGCATTATTTGAGTGAATTTTTTGTTTCATAGTTTTTGTTTGTTTGCTTTTTGATTTTGTGATGTTTGAGTTCTGTAGATAGCCTGGAAATTAATCTCATCTGTTAATAGTTTGCAAATATTTTTTCTGTTCTGTAGGTTTTCTCTTTACTCTGTTTATTTTTTCCTGTGCAATACAGAGCCTTTTAGTTTGAAGTAATCCCATTTGTAAATTCTTCCTTTTGTTGTCTGTGGTTTCGGTGTCATATAAAAAATTAGCTATGGTAATGCATATCTACTAGAGAGGTTGAGGAAGGAGGATCACAAATTCAAAGCCATCTTGGGCAATTTCATAAGACCCTATCTCATAAATAAATAAATAAATAAATAAATAAATAAATAAATAACAAAGCAGTTGGGGGAGTGCTTACCTAGTATGTGTGGGACCCTAGATTGAATCCCCGGCACCACAAAAAAAAAAAAAAAAATCTCGTCCATTCTGAAGTCCTGAATCCACTTTTGGTTGATTTTTGTATAAGATGACAGAGAGATGACTAGTTTCTTTTTTCTGCATGTGGATGTTCAACTTCACAGGACAATCAATCAAAGGGACTGTCATTTCCATATCATATGTTCTTGCTGGTAGTGCCAAAAATCAGCTGGCTAGAAATATGTAGATTTATTTCTGGGTTCTCTATTCTGTTGCATTGTTCCATGTGTCTTTTTTCTGTTATTGTTAGTACTACACTGTTTTGTTACTATAGCCTTATAATGTTTTGGAGTCAGGTATTGTAATACACCAAACTGTTATCTGTTTATTCAAGATTATGGTGGTTATTCAGAATTCTTTGCAGCTACATAGAAATTTCAAAAGTATTTTTTTCTTTCTGTGAAGAATATTTTTGGTATTTTGACGAGAATTACATTGATTCAAGATTTATTTGGATGCTATAGACATTTAAGAATACCAATTCTTCTAAATCATGAATATAAGATGTATTTACCAAATTTTATAATCATCAACTTCTTTCATCAATGTTCTTGTTATTTTCTATTTTGTTTTGCTTTTGTTTTCAGACAGGTCTAATTATGTAGCTCAGGCTGGTATTGAACTCACACTCTTTCTGCCTCAGCCTCCTAGGTACTGGTATTGCAATCATGTACCATCACACTGAGCTTGTTATTTTTATTATAGAGTGCATTCACTTCCTTGGTGCTTTATTTACTTCTAGATATTTTATTTACTTTTCCTAGTTACTGATAATAAGATTCTTTTCTTCTTAGCAATTTCATTATTATTGTATAAAAAGCCTACTGACTTTTGCATGTTGATTGGCAGCCAGTAACCTTACTGAATCTATCATTTTTAACAGGTTTGTGTATGTGTGTGTGTGTGTATGTGTGTGTGTAGTCTATAGAATTTTCCATATATAAAAGCCTGTCATCTGTGAATCAATAATTTAACTTCCTCTTTTCCAATTTTATGCCCTTTTTTCTTTTTCTTGCTTAATGTCCCCACTCAAATTTCCAACGCTATTTTGAATAAGTGTGATAAAAACAGACATCTTTATCTTGTTCCTGAGTTTAGAACAAAGAATTTCAGCTCTTCCCCATTAAGCATGACGTTGGCTGTGGTTTTGTTACACATTGCCTACACTGTGTTGATGAACATTGATTGCTTCCATCCCTAATTGTTGAGGGTTTTTCGTTCTCATTCTATTGATGTATTATATTCATTATACATAAATTCCATTTGAAAATGATGTATGAAACTTTTGGCATGCTATTGGATTTTATATGCTTGTCTTTTATTTTGTTAAAAAATTTTATCTGAGCATGCTGGTACATGTGCGTAATCCCAGTACTTGGGAGGCTGAGGCAGAAAGATTGCCTGGAGTTTGAGACTAACTTGGGCTACACAATGAGTTTAAGACAAGCCTGAACTATATAGTGAGATCCTGTCTCAAAAAAATATTTTTTTTCATCTGAGGTCATCAGGAACATTGGTGTGTAGATTTTTTTTGTTGTATATTGTCTGATTTTGACATCAGGGTGTATAAGTTAGCTTTCTTGTCACTGAGACAATACTTGACACCTGTGATTTCAAGGAAGAAAGTTCTAATTTAGCTCACAGTTTCAGGAAATTCAGTACATGGCTAGCATGCCTCAGTGTAGAACCATCATGGCAGCAGGGCATGGTGTGCAAAGCTGCTCAGTTCATTGCAGTCAAGAGTTAGAGCAGTGGAATAATGACAGAGCAAAAAGGGTGAGGGACCAGACAAAGACCCCCAAGGCCATGCCTCCATGACCCCAGGCACATTCAGAAGGGTGCTCTGTCAATACCCTGGAAGTATCCCAAATTCAATCAAGTTGGCATTTTAACCTAACCACCACACAGGATAATGTTGGCTTCTCCGGATGAATTGGAAGGTTCCTTCCTTTCAATACTTTAGGATACTTTGGGAAGAATTGGTATTCTTTAAGAGTTTGGTAAATTTTGACAGTAAAATCATCTAATCCTGGGTTTTTCTTTCTTTGCAGACTCTTTATTACTGATTCAATTTCAATACTTGACTTTTGTTTCTTCAGGTTTCCTATGAGCTTGTGGCTTTTGTTGGTTATATGTCTAGAAACATACCCATTTCTTCTAGGCTTTCTAATTTGTTGACATGTAGTTGTTCATACTAGTAACTAATGATCCTTTGCATTTCTGTGATCGCACTTATAATGTGTGCATGTTACTGGGAATCAAACCCAGGGCTTCAAGCCCACTAGATGAGAACTATACCACTGACCTACATTTTAACCCTTTTACTTTGCTTTTAAATTTAAGACAGGATCTTTCTAAGTTTTCCAGGCTGACCTTAAGTTTGCAACACTCTTATCTCAGCCTCTCAAATAGCTAGCTTGAGAGATGTGCACCTCCAACAATGTCTTTTTACTTTTAATCTGTGATTTTATTTAGATCCTCTCTCTTTTTTTCTTAGTCTAGCTAGCTGAAGGTTTGTCAGTTTTTCTTGTCAAAACATTAACTCTTTGTTTCATTGATCTTTTGCATTGCTTTATGGAGTCCCTATTTTATTGCCTTCTACTCTGCTCTTTGGAATTTCCTTATACTAATTTTGTGTTTGCTTTGTTCTTTTACTAATTTATTTTTTGAGGATGGCAGGGCTCAAATCCAGAGCTTCACCAAACTGTACTCACAGTTCTCTAGTTCACTGAGTTGCATCATTAAGTTGTTTTGTTTGTTGAGATCTTTCTGATTTTTCTTGTTATACAGGCACTTATTGTGAATTCCCCTCCTACTTTTGGTGTATCTCATAAGTTTTCATATATTACATTTTCATTTTTATTCTTTTGAAAAATTTTTAAATTTTCTTTTGGTATCTTCATTGAGCCACTAATCATTCAAGAGAATATTGCTCAATTTCCATGTATTTGCACAACTTCTAAAGTTGCTCTTGTTAATTTCTAGTTTTATTCCCCTGTTGTCAGAAGTTATATGCTATCATTTCAGTTTTCTTGTATTTGTTGAGATTTGTCTTGCTCCTCTATATTGATATCCATGCATGTAGCAGATCAGTTAGCTTTACCAAATTTATAGGATGGCTTTCCTAGTAATACCGTTTGTCTTGGCAATATATCCTAGGGTATCAGCTGAGTAAGTTGTGTTGACTTTAGTTCTAGGTGGGTACTTTATGTAGTGTCCATCTGGCTTTCTTAGCTGAAATCAGTGGTTGTCTCTATAGGTGCCTCAACAGCCTAAGTGGAGATTGCACTACTAGCTGGGCTACAGTACTGTTATGCAGGTAGTTTCACTAGCAATTCTGGACATTCCATGACTCTCTGTGAGTGTAGGTTACCCATCCATTGCTGCAGGTCACACAGGGAAGTGCTGACCTAGTGTTCCAAGTGGGTGTGGTGCAGCATGTCCAGTAGCGGTACAGGATTCCTGTCAGTGCCTCAGCACCACATGGGGGCTAGGTTGCACCAGTGAGTCCAGATGATAGGTCTGTTGGTGTGCCAGAGCTTTGGTGGTGACTTTTTCTGATCTGGGGAGTGACATGCTCAGGGAAGTTTGTCCAGCTGCTTGCCAGGGCTTTAGCAGGCCACACTTCTAAGAGCAAGCTGCTTGACTACATCTTGGAGTCACAGAAGGATGGACAAGGCTGCCTGGCTTTTTTCTGAGGGCCTCAGTAGGCCAAGTCTCTCAAATCAGGCTATCTGGGATCACTGGTGGATAGGTGGGGCTATCTATCTTCTTCCCAGGGATTCTGGGAGCAGATAGTTACCCAACTGGTTCCCAGGAGAGTGGGAGAATACAGGAGGCCACCTGGTTGCTTTCTGGCAGCCTCAGAGGGCTGAGCCACTCAGGGGTGACTTCCTGGCTGCAATCCAGGGCCCAGATTGGGTGACTATTGCCACCTGTTTTCTGGGGTTCTGCCATCTGAAGTGCTTAGGCTGGGATGTCTAGGTACTTTCCTAGGGTGATGGGAATGTTTGTGGGCCCAGCTTGCAGGGTCCCAGGTAGGCAGGGTCTCAAAGTGGCACTATGAGAACTAAGCACACAGCATCTACCACCTCGTCTCTCAAGATCAACTTTGAGCCGAGCCTGGGTAGAGGCTGGGCACAGTATGGATGGTGCATTTGCCCAGGGCAATGCTTCTCTGGGGTAACTCAGAAGCTCCCCAAAGTGCTCTAAGAGCCTGTGAGGGCTGCAGACTTCTCCAGCAGCAAATGTTTCAGGTGTCAGGGCACGTGTGATAACTATGGGGCCTCCTGCTTACTCTTTGCCTACTGAGCAAAGTCCTTCTTGGTTCAAAACTGATCTTAAGAGATAGGGTGGCAGATGCCGTGTGCTTACTTCCCTTCCTTATATAGCCGCTGCGTATCTCTGTGCTTCACAGTGTTTCTACCACAAATGCACTCAGGTTTTCTGCCTCAAACACTCTGGTGAAACAGTGATGGTTTTTTCTTTGTTTTGTCCTTTGTTGTAGAAGGAAGCATGCTAAGTACTTCTAGTCAGCCACCTTACTTATGCCATTTTCCTAAATTTCTGATTATGATACTTATCATTCATACAGAATATTCCTCTCATATAGAGAGAATTAAATGACTTGTATTACATCACATAGCTTTACCAGTTATGTGATGAATACACACATAAATATTTTACTTTTTGTGGCTATATTTTTATTTTATATTTTTATATTTTATGTTAATATGTGCATATGAAACATTATGCAAGAATAGTTTTACTTATTGTACATTTGTGTCTTTTCAAAATGTAAAAGCACAATACTAAAATTTTAAAATCTAGAAAAACTCATCCCATTTAGATGAATCTTAGATGTAAAATACTTTCCTTCGACCAAAAGTATTTTCTGTTGTACCTCATCTTTCTGTTTCATTTCATTTTCACTAATATTTTTGCAGAAAAAGTTTAACATTACTGAACAAAAAAAAATTAGCTTTTAAATAAAAATAAATAAGCAATAGAAATTGTGTATCATTAAGGAATTCAATTACAAGAAATTTAATTGCTTTGTATTTTCACTTAAAATGAAGAATGCAATACCCTGGGGATTTTCAAAGTCTTGTCAGTTGCTTCTTAAAACTTTCCTTCAAGAACTGCTGATATTAGTGCCTCAATTACTCTGTTTTCACAAAGGCACATTATATAATTGAATACCAAGCAGCAGTATACTTGCCCAAGATAACACATTGAATTCAAATATTATTACCAGCCAATTCATTACTTTCAATGAACTCAAGGTGTAGCAATTATAAATTAATTATATAATCTCTGTGACTAATAGTGATTCCTGGTATATAAATTATCACTAAAGATTATTCTCAATTCAGATTCAAATGCTTCTAAATGAAATCATCTAGACAAGTAGCACAGAAGCAGAAATGTGTAATGGTCACAAAGAAGTTTTGTCTGTGGCAGTGTCTGCCTAGCACACTCGAGGGCCCAAGCCTGGGGGAAAAGGAGAGAGAAAGATAAAGGAAGAGAGGGAAAGACGACGAGGGACAGGGTGAGGAAAATAAGCTTTGACTTTGGAAAGAACTGGGTTCAGATCTTGAGTCTTGCACACGCTAACTTATGAAGGTAAATTATTCTCCCTAATTTCCATTACTGTTTAGTGAAGAACATAAAACTTATTTCATAAGTTTCTTAAAAAGGTTATAAGGTTAGCACAATCCTTGGTTCTTAACCCTTCAGATACTGAACTATGCAAATGAATAAACTGAATATTCAATTGAATATTGACTCATACGGTTGTTGAATAAATATTCGAAGAGATAATGATATAGAGAAACTATTCTGTAACATGTACTGCTGATTCAACTGTCCTCAGTCTGGTCACTTGAATCTTGGTTGCAACCATCACTCTGATTCCAGATACCTGTTTGTGGCATTGACTTAAAATACTTGCATGGGCATATTCAAATCACAAATGTAATACAATAGTAGGAACAGTGGTCAGAAATCATGAGACTTACATAGTTTACTATATATTTAATGTAAACATATATGTAACAAATACAATTAATATGTAGTCATAACTGTAGGGTGGTCTGGTACTTAATTTTATTCTTTCTCAGATGAAACCTTAGGGAAATGTTTTCATCTAGTATTCACTTTCCTCTTCTTCCATTGTTCATGCTTTGGCTCTGTCCTGTTTCTCATTGACCTATTATAGATCTGTTACTTCTTTGCTTTTGAAATGTGGATCTAAGACTGTAATTAAAAAGTCACAGTCTTCATCGATAGTATTGATTTTTTTGCATCATTTTTGATTCTTATTAGTAAGTTCCTTCTTTTGAGGAACTACACATTTTCCCAAGTCTTCAGTTGTGTATTAGTCAGACTTCTCCAAAGAAATAGAAGCAATATGCGTACACAGACAGACAGACACACACACACATATGGACACACACGTATGACATATAGATGATGGAGAGTCATACAGAAACATTTATTATGATGGTAACTCAGTGATTATAGAGGCTGAGAAGTCTCACAATCTTCTCTCTTCAAACTGGAGACCAGGAAAGCTGGGGCTACAGTGAAGTCTAAACATAAAGATGTAAGAATGGGGTTGGCGGTAGTGGGCTGAATCTTTAGTCCAAATCCACAGACAGGAGATCCAAGAGTATTGATGTTCAGTGGTAAGAGAAGCTGCATTCCTTAGCTGAAACAGAGAGAAAATTCACCCTTTCCTTTTTTTTTTTTTTTTGTTTTTTGTAGGCCCTCAAGAGACTGGACCTGCCCACCCAAACTGATAAGCCTAGATCTTCCTTCCTTAGTCTGCCAACTCAAATGCTGATCTTCTCCAGAAACATCCTTACAGCCACATTCAAAAATAAAGCCTCACCAGATATCTGGGCCTATTCTAGTTGATACATCAAATTAACTATTATCAGTTCTTTCTGGCCTTTTAGATGATAATTCACCCAGCTGGAAGATTCTGTGAAGGTGTCAATAGAAGTTGCTCCATTTCAGCTGAAACCTGGCAAGCAGTTCACAGTAGAGGAGAGGATTCCAAGGACAAGGTGAAGCTGAAGGTGCTGGGAACACATCTCGCTCCTATCAATCTACTCAGATGGAAAGTGTCTTTGGAAGAGAGTGGCAATGGGCGAGTCTGGACAGGAAACCAGATTATGATGAGCTTTGTAAACCACGGCAGAGAGTTTGAAAGCCATACTGTAGATGTGAGTATGCAGGATGAAGACTGTAGGAACAGGGTTTTGTGCTGCCAGGGATTGCAGCTGCTCTGTGCAAATGGGTGGCAAGAAAGGGCGTTTTGTGTAGCATCCCTGCACTACTTCCTCCTCCCCCTCGGTGCACAGTTATACACTTTTTCTCTTTCACTGTACAATAGCTGTGTATTCTTCTCTTTATCATATGCCTTTTGCTCTATTATCTTTACTTATTTAGAATATCCTTGAATAAATCATAAGCGCCTTGAAAGTAGGGGCCATACTGTATTCATTTTTGTAGTCTTAGTGTCTACTGTAATGTCTAAAAGAAAGTACATACACAATAAATTTATTTTTGCATTTATTCAATAAATACTTACTGAATTCCTGCTATGTATTGCCTGAAAAATTGCAGTAATAATTGACTATATGACAATGAGCAAACTAGAAAAAAATTCCTGTTTGTGTGGAGTTTCCACACAAATTTGGATAGAAACAAATAGACAAGTATGTAAATAAGGAAACAAATGGGTAAATTTTTACCATGTTAGATAAGATTAAGAGCTATGCTTAAGGCCAGGCATGGTGATGCATGCCTGCAATCCCATGAGTTTGGGAGGCTGAGGCAGGAGGGTCACCATGAGTTTGAGGTGAACCTGGGCTACATAGTGAGTTCAAGGCTGGCCTGAACTACATAGTGAGACTCTGTCATAAAAGAGAGAGAAAGAGAGAGAGAGAGAGAGAGACAGAGAGAGAGAGAGAGAGAGAGAGAGAGAGAGAGAGAGAGCTATGCTTAAAAAACATATCAGGAAAGAGAGCATAAGGTGCAATTTTGAGTTGGTCTGTCAGAGAATGTTGCTCTGTGAAATTACCACTAGAATATGAACTGTAAAAATGAGGGAACCAGCTCAATAACTAACCAGGTGAGAGGACAAAAGCGTACAGAAGAAAGATTTGACGGAGGAAAATCTCTAAACTGGAGTGTGCCTGGTTTTCAAGAAACAACAGGGAGGACAGGAGCTGGAATAGTGTGTCCTATAAGGCTACTTTTAGGACACTGTAATGACCCTGGCTTTTCCTCTGACTGGATGTGAAACCAGGGCAGGGTCCTAGCTGAGGGATGGCATGACCTATCTGGCTAATGAAACATAATAACTCTGGCAGCTGTTTGAGGACAGTCAGGAAAAGGACACATATTCTTCTGGACAACACAGAAGAAGCCTCAGACTCTGTGATATCCGCTGATGTAGAGAGAAGCACTGGACAGCTGATGCAGTTTGAAGCAGTTTCGACAGGATTTGCAAAAGGTGCAGTGGAGCACCAAAGAGGGAGAGGAGTTGACGTCTCTTGAGTGACAGCCATGACCAACTGGAAACGCGGAATTGCTGTTTAAATGGTCACATGCTGGGTGACTGTTTAATTCATTGTCCAAACTGACACTGTTGAGACTGAAAAGAGATGCCACACACTCGGGAAACTAGGTATATAAACTGAGAATAGTTTAGAAAGTTCTTTGCCCTCTTGCTCCAACTCTAAATCAAAGAGAATTGTGCATATAGGGGCTATATGACAAAATCTGAGGATGCCTCAAGTTGCAACTAGAGGGCCATTACAGGCATTCAGTGAGTAGTGGCCAGAGAGGCCAGTATCAAAAGGACAGTCCCTCAAAACAAAACTGTAAGGTTATAGTTGAGAAACCCGTCCCTAGAACCAGGAAAGTAGATGCAAGCACCAGGCTTGCTGAAATGAATTGAGATGAAGATCATTATAACTGAAGAGATAAACTAGGAGAATTCTTAGTCTTCATGTATTGATCTGTTCTGCCCAGCCTATTTCCAAATATGTATGAGACCATTTACCAAAAAAGACTTACAGACGTGAATATAGCAAAGTATTGATTGAGGAATTACTGAAACAATCTATAGAATAAATTAGTCTTACCATTACAATTCGGGTTTCCCTGGGACCTTCCCCTAGTCCTGAGCTATCTTTTTTTCCCTTTTGTTACAGTAAAAATCATACAACATAAAACGTACAACTGTAACTATTTTGAAGTGTATAATGAAGTAGTGTTAACTAATATATACTACTGAATAACAGAAATCTAGAAGTTTTCACCTAGTAAAACTGAAACTTCATACTCACTGCATAATAATTTCCCTTTTTTCCTACCCGTCATTCATGGAAACCGCCATTCTGCTTTCTGTTTCTAAACTTCAACTGTTGTAGATGTCTCACAGAAATGCAGTCACACAGTCCTACTTCTTTGTGACTGGCTTATGTCACCTAGTGTAATGCTTTCAGAGCTCATCTGTGTAGTAGCGTGTGACAGGATTTCCTTTTTTTAAAAAGACTCAATAATGTTCTACTGCAGGTAGACACTGTATTTAAAAAAAATTTATTAGTACATATTTGCCATACACAATGATCTCATTCATCCTAGGAAATCTGTAACTGTACATAATAGTCTTAATTCTTCTTGTTTTCCTACTTTCCTCCCCTCCCTTCAACCCTTCCTTTCCTCATTTATGAAAGTTTTGTTAACACTTTTCCCTTCCCTTTTCAAAGTCCTTTTCCCCTTCCTTTCCCCTCCCCCAGCTTTGTTGCCCTTCCCATATGAACATGATTTTTCTACTTCCCGATATCTACCTTCTGTATT
This sequence comes from Dasyprocta punctata, assembly GCA_004363535.1. NCBI lineage: Eukaryota > Metazoa > Chordata > Mammalia > Rodentia > Dasyproctidae > Dasyprocta > Dasyprocta punctata. The sequence continues at coordinate 55,996 of RJWM01000035.1, read as the reverse complement.
ACTCCTTATTTACCCTTTGGGTTTTTCACATGAGAGAATCAGTGCAATATTTAAACTTGTGCATCTGATTTATTTCACTTAACATAATGGTCTTAAGGTGCATCCATTTACCAAAAAATTTGGTAAACTCACGTTTTCTTTATCCTTTTACCATATATGAACACTTAGGCTTCTTCTGCTATTAGACTCTCGTGAATCATGAAGCAGTGAATATGTATATGCAAATATTTCTTTGAGAAATTATTTTAGATACGAATTTAAAAGCGAGATTGATGGATCACATGGCAATTCTATTTTGCATGCTTAGAAGAACTTCCACGCTGTTTTCCATAATGGCTATATCCTTACACACTCCCACCAACAATACACAAATAGTTCACTTGATTCTACATTCTTGCGAACATTTTTCTTTTTTTCTTTCTTTTTTCTTTACAGAGGCCATACTAAGGAGTACGAGGATAAATCTTACTTGCTTTTTTACCAGTTATCTCTTTTACTACAGGCTCAGTTTACCTATATCAATTGTGCTAACAGGTTCTTGGATTTCCAAAGTAAATTTGAAGGAAGTAAGAAGGCAACACACACACACACACACACACACACACACACACACACACACACATTTTCCCAGTGCTAGAGATCAAACTTAGGGCCTCATGTATGCTAGGCATAGCACTTCTATTGAGCAACACCCACCCCTGAGTGCAAATTTAAGAGAAATGATTGCCATGATTACTACCCTTTTAAATATAGTTATCTGGAATTGATTTTACAATAAACAGTTTTCCTACCATGACAGACAGGTAAAACTTTTGGTAAGAATGGCATCATTAAATTAGATGCCCAAACTCATTCTTATCCTTACTCTATCTTTCCTCCGAAATAAAATGAATAAATGAACAAATAAATAAACAGTAAGTTAGAAATTAGTGGCAGAACTCAAGAGACTGCCTGCCATATCTCTACAGCCATCTTTTTCCTCTTCATCTGCATGAAATGTGAAGTTTTAATGAACTCTTACGCTAGCTGACTTTCAAACATTCTTTGAGTTCCACTTTAGACCCTTGCACTTTTATGCCCCCACCCTGTTTTTTTCTCCAAATAGAATGACATTCAATGAGATGACTCCAACAGTTAGATATACCTAAATAAGCATGTCGGTCTTTTAGCCACTAGAATCTGAGAATATCATGCCAGTTATTAGCTAATACAGCAAATTATTAAACACTTTAAGACCAGCCCAATTTTCTGCACTCAGGACCAATTAAATCCAACCTTTCCTGTTTCAATTGTCCTTGGTGATTTCATAATGTGGTCACAAGCTTTACGGTAAAAGCACCATTCTACTTGTGCTTACAAACTGAGTAAGATTTTCTTCTTGGTAGAAATGATATCAAAGTTTAGATTTGTGCTCACCCTCCCTCATAGTTTACAAACAGACACACGTGAACATTTGTGGTTATTACATAACGTGGTACAGAGCAAGGGCAGAGTGTTTCCACATGCAGAACTCTGCCCTGGGTGTGAAATGCAATGGGAACAAGTTTAGGCAGGACTGTGCCCCCGAAGACGGGGAACTTCAGGGAAAATTCTTGGAGACGGAGTAATCACGCAATCTCTGTTTATTCGGGTTGGACTTCATGAAAAGGAAAGCAAGCTGTGAAATTGCAGTGTCTCTTGCAAGGCATGAGTTTCCATGTGTGATCATTTTTCAGACAGCTAAGAGGGTTTTAAATATGAGCACTGTTTCTAGGTCTGCTGGCAGGGAAAATTCTTCCACATATCACCACTGGTGCGATTCAAGGAAAAATAACACCATGTAAAATTCAAGAAAGAAAAACAAAGAGGGAGCAAAGATACAGAGCTACTTTTGAACTTTGGAATCTCCCACGTTGCTCTTGCACGCAGGAGAGGCCTGCTATGGTCATAGGTGGAATCACACCAGGGGTCCACAGGTGAGGTGTTTCTACTCTCAGCCCTTCGCACTTCCCCAAAGTAAAATAAAAGAAGCAAAATGGCTGTGATGTGCCAAAAGGATTAATATACTGTCCTCACATGACCTTCTCACTTCCACTTGAAGAGAACAGGCGGTTTATTTCAGTCACACAGAGATTCATTTTCTGATCTGTAAACATTGAGTAAGGACCATAAGCAGATCAATTGAAAACCTGTCTATCCAAGAGTGAAAGATATGCCTGTGCAGCAGCTGATGCCCGAATCCTTTTAGCTTTCCATCTTCCACAACACTCACTGCTAATTACTAATTGTCAATGCCTGCTACAAAGTGCCTATATCCACTCTCTGAATCTCAGAATAAAATTAATGTACACAGAATATTTCCTCAGACTTATCATGGGAACTCTGTAAATCTAGCACATTCCATTATCTAAACGTGATCACACGAATATATATTCGTGTGATCATATTGCTTCTGGAAAATTCAAGAGTACTCATAACCTTCAGGGAAATTGGTCTTTGTTCTTGGAGTATTATGAGCATATCACATAAATTGTCTGTTTCGATGAATACAGAAATAGAAATGAGAATGTGTACATATAGCATCCTGAAAAATGATTTTACATTACTTTCTATTCTGCTTCTAAAGAATTGATTGAAGAGAAAACTGGAGTACATTCCTCCAGTGAGAGTGTTTCTGCCAAGCTCTCCATCTTCTGTGTGACTGATCTTTAAAGTACAGTTGTGAAGACACAAGTCTTGAATCATTTTTCTGGAAGGTGTGCTGATAGGTGTTTGCTCAACTCTTGCTGCAGAAACATTTTGCCTTGGAAGGAGTCTCAAATGCTGTGAGCACAAAGTCTTGAAAACACTGAACCTTATTTTCTTCAATTACCATCTATTCAGAACTAGCATTGATGACAAATTCCTAAAATAATTCAACTAGAATAATTAAAGTTAAAAGGTTACATACATAGGTCTTTAGCCAAGTCAAACATTTAGCTGTAGAATCCATAATAAAGGGAGAAAAGGACAATAATATTGTGGGGGGAGCCACAGAACGTGCTACCTATGAGATGTGCCTTTTAATTTTTGAACACATTAAAAATTTCAGTGGGATTCTACCTGTCCTTTTGCAGTCTTGTAGATGTTTATAGGATGATTTTCACATCTGTATTTAGATAAAAGGAGATGCTTATTTTCTATGCATGTTTTAAAACTCATTATGATGGAAATAAAATATTTCAGCTAATAAAAAATTTTTCAGATTTCTCTTTCTTGTTTTTCCTGTCTAATTCCAAAAAAGTTCATGTGGATTATATTGCATAGGTATGAAACAATGCTCTTAATGCATAGATTCCATAGATTTAATCATTAGTAAGAGTTTCTCCATTTTAAATAATAATAAAATGCTCAGTCTAATATTTATCCATCAGGTAACTAGGAAACCGGAGAAAATCTATTTTAGTGATTTAAAAAATATGCTTAATGAAAATTTTCAAAATTGCGCATATTAATTATTTAAGAGGGTGGCAACCACTAGCAGTGATTGCAAGTAAAAAGTGAATATAATGAATTTGAGAAATATATCAATAAAATGGAAAAATGTAGAATGTATTTTATCTCCATTATAATGAGTTTTAAAACATGCATAGAAAATAAGTATCTCCTTTTATCCAAATATGGATGTGAAAATCATCCTATAAAAATCCACAAGATTGCAAAAGGACAGGTAGAATCCCATTGAAATTTGTAATGTATTCAAAATAAGGTACCAAGGTTCTAAAGCACTCAGACGACTGTAAAGAATCAAAATAATGTCAGAAGAGTATTTTTTGAATAAAGGAACACACCGTACCATAAACACTGATGCTGGAAGCTGGACAACTCTTTCTATCTCTCATTAACCACCACTACACCCCCTGCTGTTCATTCTGTTAATCTCTGACATTATATGGCCAAAGGCCTATATTATTTATATACTAGCTATTCAACTGTTCTTTAAATCTATTCACACGGTAGAATGGAATTGTTTTCTCCAGATGGACCCCATTTCCTCTTAACAGTATCCGACGGCGTTTTGATTTGCTGCAATAAAAAACAAACAAACAAAAAAACTTTTTCTTTTTCACTAAGGAAAATAGTCTCTATTCACTAAGCTTTCCTACTCATATTTCTCATGTTGGTGGTCGCATTCCACTAATTTCTGAGCTTTTTAAAATTCCCTGCCCAAAAAAGAGTGTTTTTGTATTCTTGGTAAGACACACATTCTTACATTTAAGATTTATTCAATATCAAATATTGTGTCTTCATCTTCAGGAAAGTGATCAATGCCTCTAACCTTCATAGCAATAGTAATTATCAAAAGCCTTCATAACTGATGGGCTTACTGTACAAAGGTACAAGCTACTCTTTTCAGGATTTGAGTGTGTTTGCTCAACCTTCTTAACCACCCCACAGAGTAGGTACTATTATTGAGCATTGTCATAGTTGAAGAAATCGAGGCACAGAAAAGTGATTTGTTTAGCTCGAGGTCACAGAAATAGTATTTAAGAATGTGGGAGTCCGACACAAGAAGTCTGGTTCCAGAGCCTATGCTTTAGTTGGGAGTTTACTTACTTAAATTTCCTCCCAAATTAAAAGTGAGTAAAAAATTTTAGCAGGTATCCTTAAAATAATCCTTGAGGAACATTTGTTGATTCTTTATAAAATTGAGTTTAAAACATAACATGTGAAACCCACTATGTATATGAGTACTTCAGCATACAGAGTTACCACTGCCCTTCAAAAATAGTGCATAGCTACTGCTTATTTAAACACTTGAAACTGACATATCTAAACACGCTTTGTGAGACACAGGATTGTATATGTCTGGGTTAAGACATGTCTTCATATGCTGGTAGCATGCAAATAATCTAATCTTTTAATCATATTTTGAAAATGTCAGTTTTTCTGATACTTAGTTTTAAAAATATCAAAGGATAGCTCATAATGATTTTTTAGTTTTATCTTGGTATTTCTTGGCATCACATAACATTAAGTCACTTAAAATTATGGTGATAAGATTGCCAGTCTGCAAACTAGAACAGGGCCTTCAGCTCACCAAATTAAAATCTGAATCAATTTGATGAAAAAAATAATGGGGATCAATAAGTAAAGGAATCAAGTAATGCACTTACCTATGGGGTGCCAATTTACTCCAAAAGTTCTGATTATTTTTTAACCTAGATTAGTAAGTAGTTAGATGTCATAACGTATGTGTATTTAGTATTTAACACAATGCTATCTCTGCCAAAGTCTTTACATCATAAAACTGAATCCCCAAATTAGCAGTACATTGCTCCCTTTCTGGATTCTATGAAGATCAAACAAGTTCTGGACATATTTTACTTTCCTTAACTTCATACTGGAAGGCACTCTGGTTTGCTATCTCATTAGGATGAAGTTAAACTTAATATTATAGTGTTCATAAATCCTTGAAAGTTTTTTATACAACATGTCTTAAATAACTACTTTCAGCAGCTCCTATATGAAAGATTAGTATTAAAAGACAAAGCAAGTTGCATTTTTTTCATAATACTGGCTGGGTATTAAAAATTATCCAAGTATTTATCAAAAACTTGTATAACAAGCTTTTAAATCATGGGTCTCATGGGAATAAATTTGAGAATACAAAATTTTCTACATTTTTCTTTGAAAATTCCACAAACATTTCAAAAATTCTTCACAGTGCCAGATGGTGTTACCATAGTACACCATTTCCTTATATACAGTAACATCCGATTTGGCAACATGTGCAAAATTGTTTAATAAAAGCATTTTGATATTTACTTGAGTTTTTAAAACTCAATGTAAGAAACAAAGGGATAAATAAGGAGCTATAAAATAGAAATTCCCAGTTGTTTCTAACCAACATTCAGGGTTTATAGATTTTCTTCAGTTTTCATCTAAATGTCTGCAAGGTAGGAGAATGGGGCTCTTGAACAGACTGCCAAAGAATTCTAGGGGCAGTAGAACGCAAACAGTAGAATGCAAACTAGTGTCTCTGCAGTCTTAACTTGTACATGGCAGGATAAAAAATGTGTAGTATGTAGCTCATGCTCTTTCAACATAAAGAGTTCATGTTTAACTTGTGTAGGTATCAGGAAGACCAATCTTCAAAATGCCATCAGATATTGATTATATTTTCAAATAGTTACTTTGTAATGCTATACAAATACACAACAATTTAAAACACTATTCAGTTATGTGATATAGTAATGAAAATATGTAGAACCCATTTTTTAAATTTGGTCTAGAGACAAAATTATTGCTCTATCAATCTTGACAGAAAGCAAAGTTGAAAATCATTACTGCAGCATTTTCTACTTACCTGCTGTACACTGTCAATTATAAAACATCCTCTTTGGACACTAATACAAGCGGAATAATTTAAAAACAAGTTTCTTTGTTATGCTGAATAATTGTTTCTGTACACCTGTGCTGCAGACAACATTTTAATTTATGAACTTTTCAATTTTTTTTTATAGCTTGCATACGTCAGCCATCTAAAAAAGTTCTCAAAATACTTAATAGTTTTTTTTTTTTTTTAAGTACAGCAGGTCAGTATGACCTGAAGTGTTCAGGTCTGTGAATGAAGCCCAGAGCCATCTATTAATATCAATGTAAACAGATCAAGGAGTTTTGAAGGGCACAACACTATGTCCTGTATCAGTATTTCGAACTCATCCTCAAGCAGTACAGCATTTATTGAACTGTCCCAGTGTATTGGCCAAGGTACAGAGTGTAAAGGAGATATGCAAGGCTTATTGTGGACTTTTTTAGTCATGAATTGAGTTTGTCCTATTAATAACTAACATAAAAGGAGGCAAAATGCTACCAGATTATGCCCAATCTAAAAATGGACATTTTCAGGGTGCTTTCAAAAAGTTATCTTGCTGAAGACTAGATTGGGCAATTTAAAGAAAGCCATAAGGAATCAGAAGACAAATGCTTACACGTGCAATTAAGATTTAAAGCATATGGCTTTCATCTTACGCAGGTAAAGCAATCACATAAGATGATGATAAGCTGAGAGGTTGCAGCAATCCACTTCTCAGTGTCACTGTCGGGATAAAATGATTTGGTGTACTCGAAGGGACCTGCAAACTATAAAATATTACAAAATGTTATTAACATTATCCCCAAGATACTAATATTCTCATGCCAGAAATCATACTTTGTTTATTTTTATAACCCATACCATACCTTTTGAACTGTACATCTTAATCAAAGTCTTATTACATTTTTAAAATAAGATATAATAGATATGCCTTTCTTAGTTTTCTCAGCCCTCTTCTTTTTGGTTCCCAGGATAAAAAGCAAATGTGTGAGATGTCTTTAATAGCTCGTGTTTCCCAAGCTGAATTTTATATTTTAATTTTCCCAAATTGTTTCCAAAGTACATAAACTATGTAGTTAAACATACAAACATACAGAACTTGAACATCCTGAGAACTGTAGGAAAATAAGGTAGGTAGAAAGTCAGATATAGTCAAGAAAAACTAAGAAAGGGTTCTTTCTTATGCACACAAAATTTATTTTCTTATGATAAAAACTCAGTTTAATCGTTGTATCAGAAATATTTGTAACATGCTTACTATAGACTCTCTGCTAGTCTTTATAGGGTCACTAGTGTATGTAAGAGTACCTTCAGGGGGCTGGAGATTTAGCTCAGTGGTGTAAGCGCCTGCCTGGCAGGTGCGAGGTTGTGGGTTCGATCCCCAGTACAAAAAAAAAAAAAAAGCACCTTCAGGGATTTTACAGTTTAACTGTGGAGTTAGCAATAAAAGCATTTAAATAGGGTATAAATTCACAAGACATGAATACCTTTAGAAATGTATTAAGCAGTTACCAGAAGCCAGAAACTCTGGCTTCCAAATATCCAACTCTGTTGATTTCTTGTTATAGTTCAACTGTGGACAATACTTCAATGAATGAACATAGTTGTGCTCCAACAAAACTTTATTTACAATAGTCAGTAGGCTAGATCTGGAGCATGGGCTGCAGCTTGGTAACTTTATATTGTAAAGCAGTTATCTCAGTTTTTTCTCTAATTCAGCCAATGTACTTTATGTACCTCTCATGTCACTAGTGCATGCATATTACTTTTGACAACTGAAACGGCAGTCAGAAAGAGTTTAAACCTGAGGTTCCCCAGATACCTTCTTTGGAAGAAGTTGCACAGTGAGATATTTAAGGGTCTGCGTGGTCAATGTGCAATTCTTTTTCAATCTCCCTATATTATGCAAGCCAGTAATTAATTAACTATGAAATTAATTAGGGGTATTACAAATGAATTCCAAATTTATATGTAACTAGGATCCCACTTTTAGAGCATAACCATGTATTTGGCTTTCTGTAATGCTTTGGTTTGTTCAGATTTTTTGAAGCCAGATATGGCGAGATCAGGGCCTGGTAGAAAATGAATGGTATTTGAGAGAAAAAGTACACATATATGCACACATCCATTCATGCACATGAAATAAGATCTAAAATATGGTAAATGTTAAAGTTTAAAAAATAATTATTGCAGCAAAAGTCACCTTGCCATGAATCTCCCTCAAAATATGTCAAGGATACCCCATCATTCTCACCACTTTCTGAAGCAGTTCCGGAGGTCCTCTCTCATGGGTGTCTTTAATTGCACTGTTGTGGATGTCTTGAGGTCCTGAATCATTGTGACTTTGAGGAGGAACCAGAAGTCACATGGTGCTACATTTGGTGAATAAGGTGGATGAGGACACATCATCATTATTATTCTGTTTTTTACAAGCCTGCCTTTCCACTGCAAGGTACACGGCAGAGGCAGCATTCACTACATGTTTAATCATACCTCACAATGACACTGATAAAGAAGGACTTCTAATATTATTACAGAAAATGGCAAGAATGATGGAATAAGTGTGTTTGGGTGAGATGGAGTACTTGGTGGAGGGGATTAATGGCAAGGTATCTTGTACTGTAACGAATTTCAAAAATTTAAACATTCACTTTTTAGTTTGATCACTTGTTATACACATGCACACACAGTGTATGCATGTGTATATATGTTTCCAGATGTATACCGACAGAAATTGATTGGAGATTAGGTACAAGGAAGAGAAAAAGTTGATGCTGAATGTTCAATTAAACACTATTCCAGTTTTCTCTCTTGACTGAAGAGAATTTGAATCTTTCGGTGCTGTGTATTATTTAATTTAACAATGTGGGACACTTCACAACTTGCCAGTGGTGTTACACTAACAGCCTCCAGATGACACACTGGAACTCTTATAAGGTTCAATGCTAGGCTGGAATAATTTCCTTTCTTACTGATGCAGAACCTCCAACTTCTTGTTATTTGGCTGAGGTTAACATGCCTGCCCAAGACGCAGTACATTTGGAAGACAAGGTTAAAACAGCATTACACTGGAGGCTCAACATGGCTCCTAGTTGCTAAGAAACACTGAAAATTCATATGGCACATTTTTCATTTGATACAACCCAAAGAAGTTTCTGGATACTCTGTTGGCATTTCCATGATGTATGTCAGGCACTGTTAATTGTAAAGGTTTGTTAACAGTAATTTGAAAAGCTAGAATCTTAATAGGAGTCTTAGTAAAGTGTTAGCCATAATATTTTAATTAGGCATCAGAATTAAATAAAAATCTTCCTAGAAAAATCACTCCTTTGACTTATAATGAAGACTGCTAATATAAATTGACAGATAATAAACTATTTTAGATGATCTTACTCAATAGGTCATAAATCCATGCAAACACCAGAGAAACAAGGACAGGTTGAGGACCTATCATGCGTATGACATGCGCTAGGTCTGGGGCGATGTGATGAAGATGAAATTGTTCCTCGCTGAGCTTAGAGTCAAGGGTACCCAAGAAGCAGAAGATCTTCCCAAAGGAGTAGGTTAGGAAGGCCCAGAGAACTCACCATTGAGCAGAAAATGTAAGATTTGGTTGTACACAGGTAAAATTACTGTCAGATATTACATACATAATCCGTAAGAGCTGACAGATATCATCAGAATTAAAAGGGAGATAAACTGGGTGTGGTGGCGCATGCCTTTAATCCCAGCACTTGGGAGGCTGAGGCAGGAGGAACATTGTGAGTTTGAAAACAGCCTGGGCTACAAAGCGAGTTCAAGACCAGTCTGAACTGCATAGTGAGACCCTGTCTCAAAAAATAGGACTGGGGGTTTAATTCAGTGGTGTAAGCACCTGCCTGGCAGGTGTGAGGTTGTGATTTCTGATCTCTGGTACCGAAAAAAAAAAAAAGAAAGAAGAAGAAGGGAGATGTATTTTCATAGGCCAGAGAAGGGTGATCAAAGACAGCTTCGTGAGAGAGAGGACTGCATTTTGAATGCAGGGTAGAATTTAGAAAATGAAGATGGAAGTGGAGGCCAGAAAAAGGCAAAGTCATAGAACAATAGTGTGAATTAACTTACAAAAGTGCCGACAGAAAATGCACGTCTCAGCGGGATACAAATTTTGTTTTGACTAGACTCCTTAAAAAAGTTTCTCCTATAGTAGATGGGTTGGGGTAAGGTTATACAGGTGTAACTGTTCCAAACTGAGGAGGCAGTGAAAGTGAAACTGAATCTACATTGAAATTTTCAAAATTATGCTAGCAATCATAGTTTACTGTAATACTTTCAGTAAAAAGGCAACAAAAATACTTGGACATAAATGTATTGTATAATCGCAACTCAACATCCAGTTCCCTAAATGAATCCTTCATCAGCTTCTCTGATACATAGATATGATGTTCTAACATCTAGGAAACTTGAAGTTGGGGGTGGTGGTGTATGCCTGTCATCCCACTACTCTGGGAAGCTGAGGCAGGAGGATCACAAGTTTGAGCCCCAGCCTGGGTAATTTAGGACTCAGACTCTGTCTCAAAATTGAAAAGAAAGAGAGAGGAGATGAGAGTGAGGATGAGGGAGAGGAAGAAGGAAATAGAGAGGGGGAGGAGGAGAGGAACAAAGGAAGGAAAGAAAGAAGGAAGAAATAAATGAAAGAAAGAAAGAAAGGAGAGAGAGAGAGAGAGAGAGAGAGAGAGAGAGAGAGAGAGAGAGAGAGAGAAAGGCTGATACTGTACGTAGCTCATGTAAAGACCTGGAGTTTAATCCCCAGTAGTGGGAAAAAAATGTTGACCTTCACACTTGAACTTGTAGCTTTAATTTTAGCATGTTTTTCCTGAAATCAAATAGATATCATTGGAAAACATTCACAATTTTCATTACAGACTAATACTACTACCTGGGAAGTAAGATTGCAAAGTGTAATAGGAGTATTTCTAGTCTCACCTGAACTCTTATCATTCCTGAACAGAAAGATGATTAGCCAATGCTAAAAACAAACAAACAAACAACAGCAACAAAAAACCCCTCTGTCTTTTAAAATCTTTAGTGGTTTTAGCCAGACACGTGAGCTTGGTTTAAAGCCATGGAATGCTACAACTCTAAGGGGCCTTAAATTGTCCCTCTTTATTTTACTGTGGCACTGGAAGAGGTGAAGAAAGGTGAAGTGACTTGCTTTAAGAGGAACAGCTAAGGTCTACAGCCAGGGCTAGAATCCAAACCTAGATTCAGGGGTTTTCACACGTTAAAATAATTATATCTTACCAAGTCTCATTGGCTTTAAATTAACTTAGAGTGTTCAATAACTTCATAGTCCACAACAGGGTTTCTGAAGCTTTCTTAACACTATGGTCATTTGGACAATAACCTAAAGTAAAGGGAAAACATTTATTTAACTCATAATTTGTAGAGGTTTCAGTCCATAACTGGCTGACTCCAAGGCAAGGTGGCATGGCAGACAGGCATTTCAGAGGCAGAAGGAAGCAAAGCAAGCGAGCAAGGGACCTTAGCAGCTTTGCTCTGCCCCTTTTATATTCTACTTAGGCTACCTGGATTAGAGTGGTGCCAAACCAATCAGTGAACAGATTTAGTAATCACCCACATTTGATCCTAGCCATCTTTAACCCTAGCGTTGCACCACGAGTCAGTCACACTGTCTAGATTTGGCCACCTCTGAAAAATCTCCACCTAGGACCACATGAGATTTTGTGGGGAGCATCTAAACACAAGTCATTACATGTCTCCAGATTTGGCCAAATATCTTCAGGAGAGGAAAATTTCCCAGTTGACTCTGTACATGACCACTTTCTCAACCCGGTATGTACCATAGAATGTCTCTTTCAGAAGCCAGTATGACCTAACCTAAGGACCTCTTCCGAAGAATTTCACACCTCTAACCTGACAGTCTGGGCCTTTGTTCAGAGATTCTAATTTCACTTGAGGTATTAATTCACTTGTCAAAAACTGGTTAGTCCAGATTAGCCAACGTTGCATGCCCTTGCTCTATCTATTCTACTGGTTGCTTCAGGAGACATTTGACTACCAGTTATGCTATATATTGACCTCGGCATTGGGAATGCATAAATAATAGGTACTATCTCTTATTTCCATTAGTCAACCTCCAGTAGAGACAAAAATATTCATGAATTACTGTCAATACTGTGATGAATCTTAGGGGTAGCTGTATGTGCAGGATGTTACAGAAGGAGAGGGTGCACCTAATTCACACTGAGAGTAGAGAGAGGTCATTTTCAATATGGTGACTCACGTGGAAGAAAGTCAATCACAAATCAGAATGAGCTACCTATACAGTGGAAAATTTTGCCAGACAGAGGGAACAGTGTATTTCATAAGCAAAGAGACAGAAATCTTGGTTTCTCCTGGCTACAGTATCAACACAGCATGAGACAAAAGGCTGTAGGGTAAGCAGGACTTAGATCCAGAAGAGTCAGTTGCATCATTCCAAGGAATTTGGAATTGATCCTAAAGATAACTAAAAGCTGGGAGGAGAGTACATCAGATTTACAATTTAGAAAGACCTGATGTACAGAAAATCACAAAGGTAGGAAGATAAAACCCAAGCACAGGTCACCTCAAGATAAATAATTGATGTGCATGTTGAAGAACAATCACGAGATTCTCCTCCCGGGAAAGCTACTGTGCTCTCAAAGACTGGCAGGAAGAGGAGCAGAGGCACAGCCTCTTCTACTACATAGGAATGTAGGAGGAACAAGCCTTTTCACACCAAGGCAGGAAGAACTTTTTCTTCCAGAAGCTAAATCTTCTCAGAGAGGCAGAGTTCCCTGCACCCCAGTCGCTCACTCACACATTAGAATTATCTTTTTCCATAAAGAAAAATGATCCATTTTGCTTCTTAAAATATGTGGGTCAACTGATTTATGGATGACAGAATTTGTGTACATATACGCATGTGTGCCTCTATATGTGCATTAACTATGGAATACACCGTTGCTGCTATGGCAAAATGAATTCTAGATCGACTTTCAGAACACAATCCATTTACCAGCTGAGAGCTACACACGCCTATTCAGAGAGTAAATGTACAAATGACAGTAGCAAAATGCACCAGACCAGTTGTGATTAGAACACTACCATAAAGAAGAATGTCTGAGGCAATTTAAGAGCAGTGCAGCTGACCACATAAAATGCAAATTGAAAGCAGCTCTAGGCAGTTGTTCAGGCTCTGTCTGGGTTTAAGTGAGTCTACAGGAAACTCAGTAGCTATCCCAGGACCTGGCATGAACCAGGTGCTCTACCAATGATTGGAAAGTAAACTGGGTACATTGAAATATATCCTGGTTAAATAAGACTCAGAAAAATAGAAAAAGGTTGGATAAAAGAGTTGCTGAGATGTGCGCAGAAGAAAGGAAGGGGCAGTATGGATTAGTACAGAAGGACAGTAAGAGAGAAAGTCCTTGTACTTGTGCTCATAGGACAGAAATACTTTCCTTAGAGACAGAGGCTAAAAGGATGTGAGGCTACCTTGATTTTTCTTTTTCTTTTTTCTTTTTTTTTTTCTTTTATGAGGCAGAGTCTCATTATGTGGCTTAGGTTTGCCTTGAACTTCCTCTGTAACCCAGACTGGCCTTGAACTGGTGATCCTCCTGCCTGGACTTCCAAGTGCTGGGGTTAGAGGCATGTATCAACACACCCAACAACATTTTATTTTGAGAAAGGGTCTTGCTAGGCTGTCCAAGTTGGCTTCAAAATTTTCCTTCCTCAACTTCTTGAGTAGCTGCAATTACAAGGGAGAGTAATTCTTAATACTATAAATAAAGGGCATCAACTGAAAAAATTAGTATTAGTCCCACAACCTAATGCACATTTGTTTGAAGAGTTGAGCTATTGATTTCCAGTTGACACATGGTAGCCTTCTTGTCTCTGATTCATCCATTACTCAGATGGTTCTGGTTTCCTAGAATTTTTAATACAATTTCAAGTTTTAATTTAGCACCCATCAGAGCTAGTTAAGTCTTCTTTCCAGGTGTCTCTCTTTGTGTTTCATGACTGACCTGACCTATCACGGGCCTCTCCCAAGGCACTGGGATCACTGAGGATAAATTTGCTTTCTTAAAACAATGCTTCAGGTTAGGCTACGCCCTTTACAAAATCTTGTCACCACCTCCTGGAGTAACTGCAGAATAAAGTCCAAACTTCTAGCCTGCCTTTTAAGGCAATGCAGAGCCTTGACCTGTAAGTTCTGCCCACCTCCATGGCTCTTGCATACAAGGCAACATGACATCCTCAATGTCCCCTGAACCAGTGGTCCTCATTGCTGCCACCGACCCTCACTTACAGCTCAACAACTCAGCACCTGAAACCCTCCATTTCTCCCTCTTTGCATTCAAAGGACACTCTTGAATGTGATCTATCCAGTGAAGTACAAGTCTGAGCTTATTTCCACCCAGGCTACACTTACTCCTTGAAAGGAATTCTGTCCATCTCTGGCTTCCGGGTGAAAAAGGTGTTTTTTTTTGTTTTTTGTTTTTTCCTACCAGGATGCTGCTCATCCCACAGCCCTGTACAATACAGAATAACCCAAGGCAACTGAAAGATGTCTGACATATCTTGAGAGCTCAAGAGTATCTGTTCATTTTACCGAATATATGCAAGATATTTGACTTTGTTCACTTAAGAGCACTTCCCTTGATCTCCTCCCGGGACTTTCCTACCAATTTCTAAACCTCTCAGGCAAGAAAGAGCATCTAAAAGTCTTAACTTTGATAAAATTGACTTTAACATACAAAAAGCAGAATCTTCACTGAATCCCTGTAGGAAATGAGACACCCGCCCCTCCATTCCCCCCACCCCCAACTCTAGACCGTATTAAATTTCAGGTTCCTTGAAAATAACTGACTTGGATCGTTTCTTACTGAATATAACACTTTGCACGTTCTCTGCGGAGCCAAATCACCAAAAATTCTCCAAGGGAGAGAAAAAATATATATTTTCAACGGAGGTGTAAGTGTGAAACGTCTACAGGCAGAAACTGTACAACAGGTGCTGAGCTGCAAAATACAGGTTGCAAACAGACCTTCCAGAGGAGCCGAAAGCCCTTTGGCTGCCCCAGTGTAATTTAGCTGTTGTTTCTGGAGCTTTTCCACAACAAATAATGCCCCTACTCGTTGGCTTTGTTATATTTTGCCCATCACTTACTACAGAGTCTGTATCTGATTCGTTTATCTGGGAGCAATTTTTGTCGCGCTCAGTCTCTTGCTGAGTGAGCGGGAAGAACACGTTTCCGTAAATCAAAACCCCGTGGACTTCACATGGGAACTACATTACCCAGCGGCCACTGCGCCATTCGCAGGAAGGACGTCTGCGCACTAAGATACTCAGTTCCAAGTTTGGAGCTTTTAGCTGCCAGCCCTGGCCCATCATGTAGCTGCAGCACAGCCTTCCCTAACGTTGCAACTGGGGGAAAAATCACTTTCCAGTGTGTTTTGCAAGGTGTGCATTTCCACCTTGATTCCCTGAAAGTCTATCTGCTGCATCGATCAAGAGAAACTCCACTTGCATGAAGATTGCACGCCTGCAGCTTGCATCTTTGTTGCAAAACTAGCTACAGAAGAGAAGCAAGGCAAAGTCTTTTGTGCTCCCCTCCCCCACCAAAGGAAAGGGGAAAATGTCTCAGTCGAAAGGTAAGAGCCTGTTTGCATTACTTGCAAAAATGCAAAGTGTTGTGCATGCATTTATGAATGCATGGATGCAATTTTCGCCTGGCGATTGCATTTTTAAGTTTGAGGTTTTCCACAGCTCAGTTGCATTTCCTGTTTAGTATGTGTCTTTTTTTGCAGACACAGAGAGTTCCTGTAAGGCAGGGCTTGCAGTTCAGCTGTGCATTGACGTTATTTGCATTCTTCTGCTAGGATTACTGAGCTCTTTTTGCCTTTTGCACAGTCAGGAGAGAGAGACCAGGTTGGTAGCGTCTAAATGTGCAATGCTTTATATAATTGTGAAATTTTGTAGTCTGCATACATATTATAAGTAATTTTGTGCAACAGGAACACAAACTTTTAAAAAGTCTATAGGTGAAGATGAAAGGTAAAACTTGAGTTAAACTACTAGGAAATTAATGAAATCTTATATTCTTTTGGGAATGAACCGTTGCGCTGCCTGTAGTCAGTTAAATTTCCATTGATTTCGTTTTAAACATTAGACAACTTTTGATTTTTAAAGGAAGTAAAGATGAAGTGTGGATAACAGAATGTTACACAAAAAACAGACAAGTCTTGCTCTTCCGAGATTTTGCAGTTTACACCAATTGCTTATTGGCTCACGGTATTTAGAAGCAGTAGTGAGGACCTACACGTGTTCGCCCATTTGGGAGATGCTTTGGATCTCGAGGGGAAATGTTGGGGGGGGTGCTGTACTTTTAAGCATTACAGCAAGAGGAGGGGACTGCACAGTCAGGAAAGTCTTTCCCTGACAACCATAATGAAATCTTTGTGTGTAATTGCATATAGTCAGCTATAATAGGTCAGAAGTTCAGGGTTGTGTTTGGTTTCTTTATGTTTTTAAAACATTTTTCTTGTATATTTATTTATTCATTTATTAGTTTATTTGTACATACAGTTGTATTTTGTGGCCTTAACCTCACCCTGGGGAGGAGATTTTAAGAAATTTTGACAGGACATCTGAGAGCAGAGAGTTGCTGTCAGATACCTGAGAGACCCTTCGTCACTCATTTCAGAACTATTCCCTCTTTACCATACAGAAAACATATGCCAATTGAGAATGTAAGAATAAAGGAGAGGTGAGTTAGAGACTAGCAGGTTAGGCTACCTGGGGAGCTAGATAAGTAGGATCTGGTGGAATTAAAATGTTTACTAAGAACTTTGCCACTTTTTTTTTTGTTTTAGTTATTGCACCTTATTTTAATTCTACCTGATGCAAGTCATGTATATGAGATCAAGAAGGAAATTATGTTCTTCAGGTTTCAAAGTAGGACTCTGCTTTTCTTTAGAGCAGAATGAAAATCTAAAAAAGTAAGAGTGCTGAAGAACCTAAGAATTGGCATTTTAAGGTGGAGATGTTCCTCATAGTGAAAACCTAACTCTCCTAACGGAGCAGTGAAATAGTAAGAGTTTAGAAGACACGGTGTATACATCGGTGTATTAATGAGACAGCATTTAGTTACTTTATATTTGGTGAACATTCACTGACAAACTTAGCTTACTATATGATATATATGTAAATATGTATTAGGATATGCATGTTTATAGCCATGTGTGTATGCATATGCACATATATATTTGTATGTGCTATGTGAATGTGCATAGGATTTGGGACAAATAAGAATATTTAATATTAAGTCTTTTCCTTCGGGGAACTCAACCACCTGGTTGATAAAAGCAAGCATATGAGGAAATCATTGTAATACAGGGTGATAGGACAGACACTGAAGAAAAATGGTGCTATTAAACTTTGTAGACGATTGTTGGCCTTCTGTTTGGTGGATAGGAAGTTTGATGGCAGCAGTGTGTGCTGTGCTCTTCCCTTTGGACCTCAGGGTCTAAACTAAATTTTGTTCCTTTTTGCATACTTTAGTCTCACCCTCTTAAAAGAGTAAGCTTTCAAATTTGGAAGCTGGTGGAGATAGCTGTGTGGCAGTCTGCCACTGGGGCTGTGCCTATAATGAATCAGGTACTGGTGGTCCTTCAGGTCAATTTCCATGTACTCAGATGACTTTTTCTTAACTGGATCCTGTTTGGAACATGCATCTGGTATGAACATGGGGTGCTTGTCCAAAAAGAAAGTTATTGGTAGAAGACAGTGATCATTTTAGAAATGGCAAAGGAGCCTTGGCCTGGGCTTTAAATGTGGAATTGGCCTAATTCAGTTGTGCTTTCCTCAAATGGCTAAAACACTGTTTGCAGTAGCAGACTTCTTTTTAATATTTTAGCCAAGTGAAATGGGAAGAAAAGTGAAAGGTGGATACAATCTCATAGTATTGAGAAGTTTAACAACATGTTCAATTCAAGGACCTTTACGGACTTTTTCGATCACTATAATTCGGTTTTACAGACCTCTAATTTAAGGCACAGCAGAAGCAAGGAATTACAGACTGCTTAGGAGCTGCGAGGACTGGGTTACTTCTTTCCAGCCTTCCCAACAGTGAGATTCCGAGAAAGAATTTCTTAAAAAGAAATTTTGTTTTCCCCAGTTGTAACTTCAGATGGTATGCTTTTTGGCTTGTTTATATTAGCTGTCTGGGGTTGAGCTGACATTTTTCAAATATTAAAGCAGTAGTATGCCTTTTGAGGAAATCTGAAATGTAAGCTAACAGGAAGGGCACCCAGAAAGTGCAGGAATTCCTGCACATTACAGGAAGACAAGCTACAGGAAAAATGTGTCATCTACACTACCCAGGAGAGAAAAACTATTGTTATCAGCCATAATGTTCTTCTGACGGAGGGAAGGGGAGAGGGGGAGGGAGGGAGGTCAAGTCATTTCCCAGTTCACCTGAAAATATGAAAAGAAGTTTGACTCTGCTAAAATTCAGTCTTTATCACTTCTCTTCTTGTTCACATTAAAAGAGTGAGTTTCTTTTGGTTTATTATAAGGATAAGTAAATCATATGAGAGGTGCTTCTGAGGCATAATTCAGGAGCTTGTAGCAGAATGGTAGGAAAGAACTTAACCTTACTCAGATCTCTGCTTCTGTAATTCATTCCACCCTGCGAAATGAAATGTGTAAATTGCTCATTCCGTGTAAATTCCTTTGTTAGGTTACACCAGACAGACTTGTCATGCTTAACCTGTAATCTGAGCCAATATGTTTTATAACTGCACATTTCAGTACGCAACATCAGAATAGTTACCTTGGGTTTCCTGAGCTGGTTTGGTATTAAGTGTTGCCTTCAGGTCTTTATAGCATGACAGACTGTAGAGGGCTTTGGGGGGCTCTCCTGGTGGTTAATGTAGAACTATAAAAGAGTTGAGATTCTCGGCCCATTGTCTTTCACAGATTAATGTCATTTTAACTATTTCCCCAGTATTTTAAAACTTAGAAAACCTACAGGAAATATCTCTAAAATTTAAAAGAAAAAATTTATGTAAATAGTACTTGTTTGTGATACAAATGTTTGATTAAAAAGGACAATAAGAATCACTAGGTACTGCAGTACACATTTTGGCATTTATCCTTTTGGGCTTTTCTGTCGATATATATGTTATATATACATATATATGAAAAATGCAAAATGTGTGAAAACATTGTCTAATTACCTTTGTTTCACTTACCAATATACTGTGAAATATTTCTAAGTTAATATGTTTTTACATTTGTAATGTCCAATTCCATTACACTTATTTAGATGGCATATTTATGTTTCTTAATTTTAAATATTATGAATATTGCCATGATGATTTTCCCAGTTCACATGTTATTGTATATATGTTCGTCTTAGATTAAATTCCAGGAAGTGAACTATAGGTTGTGTTGTGAACGCCCCATTCTTTTCCCCTCCCCATTCTTTTCTATGCCTTTTGGAAATAGCCGTTTATTATTATGAAAATAACATATACTCATTGAAAAATTCAAACCGAAGAGAAATTCATGATAAGGATATAAAACTCATTTAAAGTCATACTACCCACAAGTAATAACTGTTAGATTTTTGGTGATTGTCTTTTTATTTTACTGTGTATATTATTTTGTAACTACCCTTGTATACTGCATCATGTATCTTGGATACTTTTCCATGTTGGTACACATAGAGTTACATCTTTCTTTTTCACAATTGTAAATTTTAATTTGTAAGAATGTAGCCTTTATTTTCTCAGTCTTCCACTGGACTTTCATATAGTTTCCATCTTTTAGCAACTATAAACAATACTGCAAGGAATACCTTCAATGTTTATCTTTGTACATTTGCGTAATTATTTCTTTAGGTTGTACCTTAAGTGGAAATCCTGAATCAAAAGTGTGCATGGATATTTTGCTAAATTGCTCCCTGGAGAGCTAACATTAATTCTTACTGCCACCAATCATGTTTGGAAGTGCCCATACTTCCCTTTCAAGCATTATGGCAAATAAATTTGCTCTCCCAAAAGGTTATGTTTTTCTGTATCCTGGGTCTACTAATTTGGAGAAAGAAAATCTTTGCCAATGTGATAAAAGATATTTATAGCTGTGCTTATTTATATTTTTTAAACAATTAGTTGATTTTTCTTTTTTTTTGACATTTGTACTTCATGTGTTGAGTTTCTTTCTATTGCGTATAATGTACTTTTAAAAATTTAATTGGGGATCAAATTATTTTCAAAGTTAGGCCAGAAAATTCTGAGATTGGAGAGGTTAGGTAATTAGAAGTTGGAAGTTGGGTTCCATGCATGGAAAGAATTTATTTCCTTCATGAATTCTAATGTTAATTTTAACCAAAATGCCATATGTAATTACCACATATCTCATAAACTCATTTTGTTTATACTGTCTATAACTATTCAGACCCACATGAAAATAATAAGGGAAATGTAATGAGCTAATTTAAATTTCAGTCTGGGAAATAACTTATTTCTGAACATTTCTACAAAAATAATTTTTTCTTTTATAACTGATATTTAGGCAGTACCTGGTTGTATTATGTACATTGCTGAAGAATAATTTCATTTATTAACTTCTTGTGCAGTGACTAAGTACAGAATATGGTCAACTTAAACTTAACTGTTCGTAAGAAAAATTAAGGCCAGAATCAACTTTGATGCCTTCACAACTTATGTAAGTCAACCAGGCTTGATATATTCTTAACATACACTTACTAAAAATAGGCATTTTATGCATCCTGATATTAAGTGATGGGATTTAGAGCTATGAAAAGAGTTTTACATCCCAATCACTCACCTTATTTTACAAATGGGCAGACTAAGCCCTTGGGGGTGAGTGGCATGCCTGAAGACGGTGAAGCCGCAGATAAACTTAGCTCTCCTGAACCTTCGCCCAAAGTTCTTTTCACTAAACCACACACTGACACTGGTAATCCACATTTGTAAATGCTTTTATCATCAGAATCTTTAGTATATCTCTCATTTTAAAATTTCTTTGTTTCTGTGGGAGACAGACTGGCAAAGGGGTTCATGGTACAGTCAGCAGAGATTATTTTTCTTTGCTCCCCCAAAAACAGTGTTCACAAGTCCTACTGGTAGGGTTTCTTGCTAATTCTATGTGAAAAGATATTTTGTGAGCACTCTCATTTTGATTCCTAGTGTCTACATAATACAGCTAGAAGTTTTAACCACTGTAATTGTTATTTGTTTTTTTATGAACCATTCCTCTGAAAGTGCTTGCTGGGTAGGTAAACTTCATACCTATCTCTGCATTTCAGCACTTTTAACTTTGTGCCTGTAAATAATAGGTGCTCAATAAATGCCTGACAAGGAAATTATTTTTCATCATTAAGGATAGTTATAATTTTCCCCCTATGTTTTATAAAAGGTTTGGGGTAATTAAATTAAAATACAATTTCCTTCTTGGGCTTCCTAATTTGCATTAATTGTCTCATTTATGTCTTTGATTGATTATTTGGAAGTTGCAAGAATAGCATAAAAAGCAACTTAGAATGGCAGAAGAAGTGTCATTTCTCTTACATAGGTTCCCTGAACAGAACTGATGCTTGCATGATCCTGTGCTAACTTTTTCTTTCATACATGTGTAGTACAGGTTAGGAATGTAGCTCTGTGGCAGAACGGGTGCTTAACATGTGTAAGGTGCTGGGTCCAAAGCCTGTACCACAGACACACACACACGCACACACACACACACACACACACACTCATGCATGGACGCATGCACAGCAGAACTAAGACAAATTGTCTAAAGAAGCTTATTTGATAGGACTGAGGCGAATTTCTTCATGACATGCTGGTTTCGGGAACAGGTCTGTAAGCCTGTGGCACCTCTGGAAGGTCATCAGAGGCGATCTGAAAAATGTTAACACCTGGTTACCCTCTGACAAAGCAGAGATCTGCAAGAATAATCCCGAAGCGCAGTGATTCTACATGTCCTCATGGACAACCCCCTTCCTCCCTGGGGGTTATTCACCATGTGCTTCTTGGATATTCTTCTGTTGCAGAGCTGATCCATATAGTTTGGTGTGTCATCCATAAAGTCCCCCTTTCTCCTTTGACGAGGATCTTCAGATTATAATCCACATACAGTGGAATCTACCACAAATCATTGTAATTCAGTCAGCCGTGCTCTGAGTTGAAGTATTACATAGGCACTTGTAGGATTCCTTGTCCTTTGTTCTATTTTCTGGTCTGCACATCACTCCTTCTGTCAAATCCTGGGGATCAGCTTTCTTTGTACAGACAGTCAGCTTCAGATCTGAATGCTGATAGCCACTGTCCCCTGCCATCCCCAACATTGCCCCTATCATTACTGTCATCAATATTTACCGGTCACTTGTCTTGTGTCATGCCTTTGAAGGATACATAAACACTATAGGCAGATACTGTTATTTTTAATTTACAAATGAGGAAATTGAATGTTAAATGTAAATGACAGAGGCAGGAGCCAAAACCAGCCTGTCTGCCATGATTCCCATCTTTATAACCAGCAAACTTTACTCCCTGGGCCAAATCCAGCCTGCATATTTTTAAGTTCAGCCCATGAGTTAAAACAACTTTCTCTTCCTTCCTTCCTGCCTTCCTTCTTTCCTTCCTTCCTTTCTTCCTTTCTTTCTTTCTTTCTTTCTTATGCTAGGGACTGACCTTGGCACTTCATGCATACTAAACATATACTCTACTGCTGAACTACAACCCAGCTCTAGTTTATTTTAATTGACATATAATATTTATACTTACTTATGGGGTACAGTATGATCATTCAGTAGGCTATGTACACTATGTAATGATCAAATCAGGTTGATTAGTGTTTCCACTTTTCAGATATTATCATTTTTATATATTGAGAGGCTTTGAATTCTTCTCTAGTTATTTTGAAATATGTAATAAGTAGTTGTAGACTCCAGTTATTCTATTGTACTCTTGGACATTAGAAGTAATTTTCCTCTAAGTACATTTTGGTAACTGTTACCATTTTCAGTGATAGAAATAAATTAAAATCATATTTTATGACACATGAAAATTATATGAAATTCAAATTCAATGTCCACAATAAAGTCTCTTGTAACACAACTGTGGTTGATTATATACTTTCTGTTTTCCATGGCTGCTTCTTGCTCTACGATGATGGAGTTGAGTAGCTACAATGGAGACCATTGTATCCTACAAAGGCATAAATATTTACTATTTTTCCCTTTTCAGAAATAGTTCGTTGACCCTCCCCCTTATGACTTTACTCAGTTGAGTAGTGGGGTCTTTTTATGACCGGCTCCCTGAGTGCATTCCTCTTTGGCTTTATTTGGGAGTTGTAAATCTCAGTAACTAGTGGCCTGCTACTCCTGCAACGACCTCATGGGCTCAGCCCACAGGAAATGTCTGAGTGGTGTTTCTCCTAGTTTTGAGAATTTAGGTCATTGCTCATTTCCGCTGAACTAAGCCACTCATCTCTTTTAGGCCATTCAAGGGTCCTGCTCCCTTGGTTGTGCTCGTTCTGTTTGCTGTATGTTTCTTTTCTTTTCTCTCTTTCATTGAGAAGAGATGCTGTCTGTCAATTCTCCCTCCCATTTTCTTCACTCTACCCTTTTTGATCTTACATTATGCCTAGAAAGTAAACTAAAAACAATTTTTGTGCTATCACCATTGCCTGGCTTTGCTGATTATTGTCCCATCCCAGCTCAGAGGTCCCATCCTTTCCTTCCTCTGTCGTAGAACATTTTTCATCTTACATGAAGAGGTTTCTGGTTCATCTCCTGCAAATGCTACTATATTCTTACACTAACCCCTGATCCCGAGTGGGCAGCTTTTGGAAGGCTATGCATGTCCTTTTGCGTATGCAGTTTTTAAATCATGGCTATTACGTGTGTTTAGCAGGGCGGGCTGTGACAGAGTTTCTGAAAGTGAAGGAAGGTGAAAGGCACATGAAGACGGAGTAGCTTCAGATAGGATGCGCCCACATTTCTTTGCCATATCCAGAATGAGGTTAATTTAAGTCATACACAGTGAAATGCTAATTCCTACCATTCCAGATGGTATCGTGGCTGTGGATTCTTTCTGTGTTCCAGATACTGTGCTTAGTGATGGATATCAGTTGTATCATGTACTCTCACTGTTGCTCGGGGAAGTGATACCCCATTTTGTAAATGAGCAAACTGAGGCCGGAGAAGTTCAGAACTTGCCTTAGGTGTCAGGCTGATAGTGGGGCAGAATAGAGCTTTAGTCAAAGTCTGTCTAACCCCAGAACCTGAGCTCCTGGCTGCTCCACCGAAGCTCTTACTTCAAAATGCATTCACGGAATCCATTGCACAGAAGACATGGTTGGGAACAGAAAATGTGAATGGATTTCATAGGAATGTGAATAGATTTGAGCATAATGGGGCTATGCATGGTAATGAAAAGGGACTATCCTCTGCCTAGCTTTTTATAGTTTCTTTTGACATGACTCTTTAAGTGCCTGACAATTGTAAAATCCTGAGTCTGACTCATGCTGACTGGTAAGGTTGGATTCCAAGCATAAACTTCCCATTGGTTGGAGGAAGCTGATTACAATTGGTTTACTGATAGGTACTGATGTGAATTTACAGTAAATTTACGGTAAGACATTAGTAAAACAGACTGATTCCGGGCAGGGGATGTGGTTCAGTGGTAGAGCACTTGACTAGCATGCTCAAAGTCCTGGATTCAATCCTCGGTACCACTGTCCATTACATTTGCTGTTTTATAGGCCCTATCATATAGAAACTAGACTTGAACCTTAAGTGTAAATTACATTGCTTTAAAACAGGAAGTACAGGAATACTGCAGTTCCTTTTTGGCTTAGTGATTTCTTTTCTTCCTAGTTATTTCTATGTAAATATAACAAGTGCAGTTTCCTTGAAATTATGAATGAACTCTCATTTTCCCTATTCTCCTCTTGTCCTTGACAGTGTGGAGGAACCTGGAATTTCCTTTTCATGATAGAGCAGGTAGATGGGGTTGGGAATGAATTTCTTTTTAAACAAATGATTCTTTTTTGGCTTTCTGTCCAGCCAAAGCAGGGCTGTCATACCTGTGCTTCAGATGTCACCTATCACCCTGTGGTCCTCTCTTTAAACCACGAGACGAGACGATCTGGATATTGAGTGACGACTGTTTACTTTCTTCCTTGATTTTTTTTTTCCTCCAATACCTCCCAAGATAGGATGAATTAGACGTAAGTGAAAGTTTAGAATCTGAAACACCAGTAGGGAGCAGAATGATAAAACATTTTAAAATTATTTTTCTGTAAATACATAGAAATAGCCAGACATGGTGATGCGTGTTTATAATCCCAGTACTTTGAGAGGCTGAATGAAGAGGACTGTAAGTTTGAGTAAAGCCTGGGCAATTTAACAACTTAATGGTCCTGTCTCAAAAGCAGAAGTTAAAAAAAAAAAGTCTGGGTAGGTAGCTCAGTGTGAAGAACTTGGGTTTAATCCCTAATATGGGGTAGGGGGAGACAAATCATACCTAAAAATATGCAGAAACAGTCTTTCTGTGATATTTGAAAATCTTGGCAGGTAATCTTCCCTCTTTCCCTTCCTGTATTTTATAGCCCTTTGCCATTTGGAAAAAAAAATAATCCCAAAGTCTCTGGATATACCTAAAGAGGGAACTTGTAGGGGCTGAGCGTTGGCTTAGTGGAAAGTGTGGGCTTAATCTGCTTGAGGCCCTGAGTTTGAATTCTAGCACTAAAAAAAGAAAAAAGAAAAAGATGACACTTAGATAGTGGGTTTATTCATATCAATTCACCAACTTTTTGATCAATTGTTATGTTTAAGACATTATAATAGGTGTAATAGGAATGCATTTGATGCTACTCTTCCACATTTTAGCCATGAGGCCTTGGAAAAATCTAGTTAACCTTTAACCTCAGTTTCTTCACCTTCTAAATGGAGAGACTGACACTCACTCAGTGGGGTTGTCATGAAGACTGAACAAGGTCATGTATGTACCGTGTTTTGGACAATGCTTCACATTCATTTATTCAACAAATATTTATTGAATGCATGCTTGTGTTTGAGATACTTTGGAATCATGCCATAAACATGAATCTGCTTCATTTTTCTTTTCCTTCTAGTTCTGAAGGACATTATAGCCTAGTAGGAAGTAAGAAAAGCACAAAAGCATCTATAATTCAAACTAGAATTCTAGGTTTGCTTAGAAAAGATACAACGTTTTGAGAAGCCCCACGAGTGAGAAGGAGATCAGCAAAGTATTAATAGTGGGAGTGGAAATGTATTTTCAGAGATGATGAATTTGGGTCCTAGATCCAAAGTAGGTATGAGAAAGAATCTTGACTTCTAGTTCCAGTGGTGGCAATTGGATGTTTGTATAGACAGAACAGTGCCTTAGTAGAATGCAGGGGGGAAAAAAGAAAAAAAAAAAAAAAAAGGAAAGAAAAAGAAAATGCTCCAAGAAAATGCCTCTAGAGCTTAAAGGACTTTACTTGTATTTTCTAAGAACTTCCTTTTCTTACCAAGATAAATACTGTAGTTGTTGCTTATGTTCGCTGAAGGTTAATACATAGAATATATCAGATTTCATACTTTTAGGTGGTTTTCAGATGGTGGAAACTCCAGGAAATCTGGAGGTTAATAGTTAAACAAGTATATCATATCAACCAGGTTTATAGACACACTGTAATTATATAAGCAAGCTGTTGGTTCAATAATCAACGTCTAGCTAGGTCAGGGAATATTTTCCAGAGCCCAGCCACAGCTGTAATTTTCATTTTTTACAACCTGCTAACATGCCAACCTGCCGTTTCCATTTCTTGGTGCTTTTCTCTTCTTTAGAATAATCTAAAATCAGTTTAAGAAGATGAAAGCTGTTCAATGTACTTCTGAATTCTCACTTTACTTATCAGCAGTGTAGTGCCCTAGAAGGTTCTTTTTACTTACTTTCTCAAGTGCAATACTGAATATTGGGCAGGCAGTTTATAAATACATGTATTTATATTTTTAATTTCAGAAAAAATACAGTTTAAGAGATAAAATATATTTAATACAATGGACAAGTTACATGAAAATTTTCTTTTGTTATCTTGGTTTCAAAAATAGAGTGTCCTAAAAAATAAAACAGAGTGACCTATGGTTCTTGGGCTCACAATGGACTGTTTCTCCACAAATCTAGTACTTCATTACCTTGTTTCTTCTCAGTGATTTTATTCAATTACAGTCAGAATAGTGGGTGAGGTTGGAGAACTGAATCACTCCAGAGTCGTGCAAGCTACAGGGTAGTTTTTGATTTACTTTGCTGTGTGGTTAGAGAGAACATAAGACCCAGCCAGGCAGACAGGACCTGCTGGCTGTATCATCTCATCAAGTGGCTTGCCAGCCCTTCTTAGTCTGGATTTTGTTCCTGAATGAACTTCTGCTTTCACAGAGAAAGTAGGGAGAAAATGCACATTTAATTTCGGGATTAATTTAAGAATTGGATTGAGAAATGATTATGTATTTGGGTTAGATTAGTTTTTGTTTTTGTTTTTCTATTTCAAATTTCAGTCTTTCTGATGTGACCTATCTTATTACAAGAGAGCTGGCAGGATTGAGGAGGGGCAGGAGGTGAAGGACCACACTGTCTCTCAGTTAACTTTAATGATCATCATTGACCAGCTAAATAGATCACCTGCTTTTTGCACTTTGCTTGGTGAAAACAACGATGAACAAAATCTTATTTTTACCTCCGAGAGGCTCATAGTTTGGTGAGATATATGGCATTTGTTAGCTAAGGTTGCTTTAACAAAGCACCACAAATGGGGTGGCTACAACACCAAAAATTTATTGTCTCCAAGTCTGGGAGGATTCCAAGGTCCAGCAGGCAGTAGGGTCAGCTCCTCTGGGTGCTCTGAGGAAGACTGTGCTCCAGGGCTCCCCCCTGGCTTTTGGTGATTTGCTGGCAGGCTTTGGCATTCCTTCCCTTCTTTCCTTTCATGTTCGCATGGTGCTGCACTTGTCTATTTGTCTGTATCCAACTTTTCTCTTTTTATAAGGCAACCATTCGCAATTGAACTAGGGCTTGCTGTATCCCAGTATGGTGTCATCTTAATTAATTATTATGCAACCATGCTTTTCACCAGTTAGGTTACATTCTTAGGTGCTGGAGGTTGGGACTTCAGCATATTAATTGGGGGGAACATAGTTCAATCCATAACGTGGAAAATGAACATGTCAGCAAACTAATGCTACTCTGGGGGATATGTAGCTAAGATCTGGTACAAGATGCAGCCAGGAGGCTGAGAAAGATGAGGCTTATCACTTAGCCTGCAAACATTAGCAAGCCTGTGAGTAGAAGGAGGATATGAATTTGGTGTAATAGAACTTGAAGTGCAGTTCTTAGGCGAATAAAGAAGTAAAACGAGATGGTTATCTGGTCCTTGACCTGCTTACTCTTCTGGTTTTTTGTCATAAATGACAGACTGGATGCTTCTAAACTGGGGTGAGTTAAATTAGGAAACACACACATGTACACACATGCATGCTGCTATTGTGTTGATTTCCAAAATTTAATTAACATTTAGTGGTAATGAGACCTACAAAGCAGTCTCCGTGGTTGTGGCAGGCAACTCCAACGTACAGAGACAGGGCCAGGGCTTGGTGGTTAGAGGAAGAAGGCATTTGTCCCGGTGTAACAAATGATCCTAGTCCCTAATGGAACAAAGCTTAGGAGGGAATGAGCACAAGAACCAAGAATCTGTAGCCAGGCAAAGCTTATTTTTAGAAAAGGCCTGTAACTCTTAAAATGAAAGTACTACTGAAGTGTTACCAAGCTCTCGCTATATTGATGATTAACTAAAGGCTTTTCAGTGGTGTGTATTCTTACTCACACTAATAGGCTTTATTTTCTTAATGTAATCTGGATACTGAGAGCACGAAATGATGTCTGAAAATACCAGGAGCCACTTCAGTAAGAAGGGACAATAGGGAAAGAAAGTGTCAAGTGTGTTCATTGAGGAGACTGGGGCAAAGTTGGTGGGAAGGAACTTTTGCAGTTTAGAACAGTTGTCCAATGTCCATCAGATTGTTCTGCCAGAGGGTTGATGGCGGCAGGCTTCACATGTGGGGCCAGATGGGCAGCCGAGAGAAAGTCACAGGAAGGTGAGGCCAAGGCCCAGGCGTCCCTCAGAGCTGGGGGATGGTTGTGGGACAGGTGATCCAAATAACAAAAGAACAGGTGGGCAGTAGATGCTAGGCAGAAAGTCAAGAATGAGATGAGTCAACATGAAAGAGGAAGAAAGAAAGAATAAATAGAGAGGTCAGTTGGAAAACAGGGATCAGAGAGTGAAAGGGTCCAAGAAGCCAGGTCGAATAACCCAGTCCATAGTATAAGTTTTTATTGCACAGCTCTGCCTAGAAGAAATGAGTATCTGCCTCACTTGTTTCTTTTGTCTTCAGAAGTAGATTGTTCACCTGGCTTTTGTGTGAAGATGCTCTTAGAAGAACCCTGGGGAGGTGAGGTACAGAAGGATGCACAGGAGAAGAGCGAAAGAAACTAGTTTTGGGCTTGTGCAAAGTGAGCCCAGACTTATCTTCCCTGCAGAGTACCTGTGAACAGCCATCCAGGTGGGACCCAAGGAGGGAGAGGAAAAGAGGAAGGAGTGAATCAGCTGGATTGCCCGGCCTCTTGGTTCACATGGGATTCTAATTTTCTTTTTCAGGTTAGGAGGGTCACACAGTCTAATGTGAAAAAGCAGCCCAAATCCTGTACCTCTAAGTCTAAGGCACAGCTGGGTAGAAGAAATGCAAACTCGAGAAGAAGGGCTCCGATCCAGAAATTCTGTTCTAAAAGTGTATCAGGAGGTTCTAGGGAGACTTAGGACTTGTACACTTCTTGTACCCTTTGTACGACATTTTTGTTAATAGAAAACTATTCTCCAGTAGTGATTATTGAGTGCCTACTGCATGCACAACTTTGTGATATGAATTGTACTTGTTTACTAAGCACTTAGAGCTTTGAAAGCTCAAATCCTCATAAAAACCCGAGATGATATTATTCCCATTTTACAAAGGAGGAAGTTGGAACTCTAGGGCATAAACTGTCATGGATCATATAGTTGCATTTATTAATAATAAAGTATTTCATTATAAAGGAAATGAATTTTCTTGGATTCGCTCTTATTCTCTGTGGGTAGAAGAGGCTGAGACCATTTTTTCTGTTGCTGGCACCTCTGTAAGGAGGCCACAGGGCCGTAGAAAGAGCCATAATTCCACCTGGTGAACAAACCAAGGCAATATAGCTGAACAGAAAACAACACAGAGAAAACATGCTGGTGCTTTCTAATGGTTAAGTGACAAATGCAAAGTTGTTTTGTGATGTGACAGTTGCCCAAGCATATGTAGTACACTTACTCTGGGGAAGAGATACCAGGTAAAATGTAAAGTCAAGACTTGAGAATCACGGACTGTTACATCTAGCAGAGATGTTGCAGCACTTCTAGGCTGACTTCTTTTTTCTAGATGAAACAATTATGCCCAAGAAAAATTATCTAGAAATGCCAAAGTAGTAGTGAGCCAAGTACAGAGGACAGATCTCTTGACCCTCAAACCTGGTCTGTTGTTAGCATCTTAAGTGGATCTTAATACTAAGCCAGAATTTGACTTTCTAGGGAGCTTCTAGGTTTGTCCTATAAAGACAGAAGCCAAGCCTTGAGGCTTGTAGGTAAATAGCAAGCAAGAGCACCAGGCATAATAGAAATCAGGACCTCTGTTTATTCAATCAGTCATCCGATGGTGGAGTGAGGTCTGTTCGGTCATGCATGTGGCTGTTCAGTCCTGGCCATTTACGAGTTGCTTCACTGTGTGGTTTATTGCTAGTCTCTGAGGAGTGTACAGAGAGATGACTCCTACTTTTGCAAAACTCAAATTCTAACAGAAGATAGATATATCTACTGATACTTTCAATTTGTGATAGCTCAAAGGAAAAGTGATTACCTATATAGATCTCGAAAGGTGATTGGGGAAATTTGGGGATTGGAGGTGAATGGCAGGCAAAGCAGAGTTAGCTTTGATGTGTGGGGCAGTGTGAAAGACAGGAATCCAGGAAATCCTAAAGATCTGTGATTAGCATGTAGGGGTCGTCTGGTCCAAAAGGAGAGATGAGGTAGGAGGAATAGGTTGGGGCTGAGGGAGGGAAAGTCTTGCAATTCAGGAGGCTTTTGTGGCCAGACACAAATATACTAGGAAGTAGTACTGAGAGAGGCATTCATGCAGCAGCTAGAGTAGCATAATTCTGTATTTAAGATTTAACTATGTATCTACAGCCCTTAGCAACAAGTTTTTGTTAATATTCTGAGCTCGGTGTCCAATAGGGAGCCAAATTGGCTTTGAAGAGCTTTCTTTTGGCAAGTCAACTAGTAACTTGATCGTAAAAACAAGAGATAACAACCCTTGAGAGGGATGAGAGTTTACCTGGGTTGATTCATATTGAACATCATTTTCCTGAACTACCATTTGATGAGTCAACGTGTAATGACACTTCGCTGGCGGTTCACCAACTCGCACTCACCCCTGTTCAGCAGGGCATGCCTTGAGGTCTGATTAGCTGGTTTCCATTTATATAGCCAAGTCTTCCACCCTGCTTTTTTTTTTTTTTTTTTTTTTTTTTTTTTTTTTTTTTTTTTTTTTTTTTTTTTTTTTTTTTTTTTTTTTTTTTTTTTGTCTTTTTGATGAACTAACTTGACATTCCTGCCTGCCAAGGTCTGGGGAGCTTGCCGGCTCTCCCTGTCTGCCTGCTCCATGAGGTAATCATGTTTATGTTGCCTCACTTGAGTGCCTGCCACTCTGGAGGTTTTTCTGTAGCAGAAACTCGGCCCCTGTTCTAGAGCTAGAGACCCCGGGGACCTTTGGAAATCAACTTCACACTCATAAAGAGAGAGTGCTCCAGGGTTTCAGAAAACCTTACGGAAGTTCAGGAGGAAGTACCCCAGGTGATGATGAAATGCAAAAACAAACTCAAGGTGGTCTCTTCCCAATGTCATAGGCAGTGAAAATTATTTTGGTCTTTATTTTTTCAACTTGAAATTTCCAAAATGTGTATCCATAGCCTTGCTTAGTTCTTAGGAATAATCTTTAGCAACGTATCAGGGAAAAACAAATTAACTAGTTAAACCGCATCTGTGATCTCACATTGTCTGTCCTCGTTAGTCCTCAGTTTCCTCCTCTGTGGCTGGATGGTCACTGTACTCTGTGGTTCTGGAGAAGTGCTTTATCTGACTAGGAAGACACACAGAGGTTAGAACATATGGAGACCACAGAGAATCGGAACACAAAATTAAGGTCACTGAAGTTCTGGCACATGAAATTCTTCCAACATTTTACCTTCCTTCTATTTCAATTGGGCTTGAAGATATTATCCCTGCTTCTATTTGTTTTGGGTAGAAGTTTGAAAGAAATTGACCATTTCAACCATACTCTACTAATAACCTGAGTTTATATATCACTGATTTGTATTCCAAGTGCATTTCTCCACTTTTTCTCTGCTGAGAATCAAGGATAAACCACGGAGGTGGTAGAAGAATGGCCTTTGTATGGTGTGGCCAAGAAAGGTTGTAAAGGTGTCAAGGAAAGGGTGCCATCAGGTATGAGTTGGTTTAGACCTGATATTTCTAAAAGTTAAAAAATAATAATCTAAAATGTATTTCAAAAATTTAAAATTGATTTAAAAGAAAAAAAATGGATGCACTGCCAGCACATTAGATTGTTAGGCTGCAAACAACACTTTAAAAGAAATGAACAGCTGTCAGATTTCTCTGTCCTCTCTAGAGATTTAACTTTGGAAAGAGAACAAGTTTGCAAATTAACAGATCTCATCTAAATTCCATCCTTTTTTCTGGAGCTTCTGGTGCCCTAATCCAACTTCCTTCAAGAGCACAGCCTTTGATTCTTTGATCCAAAGGATTCTTCTCCTTCCCCTTGTTGTTCCATTTCCTCATTCTCCTTCTCCTCCCTCTTCTGCTGCCCCTGGCCATTTCTCCTTCTTCATGAAACTTGGTCTTATCATGTCAGGCCTTAGCCTTGGTATGTCAACTGGGCTGTCCTCAGATTCACAATCTTCCTGCCTCAGTCTTCCAAGGACTGAGATCACAGGCGTGTGCCACATGCCTCGGAAGATGTTTCCTTTTTTTTTTTTTTTTTTTTTTTAACTATTAGGTATGCTAATGTCAGTGGTCAGGCAGGGTTGAAATGAGAATTAATGCATAAATGCTATTTTTTTTTTTTTGTGGCACCAGGGATTGAACTCACAACCTTGCACCTGACAG
Organism: Dasyprocta punctata; assembly: GCA_004363535.1. NCBI lineage: Eukaryota > Metazoa > Chordata > Mammalia > Rodentia > Dasyproctidae > Dasyprocta > Dasyprocta punctata. The sequence continues at coordinate 22,284 of RJWM01000035.1, read as the reverse complement.
GGAGGCCCTAGTTTTTTGAGACAGGGTTGCACTCTGTAGCACAGGCCGGCCTTGTGCTCGCGTTGTAGCCCAAGCCGGCCTTGAACTCACAACACTCCTTTTACCTCAGCCTCCCGAGTGCTGGGATTAAAGGCATGTGCCACTATGCCCAGCTACAAATGCTATTTTTGATAGCAATTCTGCAGGAATTATTTGCATATATTTTAATAAAAGTGACTGAATCGAGGATTTTGCTCTGGTTATTTACATATTGAAAAGGATTTTTAAGAAATGAATTTCTATATCCTTAAAGCCAAGCTCAGTAGTTTGCACATAGTAGGTGTTCAAGAAGTAGCTTATCCCAATCTAGGATTAGCCTCATACAAACTTTCAAAGTACATAAGGCCGTGTTTGGTAAATTCAGTTTGTGTTCCTAGCCTTTCGTCTCACTTCTTAAGAGACCATCTTTTCACACCTGCAGAATCTTTATGCATCTTTTTGTGTTCATTTTTTAGTGTGGTAAATACGTATAACCTGGAACTCACCATTTTAATAATGCTAAAGTATACATTTCAGTGGCTTTTAGCGTATTTACAAAGAGGTTCAAGCTCCACCATTGTCTTATCCCAAAACTTTTCCATTGTTACAGAAGGAAACCTTGTGCCAATTAAGCTGTCGTCCCCAACATCTCTTCTCCCAGCCCTTGAAACCACAAATCTGCTTCCTATCTCTATAGCTTTGCCTATTCTCTATATTTCTTATAAATGGAACCACACAACTTGTAGCTTTTTGTGTCTGCCTCCTTTAACTCAGCAAAATATTTTCAAAGTTCATGCACATTGTAGCATGAATCAGTGTGCTATTCCTTTTCATGGCTGAATCGTATTCTACTGCATTGATAAACCACATTTCTTATTATATTTCCTATTCATATCTAATATCTAGACAGACGTGAAAAAGTAACCCATAAATTCTTGTCAGTATAGCTAGTAGAACTTAAACTCAGAACTCATCCAGAGAAATTAACATCATTTAGGTGGATAACAGCTTATAACAAAGCTATGCATTTTTAATGATGAAATTTCAAAGATGGGAGAAATTTCCAATGGGATGGGAGACTTTCTTAGTGCCACTGAACTACTTATTCTTGACTGACTGGAGTTTTGTGAAGCTAAGTCAGTAACTGTGACACTGGGAAAGCCCTAAACGGAGTAGACTCACATGCAGCTTCTTAGCCTGGCTTAGTTGCTGACTGACTGTGTGGCCTGCATTCCTCTACATCCAATGCTTTTGACTGGTATTTTGGTTATTTTGGGTTTGGCGCTGTATCAAGCCCTCTGCTAGGCTCATTTACATGCATTATCTCATTTGATTCTCACAAAATTATATGGAAAATGTGCAATTTTATCCATATTTTATAGCTGAGGAGTCTATAAATAGGGGGTATGGAAGACTAAGTATCCTAGCTGAGGTTTCATTTCTAGTAAATTGTAAGGGAAAGACTCAAATTCATGCCTTAACTTATCTGGATTTTACAACCACTGTATGGAAGCAGTTGGCAAACTATGGCTTCCTGTGTGTTTTTGTACAGCCTGAAAACTAAAATAGTTGGTAAAAATTTTAAGTACTTTCCGAAAATCAAAAGGAGAACATTTCACGACTTGTGAAATTATATGATGTTCAGGTTTGAGTGTTATAAATAAAGTTTTGTTGGAACGCCACACTCATTTGTTACATTTTGTCTCTTCATTCATGCTGCTATCACAGATTTGAGTTATTGGGACAGAAACTCTGTGGTCCACAAAACCCCAGATTTACTAACTGACCATGTATGGGACAAATTTGGTTATTGTCATCCATAAAATACAGATAGGAAAGGAAATTGTTATTTAAATCCTTTTTAACTTTAATGATTCAAGAGTTGTGGAGAAAGTTGTTTTGATCTGTTTTCCGGTGAGGTCTCCAGCTCTCTCTGCCTTCCTCACTTTCAGCATTTGAGTCTTCCCTGACTGCTAAAAAGTCCAACTAAAGTAAACATCACACCCTTCACCCCAGTCCTAAATCCATGCCTTGACTTTTCGTCTCCCTCTGAATCTATCCTGTTATTAATTCATCTATTTTGAATAATAGCACTATTGCCATTTATTAGATGTCTGTGATCTCAAGCACCCAGTGGGGTTGTAAGAATGGTTTAGCGATGATAAATCTAATGTTAGGGCTATTGTTTCTATTTCTGGAATGAGAGTTGAAGTTTAGGGAGGTCAAGTTGCTTCTCCAGGGTGCATCTGTTAGTGAGCCAAGGTGGTAGTGATTGAACCTGTCTTCTGACCCCATTGCGTGTCCTGTCTGATACTGTGTGTGCACTCTGGTGCCTAAAGCTATCTTCCTTACACCACACCCCACCCTAGTCTTCTGTGTATATACTCTTTTGATTTTTCCTCCTCTTTTTCTAATGCTCTTTTCTTTTTGTATTGTTTGCATCCTGAGAATAGCATTCCCTCTGGTTGGCTCTCTTTCTGGCTAAAATAGCTACTTTAGCTTCCAAAAATAGGAATAGTATTTCTTGAGCCATTACACTCATACACCAGATAGACACTGTGCTCAATACTGAGTAAGTATTGTCTCATTTGAATCTTATAATAACTTTGAGGCAGTTATGATTAACACTTATTAAAGGGGAGAGCTAAGGTTTACAAAGGATAAGAATGTATCCAAGGCCAATGCAGTTGTAATACAGAGATATGATTCTCCTGTAATTCTTAAATTAAGAAGTCTACTTATGATATATTGTGGCATGGATTGCTTGGGTTTGTTTTGTTTGGATTTGCCTAGCAGGTATGAATCAATAAGAGTATGTATGTGTACAGAGGTGTGTGCATGCGTGTGTGTGTTTGTATGTGTGAAATTTTCTTTTCAAATTTAAAAAAAATGTCAACTGTTGTTTCTCTGAATACATTTTCAGAGCCAGTCTCTTTCATCTTTTTTTTGAGACTCCAGTGACACAAATGTTACATTTTTTAAAGTCAAACACTTCTCTGAGTATCTGTACATTTTTGTCTTATTTTGAATATTTGGTAATTTCTATTAAAGTGCCATCACATTTTTTAAAATAATAATTATTAATGTATCTCCGTTCTACTTAAGAGACCATCCATTGACTTTTTAAGAAAGTTTGGTTGTATTTTGTAGTTCTAAATTCCTGTCTATCTTAAATAAATGCTAGTTCTGTGATCTCCTTTTTTGTCATTTGTCTCAAGCTTACTCATTTGCTCATTGAATTGTTTTTATGATGCCTACTTTAAAATCCTTGTCAAGTAATTCTCACATCTAATCCTCTCAATGTTGGGCGTCTTTCCTCATCCAGTTTGAGATGCTCTTGTTTCTTGGTATCATGATTGACTTCTGTTTGAAGCCTGGATGTTTTTTGTACCTTAGGACTCTGGTTCTTATTTGATCCTTCTATTTTGAAGATCACTACTGATGCCATCCTGGTGGGTCAAAGGGGGTGCCACCTCCTTACTGCCAAGTGAGGGCGAAAGTACAGGGTCTTTGTTAAGCCTCTTTGGACAGGTGGAGGGATGGGTCCCATTACTGCTGGTTGAGGCGGGGCGGGGGTTCAGACTCCCTGCTAGGCCTTCATGCCATGGTTGGGAGGGAGGAGAGGCACTTAGTTACTGCCCTACATCGAATCTCCATGGTTGCTGTGGGATGGGTGGTCCTGTTACCGCAGAATGATGGAAAAAACCCTCACTCTTCATTAGGCATTGGCTAATACTACCCTAGTGGGGAGAGGAAGTGACTTTCTTTTTGATGTCTCTTATGATTTCTGTTAACTATCCCTACTTATTAGAAATCCATATTTTTAAATATAGTGCTATTATTTTTCTATCCATTTGATTATTTCTTATAAATTACCTTTCTGTCTTCCAAATGTGAATTCTTCATCTGGTTCTTTTGACCCTCTTGTCCATTTGCCCTTCAGTATATCTTACCTAGGGGCGTATTTAGGGCAGAAAGTGCAAGTTTAATCTGGTTCTACTGCTTGTAAACTGTGTGACCTTGAACAGTTGACTCAAACTTCACTAAATCTCAGTATCTCCATCTGTTAAATGGGGATGGTGGTAATAAAAGCCAAAGAGGCTTGATTCAGGGATGAAATGAGATAACGGATTTGTAATATATAAAAATTTCTGATACCTAATAGTTAATAAAGTACTTGTAGCTGTTGGGTTTCTATTAAGGTAAAACAATATTTTCTATTTTATTGCTTATCACTAAGCCCCAGAATTCCCTGCTTGGTTTTCTAGGGTGCTTCATTGTCTTTTTCTACCCAAACCATCTAGTTTATATTCAGTTTATTTCTCACTCCTGGACATGTGCTTTACTCTAGTCAGCTTGTTAATTTGATTTCACTCAAATATATAATATCCCTCTTATATTTTGTGCCTCTTCTAGAATGACCGCTGTCCCCTTCTTTCCTTCAAATTCTGTGCATTGGTCAGGCCTCAGCTCAAGCGCTAGAGTATTCTGTGACTCACTCCTCTTCTCCTGATCCTTTTCTTTTTGAACTGCCTCTGAATTCCGAGTAACAAATTCACAGACTGGCAATAAATGCACCAGGGAGGTTATGTTCTTCCTTCCACTTGGCCAGGTTAAGTGGCTTTTGTAAAGTCATTCAAACTATTTGTGGCAGTGTCAGACACTGCCTTCTCTAAAGAATATAAATATTCTCTGAATTATGTGCACTTTTTTTATGCTATTCACCATTCAGTTGACAAAAGATGGGTAAGGACCATCTTTGTGCCCTTGCACTTGAGAGTGGGTGTCTCTTTCTTTAAAGTTTGGAAGCAGCCTATATGACCATCAGCAGATGAATGGATAAAGCAAATGTAGTATATGTACACAACGGAATACTACTCAGCCATAAAGAAACCTAATTTGCATCATTTGTAGGAAAACAGATGCATCTCAGACACCATAATGCTAAGTGAATGAAATGAACCAGACATGGAAAGTTAAATACCACACATTTTCTCTTACATGAGAAATCCAAGGTATAAATAGTTAGAAAAACAAAATAAAAGACAGCCGAGGCCAGGCATGATGGTACACATCTGTAATCCTAGCACTTGGGAGGCTGAAGCAAGAGAATCATTGTGAGTTTGAGACCCATCTGAACTGCATAGTGAAACCCTGTCTTGAAAAGACAAAAAAAAAATAAATAAATAAATAAATAGATGGTAAGAAACAGGGAGGAGAACTTTGTGGAGATAGAAAGGGGATAATTCATTATCCTAGGAGCTTGCAACTGGAGTGAAGGGATGGAGGAGGGCTACTGACATTTTTCAAACCGAGGAGAGCATCATGGCCATAGTACAGATTGCAACAACACAGAGAAAGCAATGATTAATTTAGGGCTGGGTTAAGTAAGCCTCACAATGGAAGTGACATTTGAGCTGGGATTTGAAGCGTGTGAGTTCAGCAGCAAAGGGAGCACACTTCAGTCACAACAAAGAAGAGCCTGAGAAAAGCACAGGAGCTATGAATGTGTCGTATTATGGCCGGTGAATTCTTTAGAACAACTGGGGTATATCTGGGCCATCTGGCCCTTAGGATGTTGGAGGAGGAGAGACGATAGAGGGAAGGACCAACATTCAGATTTGTCTTAAAAACTAAAAATGGCATGCTCTTCAAATACTCCCTTGTGCTTCTGTATAAAAGGTATGAACAGAGCTGGTCCTGATATTTTTGGGTAATCTAAACCTCTAAGCTTTTCTTTCTGTACCATTGGACTACAGTTTGGCTACTTTCAGGGTTTCTTTTCCCCCCTTCCCCTCTCTGTGTGGTTTGCTGTGTGATATATTCTGTGAATAGAGAGGGTGAACAGGGTCATGAGGTTTTCTCCCTGTTTATATCACTAGGAGTGATTCTATGTTGCAGCAGCTGCCCTCAGCCCATACTTTAGCTGCAAAGGATGCTGAGATAATAAGTATCCAGCACTATTAGCTTCTGCAAGAACTGGAGGATTTTTGCAAACATAGAAGGCGATCAAGATGTCAAATGCATGGCAAGATGTCTCCTGCAGTCTCCCCACTATCTGCTTAGGCATGCCATTGACTTTCTTTCACTGGAGTGACATGGGAAATCCAGAGTTCATCTGCACCAGGAGTGTATACTCATTTGCACCAACTCTCTGAGATAGAGGAAGGAAACTCGACTCAGAGAAGTTGAGCAGTGGAGAGAAAACTCTTAAGTCTTAGATTACTTACTGACCTCAAAAGCAAAAGGGCTGGCTCAGCCTTAGCTAGGTCTGTCAGTGAGCTAATTCTGGTTCATGAAACAAAGTGAAATTTTAAAATGTGGGCAGCATTGCCTTGATTTGTGAGCGATGTTCAGAAATCATAGATAGCATCATAGATAAATTTTATTTGGTCCATATTAAAAACTTGATGAAGCAGAACAAGTATCCTTTCCTTGTTTTGCAGATGGGAAAACTGTGGTGTGTTGAAATGAGGTATTTAGTTTTGGATTTGCATAACTATCAAGCGATAAATGTAGACCTGGAACCCAATCTCTGCATTTCTCTCTCAGTAGTCTCACTGTATCTTGGGTATTTCCCTGCAAGAATTCCCTTTTCTTTGCATAATAAAAGCATTGTATCTGAAGCCTGCACCATAAACTGTATTATTAAAAGGACCCTGATTTTATGCTTAATGGTTGAGTTAGTAGGACATATACAGTGGCTTTGCTTCTCATGGACAGTTATTTATTTAAGGGATATGGTAAATTTTTATGCTCTGGCTTGGAAAAATAAACCTTGTGAAGGTTCATTTTCCTTATTTTGAGGTATTTATACTATCAGATTCAATTTCAGATTTCTCAGTTTTAGGTCTTACTCAAATTTATTTTATGTCATTAAAGTATGTATATCTCATTGCATCAGGAATCCCATCGGTACACACACACACACACACCCTAAGGAGTTAAAGAGTTTAGGCAATAAAAAAATTTTTTTTTTACCCTGCAACAAAGGTATTTTGGGTATGTAGCATGTTGTCTTACCAGCTGCTGCCTCGTTTAGTTTAAGAGTAGCTCTCATTGCTTTAGTATCTTCTGGTGATTAATAGAAACTGAGGTGTGGGAAGGGTGGGTCTATCACTTGGCCTAAGAATACCAAGTTTATATAATCAAGTCAATAATTGACAGTTTGCTGTGAAGTGACACATTAGCCTTCTCCCAGGAAATGAGAACACAGTACAGGGAGAAAATCTGGATTCACATTGGTTAATGAGTCTTCTGAGTGACGCACGGGAAGCCTAAAGGATACCAAGCGTGGAGAGATTGAATTGCTGGAATAAGAATCACGTTACATGGGCTAAATCAGTGCTAGCAGCACTGGTTGAGCTCACTTACTTTTTGTACCTCAGTTTCTCCAACCAATGTTTATAAGTATTTCCTGTATGCTGGATTCCTTGTGTATTACTCTGTCACCACGAACCTATCACACACTTGTTTCTTCCTTTTAGAAGGGGGGGAACCAAAGCTGAGTGAGGCTGAGCAATTTATCTTGAGGTCCTGGAGTTAGTAGCAGACTAGGGGAGCAGACTTCCATTGGGGTGCCCCAGAGACAACCGGCTCATCCTTCCTCTTATGCAGCCACTGTTTTTTGGCATCATTTTAGTGCCCTTCACAGATACCAACACACACCAGTGAATGCCTCCTCCACCCTTTTATAGTTGCTGTGTTTTGAGCTTGTTGGGGGATGAATGGATGCTTCAAAACACAATCACAAAACTTAATCATTGTTTTTTCAGGCATCAAATTATGTAATTCCCTGAAATAGTCGTGTGTTTGATGCTTATAGCAGGTTTGGTAATGCAGGTGATTTATATAACTTTACATTTTATGGTGGTCTTTGTTTCCTACATGCAAAGCAATCAGTCATATGTAAATAAAGGTGGTTTGGGAGCCAGAATTTGATGATCGCATGGAAGGCAGTTTAGTTAAGAAAGAAAGGAATTGTGAGAGGCAGGAGATGCAGAAAAAGGCAAAGTAGAGCATTGATCTAACTTGGGGCTGGCAGAGGCATTCAGAGGGTGTGTGTCAGTGGACCGAGGGAAGGCTGTTCATAATGACACAGCACGACCAGCAGGAGCCAGGGATGCTGGTCTCTAGCAGGGAGCCCTGGCAGAGGAAACTTGCTAAAGAGGAGACTGCGCTGAGTCTAGGAAAATGCAGAACTGCCAGATTGTTGAGGTCACTTGGCAGACAGGGCTGTTTCAACCCAAAATTGAGAGGCTGCATCTGGAACACAGCAGCGAGAGAGAACAGAGTGACTCTTAGGGTAGAGATGAAGGGAAGTAAGCCATGGCAAACTCACCTGAATGTTACAGCTATCTCTAATTTGTGTTGCTGTTTCCAATTTATATCCCCAGGACGCCTCACCCCACCATTAAGTCAAGCAATGGTTTAATTATCTAGCCTGTAGAGAAATACCATAATACTTAAAAAAAAAAAAGTCAAGTTTAGCTTTCTAAGTGCTCAGGCCTAATTTAACCATGTTTTTCATGAAACTCTTTCTGAAAGGCACTTTTATTTTTCTTGTCACGTAAGTGCAGTCCAACTTTTTATTTAGAAAGTACCATCATTTTGCTGGCCTGCAGTGTGTGGAGAGCTTGTGAGATGTGGGCCTTCCTGTCCGCAGATTGGGCTTGGGATGCCTATGGTCTCGTGGTCTCATCACAGCTACCTCGCCCCTCGCTGCAGTCGTAGTGTCGGCCAGTCCCCGCTCCTGACCCCAGCCACCCCTGGCCAAGGTTCTCCTCCATGTTGGTTGTATTTTCCTTCTGCTTTTCCCCCCAGCCACATCTCCACTCTTCACCCCTGTGGGTCACTTCTTTAGCTGTCCCCAGGTAATGACAAAGCTTTTCTTTCTGGTCATTAAGCTGTTGGTTCGCAGGGCCGGATGTCCTCTGGAGGTTTTACCTCATCCTGACTCTTGGCAGCATTGCTTGAAGAATTTGTTTGCGTTGCTGAAGGTGAAGGAGCCTTTCTTTCCCCTTTCACTTCGTTTCTTAAAGAAAGCTGCCCTCCACAGCCGAGCAGGTGTTGCAGGGTTAGCTGGATGTAACTGTCGTAGGTCATCTGGTGTATAGTGTGTGCCAAGGGTAAAGGCCAGCTCTTCCAAGTGTCAGTCTTTGAAAGGGATACCACTAATCCTTTGATGACTGTGGCAAAAAATTATAAAGGAGCCTGTTTCTCTCTTTTTGTTAACATTGCTAAGGGCATGGATTTTGGAGCCAGGCTGCTTGTGTTCAAATCCTCACCTTTCATCTGGGCTTCTCTATATATGTGTGTGTGTATATATATATATATATATATATGCCCAATGATAGACAGTAGGAACTTCATGATTAGGTCCATGTGAGCACAATGGAAAGAGGACTCTGTTTACCCTTTCACTGAAAAGGGATGAATGGGTTGAGGTGAATCTTGCAAATGTTCATAGAGAGTTTTTATTTGAGCTGAATCCAAAGCATTGAGTAGGTTTGAATGAGTCAGACAGGGAAAGGAAGCATATCTGAGACAGAAAAAATTGCAAGAATAAGAGGCACAGAACCTCGAGTCATCTTGGCCCTCTGAGAACTGTACAAATTTGTCCTGGATGAAGTAAAGTAGGAGTAAAGAGAACAATGGTGAGGGTATCAGTGGCATGCTGGAGCTGGCTTATGTCTGGCTTTGAGAGGCAGTTATGAAATAATGAAGAATTGTGAAAGCTGGTTGATAAACCATTGCTACCTCAAAATCTGCAGTTTAGGAAATTTTACACCATGGTTATTGGCAAAAACTGAAGATCAGGACCATTTTTCCTCCTCCCTGGAGAACTGTTTTATCAGCAGTCCATCGATTGTGATACCTTGTGTGCCGTTCCAAAATTTATTTTTAGGGTCCCAGTGCATGTAGGTGATGAGCAGTGGGGGCAGAATGGTTAGTAAGGGAGCAACATGGTTAGATTTATAATGTCGAAAGAGAGCTCTGGGTTTTGAGTCTTGGTCTTCAGGACACAAAACCAAAAAAGGAAGATTTGCATGCAGAGGATTTCTTGAATATTCTTGGGACTAGCATTTGTTGGGGTGCTAGAAAGTGGGTTTGGGCAGAAGGAGGGCTTGGATGATGAAACAGATATAACAAAGGTTCACCTGGTCCCAGTGGAAGGCTTTGCAGCTGACCTGGCCCACCAGGGGAGTCAGCCCTGGGCATGGGCTCTCTTGTGTAGAGGCACAGAGCCATGGGAAGTGACTCTCTTTACTGAAGGAGGTTCCTGAGGATGCCTCAGCAACGGAGGGAGGAGGTGCTCAAGGTGAAGGTGACTTGGTGGTGCTTCCCAGCTGCCACTGTATAATTTGCATCCAGTGGCAATTTGAAGGATCTATGAGTATTGTGAGAGGTGGAAGGTAAGGAGTCTGGTTGGGAGCCTGAAGTAAGGTTAAGAGATCTGGGAATTGGGGAAGTGGGGTCTATGTCTGGCCTAACTTCCCTAATGCAGTAGTTTTCAACCAAAGGTGGCAATATCTGAAAACATTAAAGTGATGTTTTGTTTCTTTTTAAAAACAGAGACTTGGAGGGCTGGGGAGTTTGGCTTAGTGGCTTAAGCGCCTGCCCTGGCAAGCACTAGGCTGTGAGTTCAATCCCCAGTGCCGCAAAAAAAAAAAAAAAAAAAAAAAAAAAAAAAAAAAAAAAAAAAAAAAAAAAAAAAAAAAAAAAAAAAAAAAAAAAAAAAAAAAAAAAAAAAAAAAAAAAAAAAAAAAAAAAAAAAAAAAAAAAAAAAAAAAAACCCAAAAAAAAAAAAAACCAGACTTGGGCCAGGCAGGCATCATCATGCAGGTCCATAATCTCAGCATTTGGGAAGACTAAGACAGGAGAGCTGTGAGTTCCAGGCCAGCCTGAATTGACAATGAGACCCTATTTAAAAAAAAACAAAAAAACAAAAAAACAAAAAAACAAAAAAAACAAATTAAACCAAACCAAGCCAATCCCAAACCAAAGCACAAAAAACCCTCCACAGAGATGGAAGTAGGTGAAAATAAGCCAACAGTAAGAATAGGGAGTGTTCTTTGAGTAGCCTCCATTTTTATGCTACTATAGTAAAAGTTTTACAAAGAAATAGACCTACAAGCATACCTTTAAAATGAATAGATGGTATTGGAGGTGTAGTTCACATGCTTCACATGCACAAGGCCTTGAGTTCAACCCCCTGCAAAATAAATAAATAAATAAAAATAGATAAGAAAGAGCACTGTTCTAAGTCTTACCAAAGTGGCAAAGTAAACGATGACAATTAAATTTAATTGGGAAATATCTAAAATTGATTAGGAAGGCTTACAATTTAGATAGTGGAGAAGCACAATATAAAATACCTATCTTGTTTACTTCTGGACATTGGCATTTTGAGTTGCAGCTTGTGGGTGAGATGTTTGGTGCCTGCTTTCATTTGGCCCAAAAGCTGGTAATTGTACAGCAACAGGCTTAGCTAAGTACACTGAAATGTCCCAGTCCCCAAAGAGGTTGTTGGGTCAGAGTGTCTTCTGGAGACAACTGGGATTGACAAACTGTTTGGCAGGAACAGGCGTTCAGATTTCTGGGACTGAACACTAGCGGGAGGAGAATAAAAAGGAAATGTACTAGTTCCTGCACCAGAAACTAGATTATAGGTGAGAGCAGTGATCTGAAAACTTTTTCTTTGAAAGGCCATAGTAAATGTTTTAGGTTCTTGCAGGGCACGTGGTCTGTGTTGCAGCTGTGTTGTTAGGATGTGGAAGCCGACAGATGATGTGAAAATGAGTCTGAGTGTTATATTCTAATAAAGCTTTGTTTGTCAAAAGGTTTAGCATGCCATGTTTGACCCATAGGTGTTTGTTGACTGTTCTCTGGACTAAGGTGTTAAGAAGCAAAGAATACTTAAAAAATGATTGGTTGAGTTGTATAAGGAAAGTGTGGATATGCAGATGGAGGTTCAATAATAGGATTTATGATTAAAGAGATCAAACACATTTGTTTTCTTTCCTTTATTTTGGTCTCTTTCTCATGGCCATTCTTGTCTTTGAAATAACTTGAAAAAAATATATAGTTTGTTGATTGATAATAATTGATTTTCTAAAGTGTTAAGTAGTATGAAGAACTTTTGATAGTTCTGTCTCTTAGCCCTTTGTAAATGTAATTTAGTTATTTTTCTGTTGGATGTAGCTCTTTTTCATATTTTCTTCTATTTTCCATTGACCCTGAGTTAGGTCTTAGCCTTTACTGTATGTTGGAATCACCTGAGGAACTTGTAGACATGGACCGCATGTGGAAAAATTCATCAGAGCTCCAGAGATAGGACCAGACATCATTAGATTTTCAAGTGCCCTGGGGGAGGCCCATGTACAGCTCAGGTGGAGACTTAACCCTCTGGGATTTAAAGAAGAAAAAGATGTCTTCAACACTTCCTTTAGATGCTGAAATAAAGAGGCAAATATACCTGTTTAGGTAAGCACTTATGATCCCAAGGTCTCTAGGATTCTTGCACCACTTATTTCCTAGTGACATAGTAAAAAAGTCTATCTTGTTGTTTGGTAGAGGCAATAAAAGGCAATCAGGGAGTGATTGTGATTTGGCTGATATCTGTATTTCTAGCCAAAAGTGCTTTTTCCATCAGGAAGTGTGGTGACAGCCTTTGAGGCTGGTGAAAGTTTCCAGGTTCCAGTGATTAAGTCATTACCCACAGAAGCCAGCCTCACCAGAGCAAATGGTCTGCACAGATGTTCTCGGACCAGAGGGAGCATAATAGCTTTGTAATGTCATCTTGGGCACATGTGTGTTTGATGCTATGTATTTCTTAGAGAGAACCTAATTGGCTGAGCTAATGGTGATTTTTGTTAAATGTTAAGGGGACAGAAGACAAGTGGACAGTAAGTTCAAGGAATGATTATATGATATATTAAAGTTAACTTGAAAATATAAGTAAGTGAATTCAGAACTTTTAAAAGGGATCTTTATGGCGTTTTGCTTGCAAACAGCATCCTTTTCATTTTATAAGTGAGAGGTTCTAATTTATGACACTGGATCGCTCAAGCATTTGATATGTTGATTTCAAAGACCTAATGCTTTTTTTCTTAAGCAAGAGTTAGTCATCTTCTCCCCCTTTGGTTGGTGAGAGAAGGATACAAAACCTTAAATTAAGAGGCTTCCAGATGGGGACAAATTGCCTATTGCTCCTTCTCAGGGGTTGTAGTAGAGACCGGGGAGTTGCTTTTTTCAGACAGGGGCTATGGAAGGAGGATAAGATTCGGTCACTTGGTGGAACCAAGCATCTGATCAAAATGGTTATAACAACAGGAGCTTATTGCCCCTTCTTTGAAACTATCTGTTCTAGTGTGGAGTCAGTTGTTCAGCCATGCTACGGCCCTGGTTGGTGACCCTGCTCTCCCTGATTTCCTGAACTCTCTCTTTCTGTTCACAAAATGGCTACTAAGCCTTCAGTATCATGACATTATCCAAAGGCAGGAGGAGAAAGGGGCACATCCCCCCCTCCAGCTCTCATTGTTATTGCCTTAGTTAGGAAGGAAAGTCTTTTCTGGATCTCCCAGCAGACACCTTCTCAAGCTTCAAACCTGAAGCTAGAATCTCTGTCATTCGTTCACTCTCAAACCTGTGTTGGCAGGTGGGCAGTGTGAGTTACTGTATTTGGTACAAGGATTTGCAGACTTCCTGTGAAAGATCAGATTATGAATATGTTAAGCTTTGTGGGGGCACACATGGTCTCTGTAAACCCCCCAAATATGGTAATCATTATTAACTAAAGGGTTGTACCTTAGGATCCAGTCTCAGTGTGCATTAATTAATTTTATTTCATCTGAGCCTGGGAGGCAGGGGTTCCACCATTCCTCCCACTGTGCTACCTATTTTCTAAAAAGAAGTGTGATTTAAAAAAAAAAATTAAGATGACAGCCAACAGTGTTTGCCTAAGTAGCTAATCTGTAAAATTGTTGTAATAATTATTAAATGAGATAACTACATAAACTAACAGTGTAGTCCTGGGTACTACAAGCTCTCAAAAGATAGAAGATACTTGTTATTGTTCTTCTGAAATATACATCTGTTATCCCTGAAGGGTTTTCTCATTTACGCTTCCCTGATACATATGTCTGGTATCACACACATATGATTAGACTGATTCAGTTGTAATGAAACACTGGTAATCTTTAGCTGATTCAGTTTTTTTTCATTGTGGGAAAGCGTGGCCTCTTCAGTCTGCATCTTTACCATTTCTACAAAAATGTAATGGAGAGAGTGGAGAGTAACAGGTAGTGGTATGAAGAGTGGATATGATCAAAGTGTGATATATTCATGTATGGAAATGTCATAGTGAAACTTGTTAGTCTGTGTTGATATATGTTAACTGTAATTAAATAAAGTAATTCAGCGGTAGGTAATTTGATGAGGAAAAATTGGAATATGACCTTTTGGCTTTTATGAGAATAGAGATACTCTTCCTCTGCATTAATTAAGTTAGACTAGTTAAAAACTTCACTTCCACTTGTATGTCAATGGCTAGTACTCAGCACCTGGGTCATCCCAGCTGCAGTGAAAATTAGGAAAAGTGGTAGATCATGTAGGGGTTGAGTGAGTGCTACCATTCTGTCCATAATCCCACTGCTTCATTAGTGTTTTTTTCAGAAAGAGAGACTCGAAGAAGTTGTACTATTAATACACTTGCAAATTGTACTTCTTTACTTTCTATCTTATCTTAAACTCTTGTTGATCCCATTCTTGTTTCTTTTATTCTTTTTCTTTTTTTAAAAAAATTTTTTGGATTACATTCTTCTTCTTTCCCATTCCTTTTCCTTTTCTTACAACAATTTAGATTCATCAGCTGTTTGTAAAGTTTGAATGAGTAAATTAAAAAATGGTAGAAGTGAAAGTGTACCCTATTCAGATTGCTATGGTAAAAAATTCAATAGCATTTATTTTTATAAATTATTGTTATAATTTCAAAAACATCTCTTTTTTTTGGCCTTTGCAACACTCAGAAGGTGATGTTGCTCAGTACGGTACAACAGGCAATGTCTGAGGAATATTTAGTTGTCAAAACAGAGTGGGAGTTGCTGCCAGTGTCTAGTGAGTAGAGCCCACAGATGCTGTGCATATCCCACAATGCAGGAAACATCTCCTGAAGATAAGAATGACCAGATCCTGGTGTCAGTAGTGTTGAGATTGCAATACTGTCCTGCCTTCCATCCCCGTTCTTTTTTTTTTGTACATAGTCCTGGGATTGAACCCAGAGCTTTTGCACTGAACTACATCCTAAGTCCATTTATGTATGCACATATGTATATATGTATACATATATGTAACTATGCATAAATCAGTGAATGAGACAAAGTCTTAGTAAGTCACTAACTGACCCAGGCTGAGCTAAAACTCTCAATTGTCCTACCTCATCCTGGAATTACAGTTGTGTGCCATCATGCCCACTCATGTTGTGCCTTTCAAGTATCAATAGTGCTGAGAATGAAATGTTGCTCCTGTCTCTCATTAATTACATCTTTAGGGATTAGCACTGTCTGGGCAGCATTTTCATCTTTACCTAACCCTGACCTAGTCCCAGCCTTTGTTGAATAAATGCAGGTAAAAATTTAACACCCAAAAATGTACACAGAAAGTTGATTCTTCAATACATTATGTGATTAGGTAGACCTCCTCAGAGTTTGAGTAGAAACCTTGGAAGCAATTTTTCATGGTTTTACTGTTGTCTTTCTCAAAATTTGTATATGAAGTTCTGAACTATTTCACATTGATTATCCAAGTCAACATTGAGAACATATAATTTTCACATAGTTAAAAACATGATGACTCATAGAAATATACACTGAACAAATTTAAAGGACTTATGTCAGTCATTAAGGAAGGTAGAGAAACTAAGGTTAAGGCTATAGTTCAGTAGTAGAATACTTGCCCAGCATGAGACAGCTTCTAGCATGAGCATGCATGCACACACACACACACACACACACACACACACAGCAAAACTGACTCACAGGTGAAATCAGAAGACTGAGAATTTATAGATACTGAAGAAAGAATGTTGACATAAGTTTATGTGTGAAACTGGTTAATAACCTTCAGGCCTATAAGCCTATGATCACTGGGGGTTCATTAGTGGATGGAAATCATTTGCATGTATATAAGAATTAACCCAAGCTAGCACAACTTCAGTGAATCTGGGTGTTGACCAACTCAGAAAATCTAACGGTGCTCTAGGACAATTGTTCCCACATTTTGGTCTTGTCTTAGTTACTTTTCTCATTGCAGAAGCAAAATACCCACACCTGAAATTAAAGGAGGAAAAGTTTATTTTGGCTCACAGTTTGGAGAGGTTTCAGTTCATAGTTGGCTAGTTCCAAGGGAGGGTGGCATGGCAGAGGGGCATCACAGAGGAGAAACAGTACATAGCAGGCAGAAGGCAGCAAAGCAGTGAAGTAGCAAAAAGGCAGTGGCCCTCTTTCTGTCCCTTATATTGTACCCAGGCTACACACTGTTAGGGTGGGTAGCTGTCACACCCAGGGTGAGTATTCCCATTATCCACACCTAGAACTATGCCAAACTAATCAGTGGACTAATTTAGTAATCACATAACCTTAATTCCATGATCACACACTTAATCCTACCATCACACACTCTAGATCCAGCCACCTCTGAAAATCCCCACATATGACTACAAGAGGCTTTGGTGGGACATCTAGACATAAACCATAACAGGTCCATATCAGAATTACCTAGAGGACCTTTGGAAGCAAGATCACTGGTCCCAACATCAGCTTCTTATTCGGTAGGTCTGTGGTGATGACATCTGGCATTTTGAATGTTTCTCAGGTTGGTGTCATTACTGGTGAATCAAATACCACATTCTGAAAGTTGGTTACTGCTATGGTTTGGATTTGGAGTGTCTGACAAGAACTCACATATTAAAGGGTTGGTCTGCAGCTTGGTGCTATTGGAGGATGGTAGAGCTTCCAAGAGGTAGGGCCTAGTGGGAGGTCTTGCTCTTTGGGGGTCTAATGGGAGTCAATCCCCTTCCTACCTCTTTCTTTGCTCCCTGGCTGCCAGGAGGTGAGCATCTCCTGCCATGTACTCCTTCCATGACGAGCTGCCTCACTACAGGCCCCAAAGCAATGGGACCCATTGGTCATCAACTGAAGCCTCCAAAACTGAGCCAAAATGCTCATGCTTTGAATTTCTCTGAAACAAAATCACATTTGAGTTTTGAGATATGCCATGTGCTCTATTGTAGTGGTACCTCAGTTCATGAATGCTTCTGTTTGTGAACAATTTGGGCATTTCCAAGATGAAGCTATCACTTCCTGTAGTGCTGCGAGTGCCAGTGCTTACTTTTGTGTACATACAAGAAATATTTATGGAAAAGGACTTAGGTCACTGAGGACTGTACAATATTTTCCCTGTCTTGTGCAATGCCTGTTGACCCCACATATTGAGTGATATTTATCTGCAAATCTTCAGTGCTTGCTCTGTAACAGGTGTTTGTATAAAGGAGCCCCATGGAAGATTTTCAGAGCGGTTCCTCTCCTCCTTAAAGTATATCTTTTGCTGGGCCTTTGCTACTCCATGTATGATCCCTGAGCCTACACAGCAGTGGCCTGGCAGCATAAGAGAGCTTGTTAGAAATGCAAGATCTGCAAACCCACCCTGAATGTGCCATCTCAGAATTTGTATCCAGCATCCCTGGAAGGTTCGAATGCATGTTAAACTCTGAGAAGCACTGCTTTCAAAGTAAGGTCCAGTTACTACCTACAACACAGTCACCTTCAGATGCAGAGAATTCTAAACACATCGCAAGTCTGCCCTCCTTTGTGCCCTCCCTCCCTCTCATTCTCCCTTCTTTTCTTCTTTCCTCTGCAAACTCACAGGACCTGACCAACATTGACTGAATCAGATTCTCAGTGGAGAGAGCCACTGTGTGTTAAATACCCTGGGTGATTCCTGTCACTAGGAAGCTTGAAGAGCTGCATCCCAGGGCAAATCTTAGCTCTTGAGTTATCTGTGATTTCCCCCAAAACTTTGGGATGAAGAGTCCCCGTCAAAATGAAGGTTAAGTCTGTTGCAGTCCATGCTCTTTGGCTTGCTCAGTGTCCCAGTTGCTGTTAATGGCACTGCCACTTCCTTGCTGCCCTCAGTTTACACCTCGGTTCCATTCTCCCTGCTATCATAATGTTCCTTTGCCTTTTATTTAAAAATGTACCTGGGAAAAAGTAAAAAGTTTTTGTTTGCGTCTGTGGCCATTTCTAGGAACTTCCATTGCTTCGCATGCATCTGGCTCAGGTCTAATTCATCATGCGTTGCTGCTGCCCTGTGTTTGGTTTTCTCAGTGCTCACTCATCTCTTTATGCCTGGAGTGTGATGTCTCTGCCTGCTTCTCCACCAAAGCTCTTCTTGCAAAGGTCGCTAGGGACTTCCTTATTTCAAACTCATTGACCTTTTAGAGCACTTTAAAGCAAACCTCTTAAAGGTTGGCAACCATATAAAAGTCATATATTCGGTCCTTCTCTCCTTTGCTGGTGGGCAGAGTTGAGCATGAATGTCTGCCTTTAAGCCAGGGAGAAATTGGACTGGATTCTGTCTTTACTTGCCAACCTCCAGGGCAGGAAAGTTGTCAGCCCCTGAAAGTTTTTATACTTAGAAACATGTTTTACAGATTCGGGTTTACTATGATTTTCATTTTTAGCATTAAGCCACTTATTTTAACTCCTCATTTCTTTGATTACTGAATTCCTTCAGTTAAATTAGTACCTATGTTTTTCTTGTGTTTAACCTTCCACAGGAGATTCTGACTAGTGTTGTCTTCCTTTGTTTTACAGCATGTACATGGATTCAGTATAGCTAAATAAGTCATTATCTTCCAATTAAGAATCTGTAAAGCTTTAAAATTTGAGGGAAGGGAAATACTTAGATTGAAAAAAATAGAAAAGAATACTCACAAAATTCAAGGCAACCTTTCCTCCCCGTCTTTCTTCCTTTCTTTCTTCTTTCCTCCCTCCTTCCCTCCCTCCCTCCCTCCCTTTTTCCCTCCCTCGCTTCCTCCCTCTCTGCCTCTCTCCTTCCCTCCCTACCTTCTCTCTCTTCCTCTCTTTCTCTCTCTTTTGTTCTTTCCTTCTTTTCACATACTCAGTAAGTAAGACTTTCACAAGATAGTTATGTCATCGAGCAGAACAAGTTGTTAAACATACAGTGAAAGTATGTGGGGAGGGAGTGATGAAGACCAGATAAGAATGGAGTGGGGAATGGGCAGAGTCCTAATCAAAGGGACACTGCTTGAGCTGCATATTGAAAGATGTCCTCTGGGTGCTGCATTGAAAGGCAGAGGCAATGGTGTTTCAGGAGCTGCAGCTCTATGAGCAAGACCCAGAAGTGTGAAATGCCCTGCTACATGCGAAGGAGCTTTGAGAGAGGAAGGTGAGGAAGTAGGCCAAGGAGGCCAAGTTTGGATAGAGATAACCTGGCTGTCTTATCTGTGACAGCCATGAGGATGGTGGGCTGGGGAAATGTAGTCCTGAAAGATGAGAGAGCAGTAAGAAAACCAGTGCAAATTTAGCTAAGACTTGATAGACTGGGGCTTCAAATAGAGGAGTCACTTGGAGGCATAGATGCTTTGAGGCTAGGTTACCACAGGCAGGAAGCACAAGGAAAGAACAAGTGATGATGGAATCTTAGCTCAGATCAGTCTTTGATGGGCATGAGTGAAGGAAGAGCTCCTCAGAAAAACAGGAGGAAAACCTGTTTGGTGCAGGTTTAAAACACCCACTACCCTTCGCGATTAGCACTTGTAAAAAGGTTCTCTTTATAGTGATGCAACTGGTAATCCTTTACTCCTTGGCCTCTTGCAGTAGCTCAGAACAAATCTTTCCCCCTTTCAACATGACAGCTCTTGAAGTGGTTGGAAGAAAGCTCTTGCAAATTTCTTTAATCTTTTCCTCTAGGGTTATCCATGCCCCCTTTGGCCCACCTGTCTGAACATGACGTTTCTGAACCACTTACCTGCACTAGCAACACTGCCAGCAGCTTGTGATCCAGAGGGATGGGAAAGAATGAGACCAGTGACTTGGATTTGTCTTTATTCCTTTGTCCTTCCATGGAGATTCTTTCTTCCAGTTTGCACTGCAGACTCTTGAGTTGTTGGGTCAGCGAGCCTGAGGGGTGGAAGGCAGAGCCCTGGGTCCACTGAATAGCTTTACTTTGTCTGGCCACATGCTTTTCTGACTGTTTATGATGCCTGACAGGGTTTTTTTTGTTCTGAGGAGAGCTGGTTTGAGAAAGCAAGGCTGCTGAGAAAGCTGTTTGGTTCAACTTCCTCTGGGGCCATCCCTAAGCCCCCCCAGAAAGCTGAGAGTTAGCATCCAAAGACATCCTTTGCCCACTGGGGTCATCTGAGGCCTCTGAGGCCTTGTCCATGTCTGACTCTGATAGTGAGGGGAAGTATTTGTTGCCGACTTTGCCAGCTTACCAGTTGCGGGGAGGGAGCTCAGGCCAGAAAGTTTCCATTTTATTCATCAATCACACATTCCAAAAGAAAGGAAAAAAGAAAGAAAGAAAGAAAGAAAAAGGAGAGAGCAAAGAGGCAGCAGCTGTAGCACTTTTTATGACTTCTCCTCCCCAGTTGGCAGTCACAGTGCTTTCTTTCACAGAATACATAATGTCAATTTCTGCCAGAATTTGTGCATAGAAATCTGCAAGGAGGTAATTTGGGAAGGAAGGTGGAATGAGTGGGATTTCAAGTTCACATTTGGGATGAATTATACACCCTTGGGACTGTAACACACGAGTATCAAGCAGAGTTTTCTGTCTTGCCGGCTCTCCTGCTTTCTCTCAAAGCCCTGGACTCAGTGCAGGATATTCCACAGGAAAGATCTGAATACAGTGAGAAGGACAGTGGCAAGAGAGGACAGAGAACTTCTAATTCAGTAAGCAGGTTTCTATCCAGGGAATGGACTTTGTTCAGCTGATCAGCATGGCCAGGACATTTGGCAGTGAAGAGGTGCTTGGCTACTCTATGGGCGCCAGCATGTGCAGTCTCTCCATAAAATGTCAGGAGGACACAGTGTGCCGTGGAATGCGGCAGGCTTCGTGTGGAGCTATTGCTGCGGTTATGACATAAGTGGTTCCTTTGAGTGAACTCTTAACTAGCAATCTAAGAACTTTTGGTTCAAGTAAGAATTCTATCCTATTTTAGTTTAATGACTGTGGGTAAAGTTCTTAAACCACTCTGAACTATGGTTTCGTCTTGTGTCTCTAGATGCCAGGGATATTTTTGTCTGGTGTGTATGACCCTGCAAGTTAAGTCTTGAGCTCATTTCTGGGCCCACATACCCTGTTTTTTCAGGAACTCAGCTTCATGTAGACTTGCCGCAAGTCCTCCAGACCTCCCCACCCTCCATGCTGTGGTGCTTACTGTATTCCTCCTCCTAAGAAGTATGGTTTTAAGACTTAAATAGCATCTCATACCTATAAGTAGTCCCAAAGATTCCTTACCACTCTGGGTTGCACCCTGGAAAATGCACAGATGAAATAATATGTTGTCTGGGTCTCACTTCAAAGAAGCCTACAGGGAATTGAGTGCACATGAAACAAGACTGGTTAAGAATTGATCATTATTTCATGGAAGACATAGATACAGGGGAATCATTCTATTGTTCTCTTTTTTAAGATTAATTAATTAATTAATTATTTTTGTACTAGGGATCTAACTTGTGACCTCACGCTTGCCAGGCAGGTGCTGTGCCACTGAGCTATATCCCTGGCTATTGTTCTTTTCTATGTTTAAAATCACTTATAATGAAAGACCAAGCAACAAGCAAGTATTGTATTTATTCCCAGGCCAGAGGTGATTTCTCCCACACATATTTGAAGCATCCTTGTGGTGGGTTCCTCAGACATTTGCTTCTTGTTAAGGTTGTTCACAAGCAAGTATATCTCCATCATCAGAAAACCAGAGACAGTCTTGGAATATTTCTGTGTCCTGCATCCCATCTGGGTTAGCATTTTCCCCAGTTTTTAATATATTTTTTAAAAGCATAGTATCTTTATTTAATAGTTGCATTAAAATAAGTAGGCTCTTCAAGACCTACCTTGTTTTACTTCCAGTTTCTGCCGTGGTCTCTATTAGTGTGTACAATGTGAGTGCAGTGAACAGAATTTTCCTGTTACTGCATGGATATTTATCCAAAAAAGTACCAGACATGACTTGTCTTTTATGAC